>CM069857.1:50159609-50649609 GCA_036172795.1 Pelodytes ibericus | reverse complement strand
CTCCCACCCCATATTGACTCTCTCTCTCCCCCAGTGTTATCTCCCTCCCCCCAAACTTTTCTCTCTCCCCCCCCCCTTCCTCCCCTTGTCTTTCTCTTCCCCTTGTGTTTCTCTCCCCCTCTTCCTCCCCTTGTCTTTCTCTGCCCCACTCCCTGCCACTCACCTTGTATCTCTCCCTGGTGGCTAGTGGGGGCAGCTGGGGGATGTCTGCACAATACGTGCAGACATCCTCCATGCTGCCCGACATTTCCGTCTATTACGTGCAGACATCCCCCGGCTGCCCAGATATCCCTGGTGCCTAGTGGAGGCAGCCGGAAGATGTCTGCACGATTCACGCAGACATCCTCCGGCTGCTGCCCAGCACTTCCGCCGGGACTTTTATGATGAAGCTGGAAGGACCCGACTTCATCAAAGAAATCCCGGCAGTCATGCAGGGCGGCAGCAATGTGTGTGCGTATAGCGCAGACATCCACCGGCTGTTAGCGAGGGGGATCCAGGTCCCCTGCAGCTCTGCGGGGGACCCGGATCCATGTCTTACAGTCTGACCTCGATTTGAGGTCAGATTATAAGGCGACCTCGAATATAAGATGAGGGGTCTTTTTCAGAGTATTTGCTCTGAAAAAAACCTCATCTTATATTCGAGCAAATACGGTACAAGCAAACAAAGGTAGGGAGGCCTCTAGAGGAGGAAGGAGGTACATGAGCACAAACAGTAGGAATTTAATTTTAAATACATGAGTCATGAGGTCAGGGTAGAACCCTGACATGTTCTATATCCCCTCACTCAGCATCTTTTAGATACAATATGGTCATAGGGTTGATACCTTTTCCTCAAAAAAGTAACTCATAGGTGCGGGCGGAGCTACAAAATGTGCGGATCCACTCAATGTTGCATGCCCTTACGAGATTGAGCTTCAGGTACCAGGAACTCAGTTCTTCTAAAGCACTGGATATCATGACTGGATATTACCATTATACTCAGCCAATCAAACGTTTAGCTGAGCATGATAGAAACTGTATTCCAAATTGTATGGAATGCTCCATGCAAATATCCTCTGGCTTGTGGTTTAGTGCCAATGGTCAACTCTATCACTGCAACTGTTGTAAGTTGCATTTACCATGCTCAGTTAGCTTAGGAAATGCTGAGCATCATGGGACATGTAGTCCATAACAACTAGTAGCTATATCACTTCCCTTACCTCACTGTAAAGAAGGTCGATGCTGGATCCTCTTCTGCCTAGAGACTGTCAGTCTTCTTTCTTCAGACTGGAGTTTAGTCAGCTGTACGATCCACTGTCTGGTGGTCAGGATATATTTTTGGTGAAGGGGAGGGTTCTGCTGATGGGGGAAAAGATGATTAAGCGTGCCAGTCACGCGAAACGCGTCAAGTACGATTCCCCACTACACTTTATTGCTGTATTCACGTTTATTATTTTTTGCCATTAAATCCGTATTTCACAGTGCATATCCAGAGTGCCAGCTACGTTTTTCTTCCTCTCTTCATGTATGTTATGCTGGGTCGGCATGTTGGAAGGCACCTGGTTTTAAGCACGGACACAGTCTACACTCTTCCAGAGCTGGATTATTCCTTTTCAGCCTCAGTTGAAGCCAGGTGGGTCTCCCTGTGCAGACTTCTCCTTTTTCTTCTTTGATGGGGGAAAAGGCTGTATTTTTGGTGAGGGGGAGGCTTGATGCACTATCACCAAAAATACAGACTGATCCCTGCCACCCTAGTGCCCTCAAACATCCTCTCGTACTCCCTATCCCCCCAAACAACCCCTATCTGCCACCCTAGGCCCCCCAAACTACATCTATGCCACCCTTGCCTCCCAAACGCACTCTCTGCCACCCTAGGCCCACCAAACTACATCTATGCCACCCTTGCCTCCCAAACGCACACTCTCTGCCACCCTAGGCCCCCCAAACTACATCTATGCCACCCTTGCCTCCCAAACGCACACTCTCTGCCACCCTAGGCCCCCCAAACTGCCTCTCTCTACCATTCTAGGTCCCCCCAATACCCTCTTTGCCACCCTAGCCCCCAAACCTGTCTGCAACCCTTGCCTCCCAAACACCCTAGCCCCCCAAAACAGCTTTTTTTTCTGCCCTCCAAAGCAGCCTCTTTTATCTGACACCGTAGCCCTCCAAGCAGCCTCTCTGCCCAGCTAACCTGAGCCATGTCTCCCTCCATCCAGCATGCAGGGAGAGTGTGCGAGATCATGTGATCTCAACAGTCTCTATGCTGATAGCTGGGGAAACACCTGCAGCTACCGGCATTTAACTTTTGCATTACCGGTATTTTACTGCTGTCGGCACTGGCTCCTAAGAACCGATTATCAGCTGTGCTGGTAAAATGCTGTGCTAGGTGCAACTCTATAGTCGTGGCACCAAGGCAAATTATTGGCACTTATCACGCACATTATAGATACTTGTTAACACTCACTTACCTATAATGCCGACTATCTGGGTTAATTCACTGGACCTAAGGTAGAAGGTGAGTTAGAGGCAAGAATTCTAGCAATATTTCTATAAGAAAAGCAGCATGTAATCTAAAATAATGGTGATTAGGTTTATTGACTCGACCACAGCCATCTTAGAGGTTTGGTAAGATTCAACAATAATAAATGGAAAGTTAAAACAATTTATACATGACTTACATTTTAGAAATTACGGACGGTGTACAAAATGTTTAGATGACCGATGGGAATAAAGTATAACAGGATACCCATCAATACTTTGCCAGTAATTCTCCAAAAAATAATATAGAATATATTCAGATATGGGTTACAAACGTAATAAAATTATCCAAGGAATCTTTTTTTAAAAGTAAGAACAAACCATTTAAGTACTGTAGCAAATGCTCTGAAAATTCGAGCTCCGTCTTATAATCAGACATCAAATAGATTGGACAAGTCTGGGGGAAGGAGGAGAGGGAGATTGGACAAGTCTGGGGGAAGGAGGAGAGGGAGATTGGACAAGTCTGGGGGAAGGAGGAGAGGGAGATTGGACAAGTCTAGGGGAAGGAGGAGAGGGAGATTGGACGTCTGGAGGAAGGAGAGGGGAGATTGGACAAGTCTGGGGGAAGGAGGAGAGGGAGATTGGACAAGTCTGGGGGAAGGAGGAGAGGGAGATTGGACAAGTCTGGGGGAAGGAGAGGGGAGAGGCAGCATTGAGCAAGTCTGGGGGAAGGAGAGGGGAGAGGCAGCATTGGGCAAGTCTGGGGGAGAGGCAGCATTGGGCAAGTCTGGTGGGCAGATGGCTGTAGTCCAATGCATTGGCTACATCTGGGGGGCAGATGGTTGTGGGGGCGATAGATTGGCAAATAAAAGGAAATAAAAACAAGAAATGCAATAATTTTTATTGAATATGAAAAAGCAGTTTACATGTGAATATATACAAGTTAAACTTTTTTCCTATAGGGTAGTCTTATATTCAGGGCCCACTAGGGTCTTAAATCAGCTCTGGGTTAGGGTTCAGAACTAATAGCATGTTACAAACTTAATTTGATAAACAGAGGCAGACCAAAAAATAAGGAAGAGAGTCCTACTTAAAACCTTACAGTCTAGAGCAGTGGTAACTAAAGTTGGCACTGCAAATATCTGGGAATTACACAGCCCTGCGGAGCATCATAGGATTTTTTTGGGAAAACAGCAGTACCAATGTTTGCCATCACTGGTCTAGAGCATTCATGTCAAGGCTGAATGTGGCCTTAGAGGATATTTTGTTTTATATGACATCATGAAATTGGTACAGTCCACTTCAACCTAACTTTCTGCATGATAAACATTTGGACAACGACACTGGACTGGAGAAAGCAGACATGTAAAGGTGACGCATAAACATGGATTAGAGGAACAGGGTTATTTATATTGATAGAAACAGAGGATTCTTGTGCTGCATTTAACTTGAATAAAGTTGTGTTTTTGTCTGGAGAGGGCTTTTTAACCCCTTGACGACAAAGGACGTGCCAGGCACGTCCTGGGAGAAACTCCCTTAACGACAAAGGACGTGCCTGGCACGTCCTGCATTGAATGAAGCGGTTTTCGCGATCAACGATCGCGAAAACCGCTTTAACAGTGCTGGTCTATTGCCTCGACATGGAGGCAATAGCCAGCACCGAAATTTCTATTTCGGGACCCCCACGATCGCCCCACGGAGCGATCGTGGGGAGCCATATTGACGGAGCATGGTGCTCCGTCAATATGGCTAAGCCCTCTGCCGGTCTGAGCTTCGGAAGTGAAAGTAACTTCACTTCCGTCGCTCTGAATATGCTACTTGACTACCCCTAGTGGTAGTTTAGTAGCATTGCAATGGGAAATATTTAAAATAAATATTTAATTAATTAAAAACAGGTTATTTAGCTATATTAGCCTATAGGGTTAAAATTAAATATTTTTTAGCATAAGGGATAGGGTTAAAATTAAATTAAAGTTAAAAAATATTAAGGGATATAATAAGGATTAGAGTTGGGGTTAAATTTAGTGTTAGGGTTAAATTTTGGGTTCGGGTTGGGGTCAAAAGATCAATATAGGAAAAATTTGCCCCATAACTCGCAAAACAATACCGAAAAATATGGAAACATGCATATTTTTGAACTCGGGAGAACATTTAGAAACTATTTAGACTGGGTCTTTTTTAATGATTTTATTTGTGTAAATTATATTTTAGGTCAAAGTTACAAAAAGTGTGTTTTTTTAAATTTTTCATCATATTTTATGATTTTTTTTGTAGTAAATTATAAGATATGATGAACATAATGGTATCTAATGAAAGCCCTTCTTATGACGATAAAAACAACATATAATTTGTGTAGGTACTGTATGTGAGAAAGAAAAAAATTACAGCTAAACACAAACACCCTAGAAATGTCAAAACAGCCATTGTCACCAAGGGAAAGTCAAGGTGAAAATGTCTTGTCACTAAGGGGTTAAAGTTAGGAAGGGAAGGAAACATGAAGCAGCTCAGGAAATAGCTTGCAGGTATATCAGTGGAACATGGTAATAATGGAGCTAGAGTTGCCACCTTTTCCTCAAAAAAATACTGGCCATATGCGTGAGCGGAGCCACAAATGGGTTGGGCCATGATGAGTGGAGCCACAAAGAGGGTGGATTCATACTGACATGTTATATATATATTACTTGTATAGCATGCCAGTGAAAATTGTGTGTGTGTGACTGATTGTGTATATGTGACTATATATATATATATATATATTTGCATATAACGCTTATGAGAACTTTATACATCATACAACTTTTTTTCTTTCTCACAGACTGTCACACACTCTCTCTCTCTTTCTCACAGACTGCCACACTCTCTCTCTTTCTCACAGACTGCCACACTCTCTCTTTCTCACACACTCTCTTTCACAGACTGTCACACACTCTCTTTCACAGACTGTCACACACTCTCTCTCTTTCACAGACTGTCACACACTCTCTCTCACAGACTGTCAAACTCTCTCTCTCACAGACTGTCAAACTCTCTCTCTTTTTCACAGACTGTCACACTCTCTCTCTCACAGACTGTCACTCTCTCTCTCAGACTGTCACACTCTCTCTCAGACTGTCACACTCTCTCTCTTTCTCAGACTGTCACACTCTCTCTCTTTCTCATACTGTCACACTCTCTCTCTTTCTCATACTGTCACACTCTCTTTCTCACAGACTGTCAAACTCTCTCTCACAGACTGTCACACTCTCTCTTTTTCACAGACTGTCACACTCTCTCTTTCTCACAGACTGTCGCACTCTCTCTTTTTCACAGACTGTCGCACTCTTTTTCACAGACTGTCGCACTCTCTTTTTCACAGACTGTCGCACTCTCTCTTTTTCACAGACTGTCACACTCTCTCTTTCTCACAGACTGTCGCACTCTCTCTTTCTCACAGACTGTCGCACTCTCTCTTTCTCACACACTGTCGCACTCTCTCTTTCTCACACACTGTCGCACTCTCTCTTTCTCACAGACTGTCACACTCTCTCTTTCTCACAGACTGTCACACTCTCTTTCTCACAGACTGTCACACTCTCTCTCTTTCTCACAGACTGTCGCACTCTCTTTCTCACACACTGTCACACTCTCTCTTTCTCACAGACTGTCACACTCTCTCTCTTTCTCACAGACTGTCACACTCTCTTTCTCACAGACTGTCACACTCTCTCTCTTTCTCACAGACTGTCGCACTCTCTCTTTCTCACAGACTGTCACACTCTCTCTCTTTCTCACAGACTGTCACACTCTCTCTTTCTCACAGACTGTCACACTCTCTCTCTTTCTCACAGACTGTCACACTCTCTCTCTTTCTCAGACTGTCGCACTCTCTCTTTCTCACAGACTGTCACACTCTCTCTCTTTCTCACAGACTGTCACACTCTCTCTCTTTCTCACAGACTGTCTGCCCCGCAAGAGCCGAATCCTCTTATTCCGGGACAGTGTCCTGGGAGGAGGAAGGCTCTGTACCTGGGGGAGATACAGGCAGCAGCATAGTGCTAACAGTAACGAAAATACCATGCTTTGCACCGACCCCGGGAGAACAGAGTCGTAACTCTCCATGTGCATTTACTCCCAGCAAAGCAAACCACACACACACACACATTCAGGACCCTCAATAGTAAAGGCTTTCGTTGTGCAGGAAAAGTAAGTAACTTCCGTTGCACGTGTCACAGCCTGTGTTTCCGGGTGTAGCAACATGGCGTCTCCCACAAGTTCAACATCATCTGTCCTGAGACTACTGGCACTACACGGTTACCGACAGAATGAAAAAACCTTCAGGGAGAAGACAGGATCTCTGAGGAAAATTTTAAAGGGCCGGGCTGAGATCGTATATATCAACGCCCCATTAGTGGTACCGGAGCCTGGTAGGTATATAAAAGGGGCACCTGAACCACGTGTAGCAGAAGTCTATACTGTCACCTTAAAACGACAGTGCAATAATTTCATGAGAATCATACCCTAAAATACTGCATTAATGAACATGTCTGTAACTCATGGTGTCACACAAGAGGAAGTAGCCACATATCACCTCTCAGGTTCAGCCTCTCAGCCCTATTCCAGGTTGAATGTTTAGATTTTTAGGATTATTCATCCCATAGCTTGATTGTTGCATACCTCCCAAGTGTCAGTATTAGGAGGGGCAGATCATATTTTGCAACCAAATCTCTCTCTCCTCCTCTGTTGCACCTCTTTTCTTACGAGCTAACACTCACAATAAACTGCAGTAAATGTGTTTTTATAATAAATTGTGTAAATAAAATACTTAATATAAATTACTTATCAGATTACATTAATACCAACTCCCCATAACATTGCTGAAAATGTCCCCGCCCACAGCCACAAAAATGAGAGTCCCTCTTTGGACATTTGAAATGTTGGGAGGTATGATGTTGTAGTTTTGATATAGCTATCCTAGTACATTTGTGGTATTGTGTTAAGCACTAATTGTCAAAGGACAACTGTTGGCACAAAAATTATATTTTTAATTGAAAGATTGCATAAAGTGTAGGCATTTTAAATGTAAATGCTTTACTAAAAGAATATAAAAATAAGTACCTTATTGAGCCCTCTTTGCTTTCCATAGCACTATCCGGGGGTGGATCAGACCCCAATATTCTAAACAACATGTCTGCCCACACACACAGTTTTACGTCACTATTAAAGGTTTCAGTCGGGTTTCTTAACATTCCCAGGTATGAAACTAATGCACTGTATTTTCATATGTTTATGTTTTTGGTAGTTTGATGGTAAAATGCAAGACTACTGTAATTTTTTCTATATATTTAAAATTTATTATGCTTCTGTACAGCATTATAGTTATTACTATATATGTAGACATTATGAGGTTTGCCTTTTACCAAAGGCAGTAAAGAAACCGCAACATAGGGTCGTCTAAGGTAGCGGATCATCTCTGGAAATCAGGGAAAGGTAGATTTTATTCACAGGGCACCCTTTGCAAGTCAGATGGGTGGGCAGTGAATTCCCCCCTACCTGGGCAAGGTAAGAGGAGGTAGAAAGGAATTTATTTAATTTTATTGTATTTATTGATGGAGTCACGGGCACTTTGGCAGCCCGTGGCCTCACTCAGGGACATTTATGGGGGACCATATGTTATTATATGGAGCCAGCAGGACAGCCTGCATTTTGTATTAATTTTTGAAATGTTTAACTATTTATTTTTATTTTTTTATTTCAATTCCAGTTGTTAACAGGAGAATTGAAATGCCAAAATGTGTCCAATTTTGGCCCTTATCCAGTAATATTAGGTGATATTACAAATGTAATGCTTCTGGTAACTGAAAATGACAGAATGCAATCATAGCTGTGGTACATACAAGGGGAGGATGTACACCTGCCATGGAGAAACTTAATAAAATTGCAATTTGTATTTCCATTAATAGATTTTAGCTAACATGTCTATAAGTTATGGCATTAAGATATTAGGCTTTACTTAATAAAGAGAGAATTGCAGGGGACTGAGATGGGAATTTCAAACCTTAGTCCAATGTGGTCTAAATGGGAGAAATTACCAACTCAGTTACTTTGGCCTTAAGTTTGAAATGCCCGTCTTCCCTGCAATTCTCTTTTTGTTGAATCGACTCAGTAAAGTATATCTATTCCATGCCGGATGGTTGCACACTTTCTGAATGCAGTGCTTGACATCCTTAGCACAGTTGATGAATTTCATTTTATTACTTACCTAAAGCTAGTGTGAATTGCAAGTTGCCCTTTAGTTAGACAATAGAATTTTATTTAAGCATTGTACTAGCCAAATTGTTAGCAAACGCGTACATCGAGGGACCAATTTACAAAGCCTGCACGTTTAGCTTTTCATGATCTAATACAGCTAGGGAGAATTTATAAAGGAAGCTGCGGTTTCAAGTGTCGGGAGACTGGCTGTTATCATATTTATAACATCCATAGGACCTGTTTTATACATCCATAAATCTTTGTGCACCTGATATTGTGACTCCGCCACTCACATTAGCACAATTTTAACTTCTGCAACTTTTTTGAATTGGCAAGAGCTCAAACAGCCCCAGTGTAACCCAGTTTGTAGCCGGCGTAGGTAGCGAAAACACCTGACTTTTGTTAATGTTCTACATTGGTGCATAATGAGATTTCAGTGTGCTCCATGTTTTTACATCCCACTTATAGATTACTGCTCTACCTCATTCTGTGTTGAGTGTCTTATGTGGCTGAACATTTTACTTGTTGAAGTTGAATAACCTGCAGACTCTCTTGATAAACTGCTGATCTGACTTATATAGCTGACACAGCATCATTTTTGCCTTCTATAACCTCCTTTTTGTCTCTTACAAATGTGTGTGCAGGGCTGTCCATGCCTGGTGTACTGAGTTTGTCTAATTCAGATTGTAACACCACTCTCAATTCGGTATAAAGTATTACCA
The DNA here is from genome assembly GCA_036172795.1 of Pelodytes ibericus. Taxonomy (NCBI): domain Eukaryota; kingdom Metazoa; phylum Chordata; class Amphibia; order Anura; family Pelodytidae; genus Pelodytes; species Pelodytes ibericus. The sequence goes on along the minus strand of CM069857.1, from coordinate 50,640,202 downwards.
TTTATTTACACATTCCTGCAGCATTTGGTCTGTAATCCCCTTGCATTGTACTAATGTAGATGAACAAATACAGACAGACACATTAGATACGGAGCCCTTATATTGGAGCACTACATAAATAACTGTTAATGTAGTTTGTGAATACCACAAGATGCAAATTTCCATTCATTATGTCATAGTAGAAGTTTGAATTTGGCCTTTAAATGTTATAAAAGTTGTCCTCTTGACCAATGAAGTATGAGGCCAGCCCACCCATGAGGTCCCATAATACAGTTTCATCAATACCAGAAAATACATTGTGAAAGGATGTGGATTCGAATACACACTACATACCAACATAGATGTAGCTTACATCGCTATAAATTCAGTCTCAATCGCACAGTTCAGCCAATACGTTGTTGTATTTTAACCTCCTTGCTTTGAATTTATACAGAACATTGATTTCTTAGTGTATATTTTAAACAGTGCATTAGGTGCTCACCTCTCTTCTATATGGCACACAAAAACAACTCTGCACAGGCTCCTACAGTGATGGAGTGACTTTAATACTAGCTTGACTAGATTTGCCCTTTTACCAGTTGTGCTTATAAAAGATGCATCCAGCAGGAAAGCAATGATTTCAAAGTGCACCGGTCAGGCTGAAATGACATGGTGTCACTTTAAAGAAAATACAATTTCTGCTGTAAACTGTGGTTGCTAAATTGGTAGCAAATTAATAGTCAGAATAACCTTTTATTTTAAAAAGTGCAACTTGTATCACTATGCTGTCAACATACAGGGGTCTATTGACTAAAACATGAATTGCAAATGTAAGGCAATGAAGGGACACTCCAGGCAGCAAGCTAACTTTGGTTTATGTATTGATGTTTAACCTGCACAGTATACAGTCTGTTTTTTTTTGCACACACAGGCATGCAGGTGTTCTTTGGGAGTGTCATACAAAGGTTCCTGCTCTAACCCTAGCTCTTTTACTTGTTTTCAAGTAAATCACTCCATATGGTAGGTCACTTCATTCATAATCTGCCTTCCTGTTTAGTTTTTTTGACAGCAGTGATTTGAAGGGACAGAACTATTATGTGATATCATTGCAGATGTGCCCTGAGAATCACCATGCATTTCCATGGGAGACCACAGATTGTGGCACCTTTTTTTTTTGCTTCATCCACTGATGTCATGGTGGGCTGGATCAATCCCCATGACCAAGTTTGCAATGTTAAGTACAGGTTGAGTATCCCTTATCTGAAGCCAAAATCCATATTTTTTTTTTTTTTGTGGGCCAGTTCGGATAAGGGATACTCACCTTCCTTTGCTTCGCCCTCCCAGGTGCAATAAATTTGGAGCCAGTAAATGTAGTTCCCAGAGTGCTGAGAATGGAGGGAGGGACTACTGCACGATGACAGATCATTTCGGCAGCACCGTGAGCAGGTACGTTCACCAGCTCCACTGCTATAGAAGTTGCTCACCTTGAATTTAGGTAATGTAGATCATTTATAGTGCTGGTGCTGCTGAAATGATCTGTTAACCAAAGGTATCTGTTATCTGAAATGCTGCCGGTCCTAAGCATTTTGGATACTCTATTATAATGTAACAATTGCATATTTATTTTTAAAGTGTTTACTTTAATATGCATTAATTTGTCTGGTCTATTCAGCCTGCAGTCATCCTTTAACAGGGAAAAGAAAAATGTTGGTGCGCTAAGCTAGTCACAGGCTCAAATAATATAAATGTGAAAATGATGCTTACCAAATAGGTGTGAGCATGCTGCAAATACAGTATGATTGGCTGTACAATGTATGCAAAAAACAGAGAGTGCCTTGACTTGGCGGGTGAGCTTAATTATGCTTTGGCCAATTCATATAACCAAAACCTATCATTTATATTTATATATTTGTTGCCAACTTTATTAGGGTGAGAAGCGCAGACAGTTTTTGTTTTTTGAAGTGATCCTTTAACCCCTTAATGCATAAGGACGTATATATACGTCCTCAGTTTTCATGTAGCGTTGCGCTACATGTCTGCAGCTATTCCCAAAGGCTGCTTCGGATCCGCGAATGTGATAACACACATAGGCAGTGAAAGCTGATCACTGCCTATGTGTGTGAAGTGTTGCAGTGATGCCTCGATCATGCATCACCTTCTGTGCCCCCCTGGGCACGATCGCGGGTGGGTGCTGTATTGGAGGAGCATGCTCCTCCAATACAACGTGCCTAGAGGAGAGCGACGGAAGGGAGAGGAAAAAAATCTCTTCCGTTGCTCTGAAACCGTTGCTTGACTGCCCCTAGAGGCAGTTAAGAATATTACAGTTAGAAAAAGAAAAGAAAATAAATAAATGGAAAAAGCTAACCCTATATGTACTAAACCTAGATCTAGGGTTAGGGTCATAATAAGGGTTATAATTGAGGTTACAGGGGGGTTCGGGTGAGTACAAGGGTTAGATTAAGGGTTAGGGTAAATTTAGAGTTGGGGTAAAAAGGGCACTGTAGAAGAAAATGGTTAGAAAACAAAAAAAATTATATTGTTTATTGCCCTATTAGTTGAAATAAAACAGACAAACATGGAAACATTGGTATTTCTAAACTCAGGACAAATATTAGAAATATATAGACGGAATCTTTTTTACCATTTGTAATTGTTTAAAAAAAAATCAGGTCGAAGTTGGAAAAAGTGTTTTTTATGGCATATTTTCATCATATTTTATATTTTTTTTAAAGTAAATTATATTATATGATGAAAATAATAGTATCATGAAAGCCCTATCTGTCCTTTAAAACAGGGCTCGACAAACCCCGGGCGCCAGGTCGCCATGGCGACCAGGAAATCAGACCTGGCGCCCGGGTGCTGTTTGTCACAGGGAGCCCTTGCCGGCTGCCATCCGTTTTACTTTCAGCGCGAGGGGAGAAAGTCTGTGCGGATCACACAGACTGTAAGCTCCGCCCCCTCGCGCAACACGTTGTAGTGCCGATTGTCACGTAACAACACGGCACTTAGCAGGAACCAAAAGAAGCTCGGGCTCCAGCATAAATGTCCCCCTCCCCTGCAATAAGGTAAGCAGCAGGAAGGGAGGACACTGTAAGAAAAACATTTTTGTTCTTTGGTCTGTGTGTATGTATGAGTGAATGTAACTGGCTATGTATGTATGTATGTGTGAATGTAACTGGCTATGTATATATGAGTGAATGTAACTGGCTGTGTATGTATGTGTGAATGTAACTGGCTATGTATATATGAGTGAATGTAACTGGCTGTGTATGTATGAGTGAATGTAACTGGCTGTGTATGTATGAGTGAATGCAACTGGCTGTGTATGTATGAGTGAATGTAACTGGCTGTGTATGTATGAGTGAATGTAACTGGCTATGTATATATGAGTGAATGTAACTGGCTGTGTATGTATGAGTGAATGTAACTGGCTGTGTATGTATGAGTGAATGTAACTGGCTGTGTATGTATGAGTGAATGTAACTGGCTGTGTATGTATGTGTGCATGTAACTGGCTGTGTATGTATGTGTGCATGTAACTGGCTGTGGATGTATGTGTGAATGAAACTGACTGTTTGTGGTGTGTGTGTGTGAATGTAACTGACTGTTTGTGGTGTGTGTGTGTGTGAATGTAACTGACTGTTTGTGGTGTGTGTGTGTGAATGTAACTGACTGTTTGTGGTGTGTGTGTGTGTGAATGTAACTGACTGTTTGTGGTGTGTGTGTGTGTGAATGTAACTGACTGTATGTGGTGTGTGTGTGTGAATGTAACTGACTGTATGTGGTGTGTGTGTGTGAATGTAACTGACTGTATGTGGTGTGTGTGTGTGAATGTAACTGACTGTATGTGGTGTGTGTGTGAATGTAACTGACTGTATGTGGCGTGTATGTGAATGTAACTGACTGTATGTGGGGTGTGTGAATGTAACTGGCTGTGTATGTGAGGTGGGTGTATGCGACTGTCTCCGTGCGTTTATGATATTGTGATGTGCCGTTGTCTGGCTCCTAAATTGTTTAGCTGGCTCCTAAAACTAAATTAAATTTGTCAAGCCCTGCTTTAAAAAATGATATATAATTTGTGTGGGTGGAATGAACACAAAGAAAGAAATTCACAGTTCAGGAAACATATGACAAAAATAATGGAATTCTGGTCTTCAACGTACATCAAATGCAGCAGAGCACTCAGTCACTAAGGGGTTAATGGATAACTCTACTCCTATTGTTTTTTTATGTCTGTTATGATCATATATATGAAAGTAATTGCATGATATGTGAGCATAGCTTTTTTTTGCTTTTTTTTTTTGTGTGCAAAAATCTCCTCTTTTTCACTTAAAGGAAGCAAATATTGTACAAGGGATGCGCTCCATGTGCAGCACTTCCTGGCATTTTGCGTGTACAGGAAACTGCCTCACAACTGTGGAAGTTTTCCTGGACCCAATCAGAGGTCCAGCTGTCATGTGATCTCTGTGATGAATAAACCAGAGTGATCACATGACAATGTTTTGAAGCATTGACTTTCTCTGTGTTACTCTTACACTAATCATGAGGTATAGAGCAAGAGTGACAGTTCAGTGATACAGTGTGACCAGAGCAGTAAAAATATTTTATTAAATTTAGTGCTTCCCTTCTCTTGCTGATAATTTTACCATGATCAATATCCTCCTTACTTTGTGGTGCTTATTTTATTTCTCTTTTTTTTTTTTGCCACTATACTTTTTTTATTATTTCTATGCTTAATTTCACTCCCATGGTATTGTTCTGTTCACTTTGACAGTATAAAAATGGCCCATATCTAAAGTGTGGAGTAATCTTATTCCATTATGGCATTTAGCACAGAAAGTAACACTGTAGCAGCCTACTGAGTCCATGCCTATCCGTGGGTGCCACTGGACATCCCCCCTCCCAAGAAGAATATTAGATCCACTTGGGATTTAATTTCTTTTGAGGAAGGACTTTTGATTATGGTTTTCAGATATCTTATCGAGTCACCACCTGTGTCTGCTATCTAATATACTGCTGGCTATCACAAGGGAGTATTCGATGAGAGCTACTGAACTTACTTTATATGATAATACTTTAGTCTGTGCTATTCCTGGGTTTGTGGTTACAGCATATGGACACAGTGTTTCTTTTAGCTTGTTTGGGATATAGATATTTTTTTACTCCTATATGAATGAGGTATATATTCATTTCTATGTGTTAAGTGGGTCCTTTTGTGTCCCCTAAATGATTAATATCTAAAATGTTGCGTTTTTTTACATTTTGTTATACATTACATGGCTCATATATTTCTTGAGTGCTATTGACTAGAGTTTACTATATGGGACGTGGCGCCCGGAATTGTCGAGCACTGGATTACATGTAGTTACCAGCCTTAATGGGTCTCTGAATGCACACTTTGTTGTAACTTAGAGGTTCACTTGAATGCAGCTCTGCAATGTACATTTTGTATAAGGCTCGCAGACTGAAAGGAACGACTGATTGGCCTGTTTAATACAGAGCCACAGATAAGACCCAAAAGTAGCGTAATCAGTTAGGGCTTGATTCTATTGCCTGGGAAGCACTTTATCACTGCTCTTTATCTCAGACTATTTCAGCATATGAGGAAATTGTTATTCTGTTACCAGAAATGCATTAATCTCTGGTGATAGCTCTTCGTGTCTACTCAAATGTATAAAAGCGAGACTCTACAATTAGATCAAACAAAGCGGCTGGTGGAAAACAGTTTTACATTACACTTTTTTACCATATCAATATACAATTTCTTGTTTTATTTAATATTGCTTTTTAACTCAGTCTGCAGGTTGATGGAGAATGATAAGAACAAAGATTTGAATCTTCTATCGCCTGTTCATTTTATTTGGTTAAATCAGCTCAGGCACACACAGTGTTACAGCTCCATTTTACCAGGATAGTCCAATACAGGGTGCAGATATTTTTTATAATAATAAGCATCTTGCAGCACTGACATTTTGCTATTTCTTTGTTGTGCATTATTGGCAGTCTCTAGCATTTCATTCACTCACGTTTTGCGATGGGCGTTAGAGGGCACTCTGATTAACCTGACAACTCATTCCATTCAGGTAATCCGTACTGTAAGAGGAGGACAGAGGAACAATTGGGTTTGATTAGTCTAAATTTCAACCCTATTTTTTTTCTGTACAGTTGCTATGTGATTACTGTACCTGGGGGAGGGACACATCAAACAGGCCCAAATCTGAACAGATTTACTTTCCTAGTTATAGGTTATTGTAAGCACAATATATAAAGCTTCTGGTTTGCATGATGCATTTGCAAGAGTCTTGGTTTAAAACTGTTAATATTACCAACTTTAAGTACTGGAGTGCTGTATGCTTTCTCTATAACGGAGGTATAAAGGAGACTGTTGAAAGAAAATGTAAAACTACTGTTTTTGCCACGCACTCATACTGTATGTACGCTTAAAAACCCGCTAGTATCTCAATATGAGTCCATGGACCCAATCCCCATATTACAGCGGGGGATTACATGTATTGGCATGCACTGTGAAAAGATATATGTGCGAATTGCCTTTACATCTTATCAATAATTATTTTTTTATTTTTATACAAGAAAAGCTTATTTGGCGTTCTGGTCTGCATGGTAATATTGTTAAATTACATCAAATAAAGGTATTTCTAATACTATCTACAAAGCAGAATCTTCTTCTTTGGTAGATATTTCCCACATGAGCTTTTTATCTAGAAGCTTCAAACTATTGTTAAAGTAAATACCTGTTCTGTTTATTGTGCTATGTATTTATTACATTGCCTGTAAACAAATATCATTGACTTAAAATGCATTTTGAATATAAATTAGTGTAATCCTTTCTACTTAATACTCGATCAACACAATTCTTTTTCTCTAAAATGTTGTTCAGTGGACCTGACCTAAAAACTGCTCTACGTAACAATGTGCAGAGTTTTCTTTTTTGGTTTCTTCGGCTCATTTCAGTTATTTTTAAAAGAAAAGGGTCCAGTTCTTTCTAAAATATTTATAATAGACATTTAGCAACGTGCACACTATTTTACTACTGATCAACACTGGTTTTGACCGCATAATTAGATTGTGCTCTATATGTGATGCTCTATATGTGATGCTCTATATGTGATGCTCTGTGTCACTATTTAAACGTTAACTGTGGACAAAAAAATTAAGCTATGTTTAATTGAAGTTTTTGCATTTTAAAAAGAAATGCTTAAAAATGAATTTTTTTTTTTACTATTAACCTGACTAGAGCTTACCTCCTGCTTCCAATTTCATGCATATATATTTATGTTTGATTTTTTTCAGAGGGGTACATAACTTTCCCATTCAAACGTGTTCATAAAAAAATTAATTAAAGGTAGTTCCTGTGGGATTCATTATTTGATTAATTAACTGGTTCCCCCTGGACAAATGTGCATACTTCAGGGGAGCAGGTAAACTCTATTTATGTCCAGCAAAAAGCTGGCTGACCTGGCCACCGGAGCTGTAAAACTGGTGGGAAATTTTTCTTATCCTATCAGACAGATATTCAAATTTTTATGAATACATACATTGTTATAATTATGTAACGTTAATATGCATTGTAACGGGACGGCTATCCAAGGCCAGTAGCACTTCTGCCTGTTGTAGGAAATCACCTCCTTAGCCCCTGATAATAGCTCGGCATTCACCCAGAAAGTCTTTCCTGGAGCATTGCTCTTTGTACCCAAATAGCAGACAGGACCACCAGTAGTTAGGTACAGCAAGAATGAACAGCCTTTATTTGTCAAATAGCACAGACTTATATTCACACAAATATCAACTAAGGCAGGGCTTGACAAATTTATCTGAGTTTTAGGAGCCAGCTAAAAAATCTAGGAGCCAGACAACGGCACATAAACACAAACACACGCAGTCACACACAGACACATAGTCTGTCAGATATACATTCAGAATAAAGGATCCTTTATTCTGATTTGGAGGACTAGGGTGAAAGTCCTCTCCATGCACCCTCCACTTCACACACACAAATACATCCAGTCAGACACATATATACACACAAAACACATCCAGTCAGTCAGTCAGACACATATATACACACAAAACAAATCCAGGCAGACACATATACACACACAAAGAAATTCAGGCACACAGATATATACACACACAAACACATCCAGGCACACAGATATATACACACACACAAACACATCCAGGCACACACATATATACACACACAAACACATCCAGGCACACACATATATACACACACAAACACATCCAGGCACACACATATACACACACAAACACATCCAGGCACACACATATACACACACAAACACATCCAGGCACACACATATATACACACAAAGACATCCAGGCACACACATATACACACACAAAGACACCCAGGCACACACATATACACACACAAACACATCCAGGCACACACATATACACACACAAACACATCCAGGCACACACATATACACACACACAAACACATCCAGGCAGACATACACAAGACAGCAGGGATTTTTGTTGTCGTTTTTTTTTTTTAAATAAAAAAAAAAAAGTTCACCTATCAATGTCCCCCCTGCAGAGGGGAGGGGGCGGTTTCCGTTGCAGCCTGGTGGCACCGAGCAGCTTCCCTGCTATGCTCCCCGGTGATCAGCGCTAGAACGCAGTGCGCGAGGGGGCGGAGCAGGAAGTCTGTGCAGCCGGTGCACTCACTCTGCTCCCTCGCGCACCGCTGCTGGAATAAAGAAAATAAAAAAAAACCCGATCCCATTGCCGAGGGCACAACGCGGGGCTCACGATACCCGGGCGCCAGGTCTGATTTCCTGGTCTCCATGGCGACCTGGCGCCTGGGGTTTGTCGAGCCCTGAACTAAGGGGAGGCATAGGGGAACTAATTATAATATGTAAGACTCAAACAATAGAAAACCTAACTTAAAAGAGGTAATTAAACACGGTATAACAACATAATTAATCATGACACTTTTATATACAGACATCCAGACTTCAAGAGACAATAGATGGCTCACAGGACAATAAGCATGTATTGATTAGATTAAAAGTACACATTTTAACACTAACCTATAATAACATTGCACACACTACTTGGATTAGCTTTGCCTGGGCTTCTTGTGTTGAATTCCTTGCTGCACTGAATGAGTGCCTCAGGTCCCTGCCAAAGTGTGTACAGGGCAAAGGCACCGGGTACTCACAGGCTATTGGGTCTTTGGGAACAGGGTCAACAACATGGGACCCATAGAGCTAGTCAGTAGTAAATCAAGGTGACTGGTAACAACCAGGAACAAACGTGCTATAACCCCTTCCAGTGCCAGTGGAGCCCAGGGCATGCAGGCTACCGTGACACATAGCTCCTTCGATGAAGGGTAGTACTTTACCCTATGAGGGTCCATAGTCCACAGGGAGGTGCCTGGCCCTCCAAGGGCCCCAATCCAAATTCATTTCGTGACATGCATGTAAAAGGTAGGTGGTCCTTCCTTATATGTGGCACCTTTTTCCTGTTTTCTGCTTTATATTTATATATAAGTGATGATATCTTCTGATTTGCTTCTCATTTTATGGACTTTCAAGTATGTTTGTTTGTACTCTGGGGAGGAGAACGAGAGAGGTTAGTTCACATTTATACAATATATTAATGTATTACACTCCAAGCAGAGGCATCACTAGGGTTGGTGTCACCCCCCTGTATTTTCTCCAACACCGTGCCAATACAGATTCCTTAGTATGCCAGTCAGATGGCCCATTAAATATGCCATACAGGAGCCCCACAAAATATGCCACATACAGGAGCCCCACAAAATATGCCACATACAGAATCCCCACAAATTATGCTACACACAGGAGCCCCCTAAATTATGCCTCACAAAGGAGGTGACAATTGTACAATTCTAAAACAATAAATACCTTTACACATCTCTCTCACTAGTTGCATGTATACTTATATGAACCTTTTAATATTATACTCAACTATTTTCATTTGTAATAAAAATGTTATTGAAAAATTGCATCTCTTGTTTTTATTCCCTTCTGCTGCACCCATATTGCACCTAAAGGACTTAACACAGCACCACACAGTATCCACAGCACTTGCCATGCACCTATATTGCACACACAGCACTTGGCTTGCACTCATATTGCACCCACACAATTTGGCATGCCACAGTGTTAATTTGCCAACAGAACATTCCACAGCATCACTTTGCCAATTAAAATAAGCCACTGTTAAGTACCAATTAACATACCACAGTCACGTTGTCATTAACATATGCAACAGCCAGTTTGTCGTTTAAAATATGCCACTGTTTGTCCATTAAATAAGCCATAGCCAGCTTGCCCAATAATATGCCAGTATTATTTTACCATTTAATATGCCCCAGACAAATTGCCCAGTAATATGCCAGTATTATTTTGCCATTATTATGCCCGACAATTTGCCCAGTAATATGCCAGTATTATTTTGCCATTATTATGCCACAGCCAATATGCCAGTATTATTTTACCATTTAATATGCCCCAGCCAATTTGCCCACTAATATGCAAGTATTATTTTGCCATTATTATGCCACAGCCAATATGCCAGTATTAATTTGCCATTTAATATGCAGCAGCCAATTTGCCCAGTTACATGCCAGTATTATTTTGCCATTATTATGCCACAGCCAATTTACCCATTAATATGCCACCCATCCTTCCCTAGGACTCACCTCCTGGCTGTCTCCTCCATTCTTCCTACTGCACGGAGGAGGGTAATAGTCGCCCGATATGACCCCCAGCGTGGGTGACACCTGTGCTGTCCGATGTTGCTGAGCATTTTTTTTTTAACAAGGTGAAACCCCCAGCGGGGGTGACACCCGTACTGTCGGATACTCTGCAGAGCTTTTTTTTTCGGCTGGATGCGGATTTGTGGAAAAAAAGTTCAGCAGAGTATCCCACAGCACGGGTGTCACCCCTGCTGGGGGTGTCACCCTCTGCGGTCCGCACCCCCCTTGGGATGCCAGTGACTCCAAGGCTTGTCTGTTGAAATCCTTTACTTAACAGCGTAACCATTTACAAAAAAAAAAAAATAATAGTAGTACATGTAGGTGGATTTGTTGTGCCCCTTTGTTTAATGTAAAGTCGTTTTTAACTGACAGGTGCTGTTTATGTTTGTGTAATTAAATAAAGGCACACATTATGTGTGTCATGCAATCTGAGTACTTTTTTTTTGGCTTTGTAGCAACATTTGGTATAAACTCAATTCAATGCAGATTCACCTTTTGTTCCATGATGACATTTAATGGCAATATAAAGATGTTGTTAATTGCAGCTTTTTAAAATGGGAAAAATAGGAGACTGTAGAAAGGGAGGATGATTTAAAAGAGAGAGAAAAAACTCATCTAGTTCATTTCATAACACAGTCTATTTCTTCCTTGTCTTATAATAACATCCAACCCAGTAGTAAACTATATTTAATATAAGTGTTTCTTTCCCTTAGACTTTACAAAAAATTGTGACTCCGAATGCATGGGGGATGAACTAAGAGGCTGGTGGTTCTCAAATCCTCAAAACAGCTTCAATGCCATGGAGGAAGCTAAGGAATGCTCAGGGCTCAACGAATCATTTCAAACTGTGGCCAAAGCTTTTACTGACCTTGGACCTTTCAATGGGATTGTAGGATTCAGCCAAGGAGCTGCTCTGGTGGCCATGCTGTGTGCTCTACGTCAGAGAGGGGACACCCGTTTCCCGTTTGATTTTGCGGTGATCTTTGCTGGCTTTAAGAGCCGAGCAGCTGAACATGAAGAATATTACCAGCAGACCCTTGCTGTGCCAACCCTTCATGTGTATGGTGAAACAGACCGGGTCATCCCAGGCAACATGAGCCAAGAGCTGGCCTGCCATTTTGAGAAACCAGTTACACTCACACATGTGGGGGGACATTTTGTTCCGGCATCTGCACCACAGAAGAAAGTTTACTTTGAGTTTTTGGACTTGTTTAGCAGATAAAGTGTCGGTGGGGTTGGGGCTATTTATATTCAGGTCTCATTCACTGAACACTTCAGAAGATTGTGATGTTATTTTTGCCTGATGCGCAGTTTGTCTTCAAAGCAAAGGTTTTTGCTTGAGGAAACAATTTCATCCTATATAACAAACGTAGTGTTGTGTTTTACTGCACTGAATAATACAGAGCCTGCGAAGAAAAGGTTATTTAGTAATGTGAATGCTGTTTTATGTGTTATGGGCTGTCCCAGCAGTAGAGGATCCCAGGCAGCTCATTTGAATCCCCAAGCTAAATTCCGCCTATGATTGCCACTTATTTGTTAGCGTTGTCCCTGAACATCTTCACAGCCCCCAGGTTCCCCTGCTTTCCATCCAGGGATGGTCACATTTCCAATATTATTATCACATTGGTCACGGGCGCTGCCTCGGTAGGCACTGCAAGCTGCATCCCTGTCCCCCTCTCTTTAGCAGCTTATTTAAAGGTTCATTTCCCTTTGGCAATTAAAAAAAAAACACACAAAAAAATCAACGAATGTTAAATGTCATTGTGTAAAACGCACCCATGTGGGAAATGAAAGCAACTGCGACACAGACTTCCACTTTAACCCATTCAGTGCCAGGGGTCAATACTGCTCTGTGCTTTGCCAGTGTTATGAATGCTATGCATTATGCTAGGGGTGGAAACTTCCTAGATAATAATCCACTAGGAGTCTGAGCAGCTAACCAGTTAACTATTCACTAACCCTAATCATGTCCCAAACTGATAACTGTAAGACACTGATCAGCTGATGTGTTCACCAAGGTAAACTGTATTGGAACTCTCCTATCACCTATGACTAATCATGATGACATGCGAAACGCGTTAGGTGGCCTTCCCTGTTCACTTTATTATCAATGGATTTTACTTTGCCCTGTTTGTTTGGACTTTTGAAATCATTAAAGCAGTGCACACTTCTTTCTACTTGATGTATGTAACTCTACCGCACCTGTCTGTTAAACGCAGGAAAATGAAAGACTCGGAGATTAGAAGTGCTATTTCAGGTTAGGATATTTGTTTCCATTTTATAAGCATCCTATAACTACCTCAACAGAAAAGTAGCCCATGCAATTATCCCTTCCAGGTAGATTGTGGATTGATTTTATTACTCTATTGATTTTCACTGAAATTATTGTAGTTAGAATGTTATTTTTATATGTCTGATAAACTGTGGTCAGTGCCATATTAGGTCACTCAAGGCTATGAGTGCTAGATTCTCTTTTGAAACTTTTTTTTTTTATACCCAAATACTCTAAACTGTGATCAACCAGAGCAAGCGCGGTTATATAAAGGGATCCTGTTATGTACAACATGTCAAGGTCCCATATTAATATACTCCTTTCCTCATCTATACAGTCAGAAGACTTGCAATTGAATAGTTAGAAATAATAATAACATTAAAGTTTTGTGAGTCTTTTCAAGTCCAGTGATCGTCAGGAACAGGCACTCCAGGTATAAAGAAGAACATATATATCATTTTAATAGAACTCCCAAAGAAATGTAAAGATGTTAGGGGTGTATTAAAATAGTATTTTAAAAAATGATATTCCCTCCTAGATAGAATTTAACCTTTATTGAGACAGAAGATAAAAGGCAATATATATAAATTAAATGTGTGACAAACAAGAACATGTGTACAGTGGTGCTGTGGTGTATAACCCCTTGATACCCAGGCATATTGCGCCTTTCCCGTGCTTGAACGCCTAAAGCAAAGCCATTAGGCTTTGACACAGGCAGCATATCATAGCTGTGACTGTTATTACAGCAATTATCTGTCGTGGAAATACTCCAAGCGGTCTCCTGGAACACTGCTTCAATTTGACACTAAGTTTTTTCTTGTGGTCCTCGGGGACCATTCTATTACAGATGGGCCTTTTGGCACAAGCGGTTAATAGAACACCTTTTATTAAGCACAACTGCACATTTGTACACATTTTCTTGTTTTTCATACATTTTATTTATATATACAGGTTCAGTACCTCTTATCCCAAATGCTTTAGACCAGAACCATTTTGGATAAAGGATTCTTTCTCTAAACATATCTGCTGGTCCTGTGTTGCACTGTGGTATCCCTTCTGATCATTACGGCTCTTTTGCAAACTCTTGCTACGTGGATTTCGGCCAAGAAGGTTTGCAGCCTAATAATCTGCATGTGCCATACTCCAGGGATAAAGGTGGAGAGTAGAAATGGTGGGCCAGTCTTGTCTACTGTCTTACAGATCCAATGGCATCAGAATGTTTTAGTCCAGAGCAACCACAAGCCAGTCCCCCAGGTAGTAACCACATACAATGAAGGTTCTGAGGCACTGAATTCAGAGCAGGAAGTACAAACGTCAGGCAGCTCAGGACCTTGGATATGTATAGAAAATGAAACTATTGAGAATACATTTTTATATGAGCTCCTGAGTGTGTTTGTCCACTCTGTACGGGAAAAGATTTCAAGTTACAATCCATTGCTACCAGTGAGTGTGGTAACGTATTGTGCTGCCCATGGTCAGGATATTTTCCAGAGGTGGGGGAACAATCCAACCAAATGGATGGCTGAGAATCATGAGCTGTGTATTCCACAGCAGCTGCAGTACCAATTTATATTCGGATAACGGCTAACCATTAGCACTCTAGTTGTTCAGTACTCATCTTTCCCATGATCCTTGACATACTGGCTGAGAGTCGTGGGAAATGCAGTCTCAACAGCTGGAGTATTAATGTCATTTTTATTTTAGAATCCAGCCCTCTAGTTGGTTACATTGCATTTACTCTATAAGTGGTTCCAGTATTGTGGAACATTGCACACACAGAGTGTACCTTGTAATACTTCCTAGGCCATACGTGCATGCTAATCCCCGAAATATGTCACACCCTGTCTCTTCCAAGCCCCATTCTCTCTCACACAGCATGTGACACTAATGGGCATTTCCCATAACAAGGTACCTATATCATCTTACCCCTTACAATGTGATGCAGCATACCTAGGGTTGCCTCCTGGCTAGTATTTTACTGGCACAGCTGGTAATTAGGGTCATGGGGCCGTGCCGGTATATCTAATATACCGGTAATGCAAAGCATGGTATTTTTGTTAGTGTTAGCCTCGGTAGTGCTGCTGCTGTCCAGCTGTCATATTCCCACCATGTGTAGAGCCTTACTCCTTCCAGGACACTGCCCTGGAATCAGAGAATTCGGCTCTCGCAGGGGAAAGCGTGAGGGGTGGCATGCCTCCTCAATGCTAGGCTGTGACCGCTCTGCATCTGACCTGCTCCACCCACTGCTAGGGTTGCCACCTGGCCGGTATTTTACCGGCAGGCCGGTAAAAAATTGGCATCAGGCCAATGTTAAGTCTATGGAGACAATAGCAAGGCCCGTATTTTTCTGAAGAAAAGGTGGCAACCCTACCCACTGCAGATCGATATCCGTCACCTGATGACAGTCTTTGTGTGAGAGAAAGCTTGTGTCTCTGTGTTGTGAGAGACTGCATGTGTTTGTGTGAGAGAGACTGCTTGTGTGTGTGTGTATCATTGGCATGATATACACAGTAAGTAGAACAATAGATAAAAAAAAAAAATAAAGTAACAAAGGACTAGGTGCAAACAGCACCCATATATAAATAGAAATCCTGGTCCATGCACTCCAGACACAATGAGGTTGATGCCCGGTGCAAACCCGGCACACACTGTAGTGCTTTGGAGAAAGGAGCACTCAGGGGACTTGATATCACAGTCTCTCTCTTGATAAAAGTCCTTTGTGTGGTACTGAAACTTTGATCTTTGTGAAATAAATCTCTGATTCTTCATGATATCAAGTCCTCCTTTCTCCAAACTAATATATATATATACACAAATACACTTCTCACTGGCATGATATACAAATAATATAAATATCATGTCAGTGAGAACTCGCCCCCTTTGTTGCTCCACCCGTCATGGGCCCACGTCTGCCCACGCATAGCCGGTATTTTTGGGAGGAAAAGGTGGTAACCCTAAGCATACCACCCTTTGATTGCCATAAGAGTGGCACTAAAAGGGTTAAAAAAAATAAAGATGATCTTACCAGTTATCAGCTCCTGCACAGAGGAAACATAAATTGAGAGGAGGGAGTAAAAAGAAACAGGCCAACCTAAGGTAACAGATGTCAGAGTGTATGGGAGAAAAATCAATAGAATGAAAAGGAGGGATCTAAGGGAAGCTGGCCAATAGAGTGAAAGACATACAGTTAGTGGCCAAAGGGGTGGATGAAAATGGTATTTAGGCAACTTGGGTTTAGTTGTGAGTTATGGAAAGAATAAAATAATCATTTAAAACCAGTCTAATATCATTCACCCTGGTAAGTGAGAATATGAAGAAAAAGATTCAGAAACTAGGGTTCAAGTAGAATTTATGGAATATAATTAAATAAAAGCTTTTTTTGCTTCAGATCCCCGCCTGCAAGTGTTTTTATGACCTCTATGTCTAGTTAAGCTAACCTAAACAGCCTACAGGCTTTGTATTTATTTGACATTAAATTATATTAAAATAAAAACTTGTTATACATAACAGTCTCTAATTTATATTGTGGACTGCATGAGTCCTGCTTTCCTTGCCCTGGTTCAGTGAGAATTCGTTTGAGACAAATATGGGGAAAAAGTCTTTAGGGAAGTACACAATCTGTACTGATCAACCAAATTTTTACTTTTGAGTAACATTAAACACGATTTTATTTCTGGTGATATAGCTTTAAGTGAAAAGCTTAACTTTGCAGCAGTATGAACGATACTACACCTAATGTAGATTAGGATCAATATTGATCCCAGCATAAAATATGTCAGTGGTTAGATCATATGGCAGTAACAGGCAATAATGTAAAATATACGTTATTATCATTACCTACCTCCATCTATTATTTGGCTTTTAAGAGATAAGCATCAAATACGCTGTAGAGCGTTCTGCTTGTATTCTGACCGCAATAGAGGCAGCAGATAATAATAATAGTTTCCAGGAACACTCAACTCCTGAAGTGCAGGAGGGTAAGCACAGTTAAAACAAAACAAATGAGAGCAGGCTTACAGACTGTACTGTAATTGCATGGTACATTGGCCAGATACATTATGTCAGTATTCCATGCTTTTCCTTCTGAACATTTTTCTTGATGAATTATCACTGAATGCAGCATTTTTATAGGTATCCTGTGTTTTAAAAATAATGATTTTTTAATATGTATTTAGATATTACCTTATCTATTTGCCAGTTAAGGTTACATAGAGATGCAGTTTGCTCAAGTTCTTCTATTAAACGCAGTCCTGTGGTTTTATTTGGAAAGATGTAAACCAGCTGGTAAATGCCAATGTTCTCAAATCCAGAACTAAGTCTTAATTACACTTCAAAAGGGGATTAACCTTTATTGGAGCTTTGGGGTACCCTTAACACAGTGGGAGCCATCTTGGAGCCCTCCAGCTGTCGTATAATTAAAACATCTATGTTCTACAGGCAGCACTTGTAAGAATGTCAAAAAAAAACATACAACATTCAAGAGTGCAAGATTCTCATAATACTGTGCAGCAATTTCTTAATAGACTGAATAGGTAGTTGTTGTTGTAAACCAAACTGTTATCTTCCCTGGTGCAATATATGGTGTAAATGGTATAGAACCCAAAAGCTCCATTGTCCCTGCAAGCACCTACAAAAGACTAAGAACAATACTTTCTTTCTTCCCTCTGAGTTTGGTAGTTGAGGTCAAGTATGGTACTTGGTTTATATCCCTATATGTATGTTGATGTCTTAATTTTGGGTTCCTCACTACTTTTTGTGTGGGCCCTATAATGGCCAAAAATTAAATACTTTTAATTGCATTACCTCATGAATTTCATTATCTGCCCCCCAACATAAGCTTGGACTAGCCTATGGGTCACAGCTAAGTTCAATGTAAGATTATTTGCGCATGCAGTGTAAATTGAGATGCAACACTATTATATTTTTTGTTGTATATGCCATTAATTAAAGGCACTGTATCTAAACCAGGGGTGTCCAAATACACAGTCACATGTACACAAATACACGCAGGGTCACACTTACACATGCACACAGAGTCACACTTACACACACACACAGTCACACTTACACACAAAGTCACACACACACAGTCACATTTACACACACACACACTGACACACACTTACATACAGTCACACTTGCACAAACATACACTTACATACACACAGTAACTGGCCAACCACATTTTTTCTTTTTTTTGAACAGCGCTTCAGACTGTTCCTCTGCATTTCATTGTGTGATATTCATGCTGCTGAAGCTTCTCCCCTCCATCTGACACTTGCGCTGACCTCATGAGCAGGGTAGAGGAGTGGTCATGCGCACAAGGAGCTTGGTGCGCACCTTGTTAGCAAAATTGAAAGCAAATCTAAAGTAGGAGAAAAATTTGTTTTTTTGTGGCTTGATATGCAAATGACCTGCTTGTCAATGGAAAATATATAATTTGCATATTAAGCCAAAAGTGATGTCAATAGCAATTCTGCTGACACAATGTATATATATTGGTATTTTCAATCATATTTTATTCTCTACAGTAAAACAATGTTAGGTGATAAAGGCCCTTTAGTATAATGGCCAGTGATAATGTTTGCTTCACGTAGGGTTGTCCCCTAATCAGTATATTGCCGACACTGGTAAAGAAAATATTGACTGCTAATATTAAAGGGACAGTCTAGTCTGATGTAGGCATTCTACATTAATCATATTTTGAATGTTTGACTCAAGCCCTCCTCAGTGATTACTCTGCATGTTTACTGCTGGTGCAGTAGCACTGGTTTTGTAGACACTGAGGCTATAAAGTTTTATTTAATTTAGTCACTTCCTGTGCTCCTCAAATCGAATACATTGTGTGGACTCTGAGTGACCTTGCGCTTGTACACAGTAGGATCTCTGAACAGTGCAACACGTTGTCTGATGATCATTAGAGAAACAGAAAAGAAAAAAAGGAAATTACTTTTACTCAGCTAATGTGGGCAGTCCTGGTTGCTTGCAAACTGCTTTAATTTCACAATTTCATCTTTCTGCGAGTATTTTATATTTTAAGCAATGCAAAATGTAAAACATGCATTTTAAAGTACTTTGAAAGCACATTAATATGCATTAATATTTTGAAGATGCATTTTGGGCACTAGACAGTCCCTTTAAGTTATTGGATGCAGAAGCATGGCCAGTATTATTTTTGGAGAAAAGGTGGCAGCCTTAGCTCCATGTCACATAGGAACCTTTTTAGCAGTGGTGTCGCTAGGGTTGGGCTAATGGGGCTATAACCCCGGATCTCGCTGCATAGCCCCAAATTGAGACTGCTGTCATTGAGCAGAGCCGGCACTTTAAGGGGTAGCTCTGCTCAACGACAGTGGCCTCCATTCGGGGCTATACTCAGAGCCGGCACTTTGTCACTCTATGCAGTGTTTTTTCCCTCTGGCAGCCTCAGTCTGGGACAATGCAAAGTCCCGATTGAGAGCTTTGATAGATGGAGGTCTCAGCCACTCAGGTGAGACCTTTCAACTCTCCTAATTGGCTGAGTGTTGTTCAGAAACCTCTCCTGACTGGCTCAGTCCCTCCTTCACATGGAGCTCAAAGCTAGAGATACACCAGGTAAGGTAAGAACTGGCAGCGTGTGTGTGTGTGTCAGTGTAAGTGAGAGAGTGACGTACAAAAATAGAATACACTGCGCCTTTTATGTGAGAAGAGTAGCAGCACCGAAACACAACCAGTGCTTCACTCCTGGTAAAAAATTACAAACAATACACACAATGTGAACAGTTCGCTTCCCAAAAACACTACACACTCGTATTTACCCTATACGTGGAGGCAATCCTCTCCGTGGTATGCAAAGGGAAAAAGAAAAAAACTCTTATAGTGTAGTATATTCATAAAACATAAAGTGATATAGGTGCGTAGACGTAGACACACTCACATTTTACTGAGCAGTATCCTGCTCAGTCTATAGGGTATTCGGGAGTGTTAGATCATTGACCACACAGTTCACTCAATATATATTCATGTCTTAGCTACTATTGACATTAATGGGGAACTGAACTTAGATCAGCATAGCATGATTTAATTCAGTGAACAATGAATTGGTGCTAATTAATTGAGCTGCTAAATCTATACCGATACTGAGGAATTGTAGAAGTTGTCAAGTTTTTGGGGGGGTTATAGTAGGGGAAAATGCTTAGGAAATGGTGAAGAAGAAAACATACGGATATAAGAAAAATTCAGTCTGGAGTGTGCTAAAACGACGTACCAGGTAAGCCTATAAGACACAATTAATAAACCATACATTGTTAGCTTATAGGGAAAGATAAACTATTGTTTGATGGATTTCAGTTGTAGGCTGGGGTCCGGGGAATGTAAATTAAAAAACAGGAAGAATTCCATCTGTCCTAAACTTCTAAATGATAGGATATATTGTTTTTGGAAGCTGCGGAGGCTGCACCGATCCTGAATGAGTGCTCGCAAAAATGGACTAAAGCCTGTAGTAATCTGACGGGTCTGACAAATGAAATAGAGGACACTGGTTTGATGTGAAAGAGCAAAAGAAGGCTATCCTTTCGTTTATATAATAAAAGAGCATCCAGGACTGAAACCGGAGACCAGTGGGAATTTTTGGGAAAGAAGAAGGGGATCTGAGTGCTTGGGCCAAACTGATTAGTTTTTGGTATGAGCGAGGAACAGAACATAATGATCAGATACCTGGTGTAAATCAGAAATGTTATGGAACCTGGCAAAATTAGATGTAGTAATCAGCTCGCCTGGACGCATGAGACCATAAAAGGCAAGGAATATAGCAGCTTTTTGTGTTGGGCTCGAATAGACTGGAATCAAGAGTGTTAACCAAAGCACTTAAGACTTCACCGTTACTAGCTAATCAACTGGAAGAGTTTAGAGATATTATTTTTTGAATGCCTTTTAAAAAGAATTTGATTGGATGGGAAGTAATCAGAGAGGGCTTGTTGGGGAATAACATTGATAAATGATGTTGCACCACTGTGAGGTATAGCATAATAGTACTATGAGATAAATTGAATTTAAAAGGACTGTATAACCTAAACATTGTTTTTGCTGTGCATGAAAAGAACAAAAATAAATAAAAAAAATCTCTACATTGTGTTTAGCAAAATTGCAAGCATGCCTAAGTTAGGAGAAAAATGTGTCTGCGAAGTCTCCGGGTTATGACATCACCCGTGGCTTGATATGCAAGTGAACTGGTTTTTAATGGAAAATGTGTAATTTGCAAATCAAACCACAGGTGATGTCATTTGTTTACAATTCTGCTAAAACAATATATATATTTCAATATTTTTTTATTCTCTACATTCACAGTATTAGCTATGGTTAGTTGATACTGTTCTTTTAAACCTTTTGCAACAAATGACGTGCCAGGCACGTCCAGCTGGCAACTCAATTGTCTACAAAGGATGTGCCTGGCATGTCCTGTGGTGCAACGAGCGAAAACTGCTCTAGCGGTGCTGCTCTAATGCCTTGATGTTGAGGCATTAGGCATCACTGAAATTTTTCTTCTGGGGCACCATTGCTCCACAGAGCAATTCGCGGGCACCATATTGCCATATTGGAGAGCAGCATGCCCCTCCAATATGGCTGCTGCACTCTTGTGGGCATAGCGTCGGAAGTGAAAAAAATGTCACTTCCGTTGCTCTGATGCTGTTGCTAGAGTGCCCCTAGAGGTAGTCAGCAACATTGCAATGTATAAAAAAAAAGCCTTAATTAGCTAAAAATCTAGGGTTAGCATAAGATTTTTGGTTACAATTAAACTAAAATTAGAATAAATTATGGGTTGCATAAGGATTAGAGTTAGGGTTAAATTTAGGGTTAGGGTTAAAATGGCAAACAAGAGACCTCCCCTGGGAAATAATATGAATAGCGAAATTTAAGTAACCTAAAAGTTACTGTGACCTAAAAGGTAACTTAGAATAGATTGGAAAACTCCCAAAACTCTGGATTTCTTCTTAAATACTTAGAAGCCAACAGGAGCCAACACAAGGTCTCAGCGAGAATGTCGAACAGCTTGGGACCGCTACTAGAACCAAAAGTTAGAGGTTATGCAATAAATATTTTCCCTCCACTTGATCCAATGCACATGCCATAGTTCTGGGTGAACTGGTAACAATTTAAAAACATCTGTCATGTTTGCTTTGTCCAACTAAAATAATTTCCGTGATCTTACTATAGCTTAAGTGGCATATTTAAGGGAAACTGATGCTGGGAAATGGTGAGAAATTAGTGGCTGACAAATCAAAAAAATCAGTCTCTTCTTTGGTGAATGTTTGTTAACAGCAACCATTTCTCTTGCACCAATGAGTTAAGTAAAACTATTCACTAAACTGCCTAATATCCTCACATGTCCATCATGTGCATTTACTATGGGTCCATATTCGATATTGTGATACTGTAGACACGCGCTGAGGGTCACCTCAGAGGACTCCAAGTGCCACTCCAACCTGTGCCCTATACAAGCAGTAGTCTTCAACTTGCACCAAATTGAGTATTGGGATTAGACTGTCCCTTTAACGTACATCATTCCAAAAAAAGTCTTGTCATGAATGGGTTAAGGCTTCACAGTTAAAAAGACCACATAAAATATGTATATTACTCTCCCTTGGGTCTGGAGCTGATGATGGCCCCAGATTAGGGTTGCCACCTGGCCGGTATTTTTCCAGCAGGCCGGTAAAAAATTGGCATCAGGCCAATGTTAAGTCTATGGAGACAGTACCAAGGCCGGTATTTTTTATAGGAAAAGGTGGCAACCCTACCCCAGATTCATATTAAAATAAATAATAACCCCCCCATTGGTTATGGAACTGCCCTCTGGCCCCAGACCCCATAAAAAAATTAACTTAATGGACCCTATATACTATAAGGAATTTTCTACCCAAAAAAAAACAAAACAAGCGCACTCTCCCTGTTTAAGCATCCGAGACCCACATAATGAAATCAATGCTCTGAGAGGGGTGGATTTCATTTTAATAAGAACCGTGACTGTGTCAGCCAATCAGATGCCTACAGTCCTCGCTTCTCCATTGGCTGGGTTTTTCGAATTATTTTTAAGTGATTTTTTAAGCACATTGTATACCAGGGGTCCTCAAACTTTTTAAACAGTGGGCCAGTTCACTGTCCCTCAGACCGTTGGAGGGCCGGACTATAGTAAAAACAAAAACTATGAACAAATTCCTATGCACACTGCATACATCTTATTTTGAAACAAATCGGGAACTAATACAATATTTAAAATGAAGTAAAGTTAAATCAACAAACTTACTTATTTCAATGGGAATAGTGTGCCAGTCAGATGCCCAGGAATATTATGCCAGTCAGAGCCCAGTAATATTGTACCAGTCAGATGCCCAGTAATATTATGCCAGTCAGATGCCCAGTAATATTATGCCAGTCAGATGCCCAGGAATATTGTGCCAGTCAGAGCCCAGGAATAGTGTGCCTTTCAGATGCCCAGTAATATTATGCCAGTCAGATGCCCAGTAATATTATGCCAGTCAGATGCCCAGGAATATTGTGCCAGTCAGAGCCCAGGAATAATGTACCAGTCAGATGCCCAGGAATATTATGCCAGTCAGATGCCCAGTAATATTGTACCAGTCAGATGCCCAGGAATATTATGCCAGTCAGAGGCCCAGTAATATTGTACCAGTCAGAGGCCCAGGAATATTATGCCAGTCAGATGCCCAGTAATATTGTACCAGTCAGAGGCCCAGGAATATTGTACCAGTCAGAGGCCCAGTAATATTGTACCAGTCAGATGCCCAGGAATATTGTACCAGTCAGATGCCCAGTAATATTATGCCAGTCAGAGCCCAGTAATATTTTGCCATTCAGATGCCCAGTAATATTTTGCCATTCAGATGCCCAGTAATATTATGCCAGTCAGAGCCCAGGAATATTATGCCAGTCAGATGCCCAGTAATATTATGCCAGTCAGTGCCCAGTAATATTATACCAGTCAGATGCCCAGTAATAATTTGCCAGTCAGTGCCCAGTAATATTTTGCCATTCGGATGCCCAGTAATATTTTGCCATTCAGATGCCCAGTAATATTTTGCAAGTCAGATGCCCAGTAATATTATGCCAGTCAGTGCCCAGTAATATTATACCAGTCAGATGCCCAGTAATATTTTGCCAGTCAGTGCCCAGTAATATTTTGCCATTCAGATGCCCAGTAATATTTTGCCATTCAGATGCCCAGTAATATTATGCCAGTCAGTGCCCAGTAATATTATGCCAGTCAGATGCCCAGTAATATTTTGCCATTCAGATGCCCAGTGATATTATGCCAGTCAGTGCCCAGTAATATTATGCCAGTCAGTGCCCAGTAATATTATGCCAGTCAGATGTCCAGTAATATTATGCCAGTCAGTGCCCAGTAATATTATGCCAGTCAGATACCAGTCATATTATGCTTCTCAGATGCCCAGTAATATTGTGCCTCTCAGATGCCCAGTAATATTATGCATCTCAGATGCCCAGTAATATTATGCCTCTCAGATGCCCAGTAATATTATGCCAGTCAGATTCCCAGTAACATTGTGCCAGTCAGATGCCCAGTAATATTTTGCCATTCAGATGCCCAGTAATATTTTGCCATTCAGATGCCCAGTAATATTTTGCCATTCAGATGCCCAGTAATATTATGCCATTCAGTGCCCAGTAATATTATGCCAGTCAGATTCCCAGTAACATTGTGCCAGTCAGATGCCCAGTAATATTTTGCCATTCAGATGCCCAGTAATATTATGCCATTCAGATGCCCAGTAATATTATGCCATTCAGTGCCCAGTAATATTATGCCAGTCAGATACCCAGTAACATTGTGCCAGTCAGATGCCCAGGAATAAAGTGCCATTGCAATGCTCGTTATACCTCCCTCCTCCCCCGCATCCCCATCACTTACCTCCAGCTGCTGTGTCCCCGGTCGGGACGCCTTTCGCAGAGTTTCCCTCCTGCACAGGGGAGGGAAACAGTCACTGGATCCGGATGTGACAACGTCGGGTTTTTTTTGTTTTTTTTTTCTTCTTCTTTCTGCAGCCGCATCCGCTGCGGCTGCCCAAAAAAAAAGGTAAACAGTGGGGAGCGGGGGGTACCGGCACCCTCCGCGGGCCGTATTAATGTCGGCGGCGGGCCGCATGTGGCCCGCGGGCCGTACTTTGAGGACCCCTGTTGTATACGGTCCCTGGAGGGGACCTTATCATCAACACATTTGTGTGAATGGTGTGTCCATTTTAAGACGATTAGTCAATGAAAAAACCCTATCAGCTGTCAAGTCTATGAGATGCTTTTGGTATAGACCAGGGCTCGACAAATGCCAGGTCGCCATGGTGACCAGGAAATGAGACCTGGCGCCTGGGTGAAGTTACCCTCCCTGTCCCCTTGCCGCTGCCATCCGATTTTTTTTTCTTTTTTCGTAGCGCGAGGGGGTAATGTCTGTGCGGATGGCACAGACTGCAAGCTCCGCCCCCTCGCACAACGCGTGTCTGAGTGCCGGGTGTCGTCACGTGACATCCTGGCACTCAGCAGGCCTATGAGTGAGGACATGCTGCAGCACGGATGTCCCCTTCCCCTGCAATGAGGTAAAGCAGCAGGGAGGGGGGACAAACCAAGAAAAGACTGTGTGAGGTGGGTGTGTGTTTGTATATATGTGTATATGTAAAGTAGGTGTGTGTGAGATGTTTGGATTTATGTGTATATGTAAAGTAGGTGTGTGTGAGGTGTTTGTATATATGGGTATATGTAAAGTAGGTGTGTGTGAGGTGTTTGTATATATGTAAGTATGTAAAGTAGGTGTGTGTGAGGTGTTTGGATATATGTGTATATGTAAAGTAGGTGTGTGTGAGGTGTTTGGATATATGGGTAAAGTAGGTGTGTGTGAGATGTTTGGATTTATGTGTATATGTAAAGTAGGTGTGTGGGTGAGGTGTTTGTATATATGGGTAAAGTAGGTGTGTGTGAGGTGTTTGTATAAATGGGTATATGTAAAGTAGGTGTGTGTGAGGTGTTTGTATATATGTGTATATGTAAAGTAGGTGTGTGTGAGGTGTTTGTATATATGGGTATATGTAAAGTAGGTGTGTGTGAGGTGTTTGTATATATGTAAGTATGTAAAGTAGGTGTGTGTGAGGTGTTTGGATATATGTGTATATGTAAAGTAGGTGTGTGTGAGGTGTTTGGATATATGGGTATATGTAAAGTAGGTGTGTGTGAGATGTTTGTATAAATGGGTATATATAAAGTAGGTGTGTGTGAGGTGTTTGTATATATGTGTATATGTAAAGTAGGTGTGTGTGAGGTGTTTGTATAAATGGGTATATGTAAAGTAGGTGTGTGTGAGGTGTTTGTATATATGAGTATATGTAAAGTAGGTGTGTGTGAGGTGTTTGTATATATGGGTATATGTAAAGTAGGTGTGTGTGAGGTGTTTGTATATATGTAAGTATGTAAAGTAGGTGTGTGTGTGAGGTGTTTGTATATGTAAAGTAGGTGTGTGGGAGGTGTTTGTATATATGTGTATATGTAAAGTAGGTGTGTGTGAGGTGTTTGTATAAATGGGTATATGTAAAGTAGGTGTGTGTGTGAGGTGTTTGTATATATGAGTATATGTAAAGTAGGTGTGTGTGAGGTGTTTGTATATATGTGTATATGTAAAGTAGGTGTGTGTGAGGTGTTTGTATATATGTAAGTATGTAAAGTAGGTGTGTGTGAGGTGTTTGTATATGTAAAGTAGGTGTGTGGGAGGTGTTTGTATAAATGGGTATATGTAAAGTAGATGTGTGTGAGGTGTTTGTATAAATGGGTATATGTAAAGTAGGTGTGTGAGGTGTTTGTATTTATGTGCTTATATAAAGTAGGTGTGTGTGAGGTGTTTGTATAAATGGGTATATGTAAAGTAGGTGTGTGAGGTGTTTGTATGTATGTGCTTATATAAAGTAGGTGTGTGTGAGGTGTTTGGATATATGTGTATATGTAAAGTAGGTGTGTGTGTGAGGTGTTTGTATATATGTGTATATGTAAAGTAGATGTGTGTGTGTGTATATATGTGAAGTAGGCGTGTGTATGCTTGCGTGATTGTCTGGCTCCTAAAAAAAAATTCTGGCTCCTAAAATCTAATTAGATTTGTCAAGCCCTGGTATAGACTATATGAAAACATTTTTTACACTTTTCTTTTGATAACAAGAAATGTTCAGACTAAGATCACATAATTGCTGCTTTTATGGAATAGCTTATTTTATGATAATTGATCATTAGTATATAATTTACATTTCATTTCTGCTAACACCCCCTACATTCAGTACTCTGCTTTAACTTACTGTTAACCTCATTCTTTTTTAATGTCACATTTTTTGTGAATGCTACTTTGCCATTAACAAGACATTAACCGAGGTTAATGACAAGTTAAATACATCAGCAGTGCAGTCAGTGTGGATCTAGAATTTTGAGAGAAATCAATTTAACCTGAATATTGAGCAGTGTGCTCTGTTGTGAATGAAGAAAGGGGAAATATTGGCTTAAATAAATAGGTATTTTGCAGTCCAAAGTGACTTCGTTCAGGTATTTCTTGATTGGTCTGTATTATATCAGAGCTCCCCATCTTTCAGTTTAATCGTGGGACTTGTAATGACTTCTTGCTCGTACTGAGGGTCACTATTGTACGAAGCATCAGGTAAGAGCCAGAATTGAGACTGTCATAAATCACACTGTACGCCAAACTTTTAAAGTAAAAAAAAAAGGCTTTTCTTCTAATAGTTTATTTTCAAGACAGACATGTTAAACTTTATACTTGACTTCACTGTCTTATTCATAACTGAAAGGGCCTGCTGTTATCACTTAAATGTTTGCTTTTAGTAAGCCCCATATTGCTTTGAAAACACACCACACCCGATCTTGATTTGCATTTTAGGATTTATGTCACAGAAATTGTATATTTTTTTATCAACATAAATATATCTATAACGGGAACTGAGACATGTAGTTTTTATACTTTCAACGACTATGTTATTTCTGTTTTCAGTGCTCTTCCACTTTCCTATTCCCCCCCCCCCCCCCCCCCCCACAC
This sequence comes from Pelodytes ibericus, assembly GCA_036172795.1. Lineage (NCBI taxonomy): Eukaryota > Metazoa > Chordata > Amphibia > Anura > Pelodytidae > Pelodytes > Pelodytes ibericus. Next base: position 50,612,095 of record CM069857.1, on the reverse strand, counting down.
ACTTAGTTGTCAAGCACAGAGTACTTTTTGTGAAGTGAGGCAACATACAGAGGGCATGTTAAAGGAATAGATCTCATCTGACCTTGTCCTTAATATCTGTTCTGTTCAAGGTCAATCAGCATTGTCACTGCTTTGTATATCTCTGCCAGGCTTACTAGTAAGGAGATGCTGATTATAATAACAGCCTATCAACTACATTATATTTATCAATACCAATAAACTCAACAATTAAAAACTTGAACAAGATCAGTTGATTTCCCTAATACATTATCTGATTATCTCCATCCCTATAGAGTAGAATTCGAAGTATGATTGAGTGCAACTGTATTGAAATGGGTTTTTTTAAATATTTGTTGCTTAATTGTGGTTTAGGGATGTCTCCACCCGGTCCATTCTAAACAGTAAATACATTGTTTTTTTTTTTGTTTTTTTTTAAAGTAGTGTGAGAAAAAGTGGCTCAGTCCACTTCCAAACTGGCATTGTCAGTGTGCTGGATACTGCTATTAGATGATGCTCTATATTGGTGTTAGATCTTGGGCTCCTGACCACCATGTAATTACTGACCTGATAGAGGTGCAGGTCTGTAGACAGGCAAATAATGCAACCTAGGAGGTCTGAGATCGCTCATGAATTCTCTTGCTTGAAGTGGATAGAAATTGAGATATCTTAGATAGAAAATGGTCAGGTGGACTGCGAAGGGCCATTGGAAATCCTGATCTAAACTAATCCATTTCCATGCTTTCATTACAGGATATATACCAGGGTTACCTTAGATTTAAACTGTTATAGCTTTATATGGAGTGTGTAGGAGAGTAATTAAGAATACTGTACCATTAAACTCTTGGTTCATGCTGATTTGTGTACATTTGGGTGTGGACAAGATCCAGTCAACCACATTTATAATCATGGCTGCCAGATTATGGAGAGTTTATCTGTGGGCAGCGTTTGTGAGTTAGTATTTTACATTTGATTCTTGAAAGAATGGAAAGCTAGTAGATCAACTTACAAAGCAAAGCAACAGATGAGACAAGGGTGTTGGATGTGAGGCCTAAAGGAGAGACAAGTTATTAATCAAAAAATAACACGTGATTGGCTAACTAGTAAGTCTAAAAAAAGTTGTATAACATAATTGGCGTATAACAGAAACAAACTGAACCCACAAATAAATTGATACCAGATCAATAACTGAAATTGTCTTTAAACCAAATTAACTGATCAGAAACTAACTTCGTTTCATAGTACACATATAGATGATTCATCACAGGGGTCACACTCACCAGGGCAGACTTGTGACAGATGATTACAATCTACATATGCCATGGTTCTCAGTCAGCTTTTGACTAATTGACCGACTGAGCATCCTGGTATATGTGGCTGCCAAACAACTGCAGTGCCAAGGTTAACCATTATTGCGCTAAGGTGACAAGACTAACCTTTTATTCAGAGACGCTAATGAAGAATAGAACCATAGAATGTTCTGGCAGATAAGAGACCATTCGGACCAGTCTTCCCATATTTCAACCTGATGTAAAATCATTATACCTTATTTGGTCCTTGGCCTTATCTCATGTTCACGATAGACATATGCATACAGAATGTATACACCCAAGCTATAATCAGTAAAATGAAACAAAAATAGGATGTTCAACAATACTAAAGTAAAAAGCTTCACAATACAGAAAATAATATATTCTAAAAGTGTCCGTAAACATGAAAAAAAATTGGGCTTTCTGCTAATAAACAAAGTTGTCAGCAGATATTGGTGCTTGAACAAGAACAACTAAGCTCTCTAGCATGGAACGTAAAATAGAGACATCAAAGGGTTCAAATATTCTTTCTGCAGTCTGTGGAACACGGATGTGTCCCTGGAAATATGACTGATTTTGGCAAGGATTTTTGTTATTTTCACTTTATTTTAAATGGCCGCTCGCTTGGTTTTGAGCACAACATATTTGCTACTAAAGTCTGTTAAAACCAAGTCCAGCGTGCAACCTTCCCTTTTCATCATTGCAGCTCTGGTGTATGCTAACATGCTCTCATTTTAATCAAATCACATGGTGCCTGAGGATTATGGGCGCTGCATAGATTGCGACTGTCCCACTTGAGGTTTTTCTGTTTGAATTCATGTTTAATGCATTTTAAGGGAGAAAAAGTGGTCCGCGACAAGTCAAATAAATGGTTAATAAAAACTATATGTGTGCACACATACCACAATAATTAGTGATTTAAATTATACTTAAATAAGAATATTATTGGAGATGATGTCTCGGTTAAAATGAGTTCTCCTTCCAACTGGTCACAATAAAAAGTGAGAAATAAACATACAATAGTGCTCTGCATTGATGAATAGCTCTCCGCATGATAAACCAGGCCAAATGCAAACGTACTATTTAAAGAACAGCATACTACTCTATATATGTGTATGTTGGATATCAATTCCCCAATGACACACCTCCAATGTGGCCCGATGGACATGGTGGTGCGGGCAGCAGTAACCACAGCTCCACCCTGTGATCCACACCTCTATACGAAGCAGCGTTGGGAACTTAAAGGGAACAACAAATTTATTTTTCACTTGTGCTTCTTAAATAGAGGAACAAGTGAATTTTTAGTTGTCCCTAGTGTGTGGATAAACTGGTGTGTACTTTTGATAGCACACGCCAGTTTATCCTCTGACCGACAGCTGCCATGCTGCCATGCTTAAATAGGTCCCCCCTGCAAAAAACAAGAGTCTCTCTCTGCGCCAGCAGCAAGAGACCCTCACTTTCGCCTGTCGGAGCGGGGCAAGCACTGTTTAATGTCCCTTTAAGTTTTCCCGTCATTGCACAGGGAGCTTTGTGTAAACCCCTCATCCTCTCCTCACCCCTGCGTGTGACATCAATAGGGAAGACATAGGGCACTGGGACAGCTTGAGGAGCAGTCCTGTGTGGAGCCTACAGCATGGGGAAAAAACAAATAAATCTTTGTGTGTGTAAGTACGAGTATGCATGTCTAAGTGTCAGACTGTGTGTGCAAGTGTTTAGTGTGAGTATAATTGTGAGTATGCATATGTAAGTGTGAGTATGCGTGTGTAAGTGCAGGTAAGGATATCTAAGCATCAGACTGTATGTGCAAGTTTGACTGTGTTAGTCTCTGTGTGTAAGTGTGAGTATGCATGTCAGTCTGTGTGTGTATGTGACTCTCTGTGTGCGTGTGTGAGTGTGTAAATTCAGATTTTTTAGAAAAGTTGACAGTTTTTTTCTATTTATATTCTTTTATTATACAAAATATTTTTGTTACATACGTAAAAAAAAAAATACAAACATATATAAGTAGAGGATAAACAGTATACATTACCCTAACCCTCCCTCCCCTTTCCCACCTCCCACAAACATAACATCCTGTTTACAAATCTGTGCAATAACTATTCTTGAAAACAAAATGTGTGTTTCTTTTTTACATTTTAAAGTTGGGGAGTGGTGCCAAATACAGGGTCCGCCCCAGGTGCCAAATGCTCTAGGTACGCCCCTGGTCTTCTGCCAGAATGTGGGAGCTACACTAGCCTACTTTCATCTTCCAGTAAAGTGGGGGGAAAATAGTAAGCAACTGCATATTATTAAAAAATACACAATATTTACATACATATAGCAATACTTATCTTGAGAAACCGAATCTCTGCAAGCTTCTACAACATAGATTAGGCTCAGACATAGATTAGATGGAGGCAATAGCATGGCTGGGATTTTTTTAAGGAAAAGGTGGCAGATTGGGGATGAGGGGACAGAATAGCATCATTAATCTCTTGACACGATTAGCAGTTGAAATATATATAAAAAAGAATAAAAAGAAATCTATCTTTCATAACAATGAACTACGGTTCCATTTTGTTCTTTATTCCCTACAAATAATAATTGCATTAAAATTATCGTATACTGATATTTATATTTGATATAAGCCTGGACTCTTTGAGAACACAGTAAAAAAATAAAACCAAGCAATCAATATTTTTCAAGCCAAATAGTGTAGTTTTTTTCACTTTTAACATATGGGGATATAAATAGGTATTACAGATGCCATCAGCTGAGTAAGTGCTAATCAATATGAAAGAAGTAGCTTGTCTCTTTCTTATTTTCATAATCATAGTTTATTGATTAGATCCTCAACCTTCATACACAGCTTTAAACAGCTTATTACATACACAGCTCAGTAAATGTTTTCTTTTGCCTTCCCGATAATTGTCTTTTTCTGGTGACGGATGACTTTTACTGTTTCATGAAATTTACTTAAATTGCTCAATTCATACAAGTGACCCCTGAATCCTGTATGTCAGAGATAAGCACTGCCATCTTGGATCACTCCCTGTCAGCCTGAGAAAGCTGGTTAGGGTCAAAGTTCAAATTGTCAATTGTTTGTGTTTTTCTTTAACTTGCGTCATGTGACATCTTGGGTCATGCTTGCTTAATCAGCCACAACACATTGCTAGGGTGATCTGTGATCTTATATGAGGCCCTTGTTAATTCCACTTCATACATTGGATTAATGTTAGAACAAGGAGAAAAGCTGCTTTGTCAATTGTAATTTAATGGAAGCGATAATATGTATGCAGGTAATTGTTCCAAATGATTCCTAACTCTGCATGAAAGAAACAAAATATTAAATAATGAAAAGGTTTTTAAATAACTTTGTTTACTTTTAAGGAATCAAAATGTCAACAGTTTAATTGCATGTTATACATTTTGTAAGGTGATGTGAACCCTATGGAATAAAATGTTTTGCAGGTGTTCTGACAGTATGTCTGCGAACAAAGAAACAGTGCAGTGCAGAATAATATGTGGAAATAATAAATATAAAATGCAAAAATAGTGAAGTAATGAATGAAAATGGATGATGCACTCACAAACACGTAGAATAAATAAGCCTCAAATGAATGGAAGGTATCAGGATCTTCTGTCATGTATTTAATATCTGTGTATTAGAGAATATGAAATAAACTAGTGCAGCACCAAAAGGTCATTTACAGCAGGTCTGCTACTGAAGCAACTTGCATAATAACTGCATAGTCAAAGCCAATGAAATATACAGAGTAAAGGAGTCCACTTGTAGTACAAGATCCGTGGGTCCAGATGAATATTTTGAAAAACCTCTATGCCTTTTGCTGGTCAGAAAGCCTCATCAGGAGTAATGGCAGAGATCTCGATTAGAACAGAGGGGTTAGGGTCAGGGGCGTATCATGCCCCTGAGTGACAGGTGTGCTGCCAGTCCGGAGCATGCCTGTCACTAAAAGGGCACGTTGTATCTCGTGTATTTCTGGGTGTTTGTGTGCTGCAAACAGACAGCACAAAACCCTCCGGAAATACACGAGATACATCCGAGGGCACGACGGCAGCTGAGAATTCGGCAACAGAGTCACTCATTTCGACCAGCACAAAAAGTATATGAATTTTCGGATACTTTTTGTGCTGGTCGAATTGGTAACAGAGTGAGTGACTCTGTTGCCAAATTTGCAGCTGCCATCTATCTCCCAGATGTATTTAGAAATAGAAATAGACTGCGAAGCTCCGTGCGGTGCACACCTAGCACATATAGAGCATACATCAATGGTGAATCGTGCATGCACGCTATCACTAACATCACAGATTTCACAGCTGAGAGGAAATGCTGTCTTCCCATAATGCCTCCTGCCTCCAACAGTATGAAATGTGAGTGATTAGACCAGGGGGTTACGGTTATAGTGAGGATAATGATTAGGGTTAACTCTAATTGTTTTTTCAACCCAGGTACACTCATTACTATAGGAGGGTTGGTGGAAGGGTAACGTTTAGCTGTAATCTTCACAGTAAACCCTAATCTTTACCCTAACTCCCCTGGTCTAATCGCTCATATTTCTTACAGTTGGAGGCAGACTGCATCATGGGAATTGTAGCTGTCGGCATCTCAGACGGCATTTCCTCACATCTGTCAAATCTGTGGTTCATTTGATGGTAAGAACTACATTCCCGGACATATTGTCACAATAATAAGTGCCATTAATCATTTGTCTGTATGCTCCTCCCCCTTAACTTTACACTTAAATATTGCCCCATATCGTCATGAAAGAAAATTAAAATACAATATATTTCCAGTCCCATGCCCTGCATCGCTGACAGAAGACCTGTCTCACTCAGGGCCGGACTTAGGGGTGTGCGACCTGGGTGAGCGCACAGGGCGCAACACCCCAGGGGGCACCTTTCCGCCTGAAGAAGAAAAAAAAAGCCGGTAGAGGCACTGGATTGGGGAGATCAAAAGATCTCACCCTCTGCTCGGCAAGCTCGTCTAGGTCCGGGGAGGGGGCGGAGGTCACCGGATGACAGGTGTAGCTCCGCACTGGATTGGGGAGATCAAAAGATCTCACCCTCTGCTCGGCAAGCTCGTCTAGGTCCGGGGAGGGGGCGGAGGTCACCGGATGACAGGTGTAGCTCCGCCTCCACCCTGTGAAGCAGAGAAGCGCCTGGCAGCACAGGCAGCAAGAGAAAGTGCTGCTCGCGCTCCCCATGCCTGCATTAAGCATGGGGAGCTGCTCTGCTTCACATGGTGGGGGCGGAGCTACACATCTCAGCCGGTTAGCCCCGCCCCCTCCCTGTATCCACTTTTGCAGCAAAGGAAGAGGGGGGGGAGAGAGAGAGACAGAACAGGGGGGGAGAGAGAGAGAGAGATAGAACAGGGGGAGGGGAGAGAGAGAGAGACAGAACAGGGGGAGGGGAGAGAGAGAGAGACAGAACAGGGGGAGGGGAGAGAGAGAGAGAGACAGAACAGGGGGAAGGGGGGGAGAGAGAGAGAACGGGGAGAGAGAGAGAACAGGGGGAGGGGAGAGAGAAACAGAACAGGAGGAGGGGGAGAGAGACAGAACAGGGGGAAGGGGAGAGAGAGAACAGGGGGAGGGGGAGAGAGAGACAGAACAGGGGGAAGGGGGAGAGAGAGAGAACAGGGGGAAGGGGGAGAGAGAGAGAACAGGGGGAAGGGGGAGAGAGAGACAGAACAGGGGGAAGGGGGAGAGAGACAGAACAGAGGGGTAGAGAGAAGGGGGGGAGAGAGAGAACAGAAGGAGAGAGAGAAGGGAGAGAGAGAAGAGGTATGGGGGAGTTAGAGTGAGACAGACATGGCAATGAAGAGGAAAGGGACAAACATGGGAAGCGAGAGAGATACATACATGGGGGGGGGGGGGTAAAAGAGACGGGGGGGCACCACAGGGGAAGCCCGCACAGGGCGTCGGAACACTTAAGGCCGGCCCTGGTCTCACTCCTTAATGTAGTGTTACATTTTATTAAAACCTTCCTGTGATCTTGACCATTGTAGCCCAAAATGAGGTCTCTTCAAGAAGAAATATTATATAATGAAAATGTGTATTTACCCTAATTTTTTTTATAACATTTTGCCATCACATATAAATACATAAAAGGTTTGCAATGTCCATAGTCAGCAACTATAATACAAACCTATATTAATTGCCATTCTGGTGGGCATCCATATGGCTATCCCAATTGATTACCTCTCTTTATTTGACAGGGTAGAATTTTGGGGTCCTGTAAGATTTGATCACTCTCAGAAATATGGATATACATATATTCATACTGTTCAGATTGTATCAGTTCCTGATATATTCTTACTGAATTTCCATTTGAACTTCAGACAATGCCTGAAATATAGCTACTGGTCTCAAACCAGCGCAGAATTTGTGGACCAGGTAAGAGAGTTAGATGATGTTTTCCACTTGTGTCCACAACATGAACTGCATCTCTTTGAAACAATGACTGGATTCTTTCTGTGATTACATCTAACAGTGTCATAAAATCCTCTAGTGTTGCTTGTGCTCAGTCCATTTTAATGCTGGACCACTGGACACAGCCTGCCGCGTTTGGTCGCCGATCTTACCCCTGTCCTGTACAAAGAGGAAAGGCAGAACAATGGATACACGCTGAAATATAGTCAGCTTTGTGGCTGATTGCACTTAGGAAGCAAGTAATTTTTCTTCTTAGAAGATGCACTATAATACAACTCATTAGTAACAATCAAATTAAATATTTACTGGAGTGATCTCTCCTATGAGTCATTTCATATTCTTTGTAAAATCTTCACAACAGGTTTTGTGGGATGTATTAAGCACTGATGCGGTGCAATAATCTCAGTGAGTGTTATCTATCTGGCTCCCACAAGGCTTTTTACATGCCTCCCTGCCTGCTTGTTTGTCTTATAGGGACCCATTCTAATACATTACTGATTTAACAGGAACTGGTCCAACCACAGCCCATGAAATTGAGACATGACAGATTTTTGGACAAAAATATGGGTTAGATGTAAAAAAAAAAAAAGAAGATATGAGACACGTAATTAGTTTATGTGTTTTACATATACATACTGTAAATATATATTTGTAGGACTACTCTCTATGGTATTTATCCTTTTAGAATATTTAAAGGGACAGACACATGAAAAAAGTTTGAATGAAAATATTCAGATTATTATCCATGTAGCCATTTGCTGTTACTTACAACCCGGTTCATCTTGTCTTTATAATATAGAAATTCTGTACAACATGTTTGCATGTAGTTGGCATGGAAGGAAGCTAGCAAGGGTTCAACTTCAGTGATAAACCATGCACAGTGCATTGAGATCAGTGCAGCAGGAAGAAACAGCCAGGTATTATCACTTTATCATTATCAGTGTTTCTGTTCTGCACATAGCACTGAAAGGTTGGGCATTGAATCGGATAATGATCTCCCCCACTGATGGCCAAATACCCAGCATGTTAATCTGAATGAGAGTCAACCTCATTAAAACATTTTATATAAGTAATCATTAAGATCCGCATTTGCCGAGGTATCAAAATAAAGGAGGTTTTGCAGTTCAAACTTTGATGGATTATTACGAGGCAAGTAATCTGGCCCATGTCCATAAATGGCAAGTCCCCAGTGAAAGAGAGGAACCTTGGTATAGTTTGGAGGAGGCCATGATGGGGGTTGGTATGTGGGAGACCAGCTGCATATCTGGTAGAAATGCCCCATTTTGAAGGGTTTGTGGGAGAATGTTTTTGACAAGTTGTCTATTTTTTAGGATGTGCCAATTGCAATGAAACTGCTCTATTTCATTTTGTCCGCGGTTTTATCCCCTTTTATAAAAGACATTGGCTGATCCACCGTATGATGGCAGCAAAGATGGTCATTGCGCGGCATTGGAACAAGCAACCGCTCCCACAATGGAATAACATAATCAATCAAGTAAATTATCAATATAAAATGGAAAGGGGGTTGGTGTATCAAATTGGTAATTGGAATGTATTTGATAAAAGATGGGTCCCGTGGTTGTTAAGACATAGGATAGACTGAGAGTCATTCGTCTTAAATTCCCCTGAGTTTTACTGTTACCGATGTATAGACTGTTTCCCCCTCCTGAGAGATTTAGTTTTAGATTCTCGACTGTAATGTGTGTCACCCAGCCTATGGCCGCCATATGGCTCTGCGCATGATCTTATTAACTAATATTGTCATAGCCGAAAACGTGTTATGTAATTCAGACGCATGTGAAAACTGCCAGTTATTGTATTTTTGCATTTTTCTAATAAAAAATTGTTTAAAAAAAAAAAAAAAAGCATTTACTGTGCCACAACTCCTATCAACCTCATTCAGTCTCCGATCACCCTCAGGCATTACGTAGATCATTGGTTGACAGACTACGACCCAGATCAGACTGTGCTGACTGTCCAATATAGATCACCTTTCGGAGGTTGGCATGAGAGCCTCTTTCTTTCTCTGCGGAGATTTAATTTGGTACGAAAGCCATTATCACTTTTATTGATGTGCAATGTCAAATATTTGCCATTAAGCGATGCTTATCCGTGAATGAGTGTTAGCGACAGCCGTAAAAATTAATTGAACTTATATTCTATTAAGTGTAAATGAGTTGTTGCTAGTTATAATTCAATAAAAACCATCACAGTGAGTTTTATGTTTTGTGATCTGTTTTACCGGAGGGTTAGTGACTGGGTTTCCACCAGTAGACCGGTAAAATTGGCTTGGGGAATGTTAAGTCTATGGCAGTGACAGCTTTGTAGAAAAGATGGCACGTAACCCATTAACTTTTATGTTGTGTTTGGTTACAAACCCACTGTTAAATAGGGATTAAACCCTTCAAATAAAAATGTGCCATATATTATGTACTTGTTATCCAGTTCAGGATAAATGGGTTGTCAGAAGAAATAAAACCTTTTATAAAAGAATGAATAAAGCTCAGTACAGACTGGATCCCAGTAAAATAAAAAATATGTATTTATTTTAGCCCGTAGCTCAGGACCAAAACTTCTTGGAGACAATCTACAATTAATAGCGCTCAGGCACAACACCTAACGCGTTTCGTTCAAAGGATGAACTTTGTCGTAGGCAATCACCTCTCCTCCTAATGCATTTTTATATACTATGTGGAGGAGGGGTGGTTGCTAAAGCCACACCCAATACAATTAGTACAAGAACACAGTGGGGTATCAAAGTAGGGGGAAAAAAGAGCATTTTAACATAATGGAATAATTAATTTTAAATGTATTATAGAATATAATATACAACACATAAACATAAAAAATAGTATACATACATGTTAGATCCTCCCTCCTATCTTACATGATTGACACGCAAATATACCACTAAGAGCGACCAACAGCAGCAGCTCTACAGATTGTTTTTTCAAAAAAGACTATAGGATATCTCTTGAATGGTACTTTGCAGAAGTACCAATCACAAATGCTATAAATCAAGGAGAAATGGCCTTTTATAAATAAAAGTTATCCACACTGATGTATTTTTGGAGCTACTTTTGGTATCAGAGCTGGATATAAATGAATAGTTCTTTATTCCGTTAATATTGCTGGCGTTTCATTTCAGTAGAGATTTTTGTTGTTTCATGTTAGTGCTTCTTCCCAATGGAATGTTCTCAGAGTATTACAGTATGTTGTCTTTTATCTGGTTAGGTGCTGCCATCTTGTGGTGCAACACAATAAGACTTAAATATACTTCACAGACAATGTAATTGTTTTACACCCCCGCTTTTAGATTTAAAACAATTTTCTGTCTGTAAATTTGGCATTTGCAAAGCGAAGAAAGAAAAAAACAAATCATAGCTTAACTTTCAAGTGCTATCATATCCTAGCAATTAAAAAAAAAAAAAAGGTAATTGTATAGAACGTGGGATCCAACTGAAAAACTGTTTAGTGGCTTAAAAAAGAGCCACTAACCTGTTTTTAAACCTTTCTCTATTTCAGAAGTAGAACATCAGTAATTTTTAAGACACATGCCATGTAATCATTTGACCTGCAGCCTCCATGTGACAGTCATGCAGGCTTATCTGGTCACAGACTGTCCTTCACTTCTTCCCGTGTCTGCTTGTGGATATGGTCTGTTATGGTCATGGCAAACAGGGGAGAAACTTAGCACTAGAATATTGTGAAATATTACAATTGAAGGACATGGGGTTTTTTTCAACCTAATTAACGGTGTTTCACTAGTTCTCTCTAATAAATATGATAGTAAGATAATTTGGTAAAGATAAAAGTTATTTGGTAAAGAAAGAAAAAAACAGCACACGGGGTCAATTAGCTAACGGCTTTAAAGAGGGAGTAATATCTCTCTACAGGGGGGCTATGAGAAATGTATTCTAAAGGGCTGCAGGAAAGGTCGATTCTGCCCTGAATTGTGCATTTCTTAAAAGCATTTAATCTATTATGGTACATGAGGGTATCAATACCACCAGTAATACTATAGGGTCTATTCAATAAAGAGAGAATGGCAGGGAACTGAAATGGGAATATCAAACTTAAGACCAAAGTAGCTGAATTGGAAACATTCTTCCGCTGCACTGGAGAATCACTGACTACATTGGCCTAAGATTCCCATCTCAATTCCCTGCAATTCTCTCTTTATTGAGTAGATCTTTAAAGGAACAGTAAACATTATATTTCACCTGTGCTTCTAATATAGCACACGTGAAAGGTTAGTTGTTACTATTCTGAGGATAAACTGGTTTGTACTATCAGAACTACACTAGCAGCGAGAGACATCCGGATTCGGCAGACGGAGCGGGGTGAGCTCCCCCCGCGCTGATTGGCTGAGCCCGCACTCTGATTGGCTGTGCGCATGCTGTGTCTAAGATGTGGAATTGCTTTGTCTCAGATGTGAGACACAGCAGAGAGTAAACCCCTCGTGTATCTATTAAGAAACCCGTTGGGTATCCTCTGGACAAGCAGGACATGTTTTTTGACCCTTGCTTCCTTTAAGTTTTGTTTTCCTTTAAGAAAACGAGAAGTACCTCATGCTATGTTAGCACCTCCAATTTAAAGTACTTCTCAGTTTAAAAAGCTAAGAGATGTAGACAATGAAAGTTATTTGGTAGGGAAACAATGTTTTTCTAAAGTGATTCATGATAAATTCATTTAGATGTCCATTTGCCAGTCAAATTAAAAAGAAATAGCTTTATAATACAAGGCTATAATACAAGGCTATTTCAATCACTTGTTCATTTTTACACATAATGAAAAATAAATGGTATGAAAAATATCCCCTTCGTATTTGGTTTTCACATCAAAGCATCAGTGTCATTATTTACTGCTTTGTAATGTGATGTGACTCACACCTTTTTGTACGTGAGTCATCTTGCAGAGGCACGGACACTGCAGCATAACAGGACAGCTGCCAAAACTAGATCCACCACCCCCACTAGTGTCTGTCACAAGGTAACCCCAGAAGGTCTAGTGTAGATCTAATATAATTAGAGTGTATCAGAGTAGTAACCACCATGGTGCAGCAGAGACATAAGCGCAATATTAAGATGATGACTATGGTGATGAAGAAATAAACACTCAGATCTATGCTACCAGATAAATAGTGGAATAATAACTACATATTATAGAGTTGTAGAGGAAGAGGGATAGAGGGTTGCCTCCATGCAAATGAATAAAAAACAACAACAAAAACTCCAAGTAAATTGGACTTTTTGCCCTTGACAAAGCACCAGCTAACAGGAGAGAAACGTGTAGGCTCCACTACCCCACCGGGTGTCTCCTTTATGCTTTTTTAGCTGTGACGTTTGTTTTTATTAAACGTTCATGCACAGCAATTTACTTGGATTTTTTGCGTTTTTATTTATTTGCACAGAGGATACCCTCTATCCCTCTTCCTCTACAACTCTGTGATTTATACAATCGGAAAGTGGATTTTGTTAGAGATCACTGGTCACATTATGTTTTAGGGAATTGCACAGGGTATTATCATACTAATGTTTTACCATTACTCTATTTTTCCCTTGTGGGTGAGCTCTTTTAAAAGATTATTTTTTAATGTATATAAGAAGTGCTTTAGTGGGCATATAAAAATAAAATATTTTTTTCTAAGAGCTCACCCACGAGGTGAAAAGAAATAAATGGTAAAACAAGCATTATTATGAAAATAGGCTGTGCAATTCCCCAAAACTTAATATGTGGCCACTGACCTATAACATGACTCAAATATTGTACATTAAGTTCAAATGCTCAAACATTTAGGGTACATATTTTAATCCTGGCCTACCAATACTCGTGCCATATCATTTTCCATATAGAAAGGTGCTCTTGCATTAAATTATCACTTCCTGATAAGTTTCATTTTAGTTTGAATTATGATGACTGTAGGCTTTTTTATTGGGGCATGGGGGGCAGCATTTCGCTTTTCACCCCAGGCACCACAATATCTTGGGCCGGAACTGATAGTACAGACCCAGCAGATTCCATTCTTTCTTGTTAGAATAATAACTACGTAAGCAAAACTACAGAATGCGTCTGTGCCCACACTCCCAGAGCTGCATCAGCTGGCAAGGCATGGTGCCACCTGTTTCTTTTTTCTTCAAATCTGACATTCCTGCCCATGCTAAAGTGAGGCAACTGTATACCTGTCCCTGCTTCACGTCACTGACTGTGCACAGCCATGACATAATCATGTCTTCATTCTGTGATGTGAGTTTCTATTCATTAATAAATCCCATGTACAAAAAGATTTTTTTAACTTATAAATAGGTTTGTAAACACTTTTTATTGTTTGGAAGAAAAAAAAAAACGAAATGGGAGCCACATCTGATCAATAATGAACAGTTGTTAATATAGGGTTGCCACCTTTTTTTGAAAAAAATACTGACCATGCAACTGCCTCCATAGACTTAACATTGGAGTCAAGCCATTTTTTTTACTGGCCTGCCGGTAAAATACTGGCCCAGTGGCAACCCTATGTAAATAGCCTGCGCCTACTTGGGAGGGGCATCTCTGTTTTTTTGCTCACTGGCACCATTACAGAGGCGACCTCTCCATTAGCATATCACACTAGTTCCACCCATGAGAGCAATCCAGACCCAGAACGCAGATGTAAAGCCCCTGTCAGTGAAGCCCCTGCTTGTTTCCTTAGAGGTACAGTGAGCTAGGGACCCATGTCTGGGCATACCAAAGGTGAGAAAACTACGAAGAAATGGAAGCCATATCTGATAGAGAATGGGCAGTGCTTAAATAGTCAGCCCTATAGCATAATACCTGCTCAGGAAGTACATCACCTTTTTTTTTTGTTCACTTGGACCATTACAGAGAAGACCTCTCCATTAGCATAATATACAGGATTATGCAAGTGCATGATGTGATAATGTAATACAGTATACCAGGTAGGTGGGTTTGAAATCTATTCTATATAAAGCACCCATCAAGGTGGATGAAGTAAATCACATCAGCTAAGAAAGACTATAGCAAATCTTCAATATAACCTGTATAAAAATATATAAAATAAATTATCTAATAAAGTAACAGTGCACAATACGTAGGCACACCAACAAGAAGACGAGGCACACAGATAGTGTGCAAATGTGCATGGAATAAATACAGTGGGTCAGACCAGTATGAGCTGTCCCTGTAACTGTCCCACACTCCCACAGCTTTGAGAAAATGCAAAATGGATCCAACGCGTTTCACTGGAAACGTCCAGCTTCCCCAGGAGACAAATAATTAAGTGTATCGAAACAGAATAAACGTGCATGAATAAAACTTCCTCGTTGTCGTATCTTTAAAGGCATCCGGTCCATGCACAGTTAATCCACTACACCTCTTCAAATTGGTTCAAATTAATCTGAAAAGAGAGAAATCAGTTGTAATAAAAGTAGAACATGTAAATTAAAAGAGACTGCAGACCCAACACAAAGCCGAGGCCCTACTATGAAGAGAAACTGGTGTGTACTTTTTAAGTTCCATGCTATTTTATCTGAACACAGATATAGTGGGACCATGGAACAAAGAAAATCAATATCAGAAAAACGGGTGCAAGCTACAGGGTGATCCCCGAAAGCCACGCAAAACAGCTAATTACACACAAGAGCAGCTGCACACCAATTATGGAATTAGTAGGTTGATTCCTCAGCAGTAACTTTATGTGGATACATTTATTTGATTTAGGTTGGTGTGCAGCTTCTCTTTTTTACATGCTAGATTATCCCCTGACCAGAAGCCATGAGAGACCAACTAACCTGTTAGTCCCCTATAAGATGCGAGCAGTGAGCCCCTGCTCTGATTGGCTAAGCCAGAGCATGTCAGCATCCAGATGTGCTCTGCACAGATACACGTTAAGTTTACTGCAGGCTGGTGGCACCAAGTTTTTAACTATTCTTTCTATTATTATAAGCAAAAGTTAAAAAACAAAACACTTTAGTGCCACTTTAAAATGTTTTGTTTTTTGTTTTGTTTTTACAGCATTTGCATTACATTTCCCACTGAAAAGCAGCTTATTTGCATATTAAGCCACAGGTGATGTCATAAACATTTTTTGAAATTCTGCTAACACAATAGTGTTTACTCTGGTAGCTCCGATTTTTGGAGCAGAAATCGTGCTCTCAAAGTCCGGACGCATTCTGATCACGTGTGGGAAGAGAACACCCGAATTTCGTGCTCTAATGTGCCTCCGAATATGTCCTCAATTCATCAATCCTATCTCCCAACACCAAAACCAGCCAAAATGCACCGAAACTAAGTGGTAGCCTTGGTCCTCCTCATACACTTCTATGGGGATGTCTTCACCTTATATTGGGCCATTTCTGGAGGACCACGGCTATTACGGATAGAATGCAAATAGAAGTCAGTGGGAGGACTTTGGTGCAAGCCAAAATAACTGAAGTTTGAAATATATTTACTTTAAATCTTCTATTCAATTTTCCAACTAAAATCTGAAGAATTGATACGGCAAATTTGGTGAATATTTCCCTAATTCGGAGAGTATGCATGATCAGCATACTGGATAGCCATAAATCTATGATTTTCATAGCCAAATGTACCCGATCCAAATGCTTCCGATGTTTATGAAAAGCCGATTTGGCCCCAAAATCAATGATACTAAGTAGCCAAATTCGATAATTTCTGAAATGTAGTTACTTTGCCCGATCTAGCTCCATTTTGGACCAGATCGGCCTATATTGAGTAGGCCCTAAAGTAAAGACTGTTTTTCGATCATTTCCCCCCCCCCTTCTAGAGTCACAGTAAAACAATGTTTATGTTACAGAGTCCTTTTAAGAAAAAACTTGAACATCAGCAGAACTCATGTTAAATAAGTTGTAATGGGCTATATTTATCACAGATTATATGTAACAGGATAACACAGTAATGAATGGATGAATCCCGTCCCATTCATATATAATGTGGGATGTTTCTCTCTGAAACCACCTATTTTAGAATGAAATATATCATTGCTGTCATTTATGTAGAACTCCCATGTTGATTTGTTACTTAGCATCACTGCCTAGCAGAATTTATAATTGACCATGAAATCTCAAGGCATTAGAGCTATTACCGCACATTAATACAGCTAATTGGGTATACATATTTATAGCATTATATTTGTGAAATTAGAAAAGCATGGAAAAGTATGTGTAAGCTGTGTAATCAAATGTCTTGCTTCTTAGTTTTAGATTATCATAAAAATATACTGTATTCAACCGCTTGGTTATACAGTAGCCTGTAACTTTTACAGACAATAAAATTTGATGAATTGTTGAAGTATTATAATCACGGTGCTAGGAAAAAGATGTCCTATGGGTATATAGGTCAGAAAAATAAATATTAAAATATCTCTTAAAAATAGCAATGATTATAGATACATTTATTGTATAAACCTATGCCTAAGCATTCAGGGGTTCATTATAAGACACTATAAATATTTTGTTTTCAAATAAAAATACAATTTTCAGCATGAAACCCAAGTCACGATGGGTGATTTCCTGCTGAACTTGTTATCCACATACTGCTTAAATTTGAATCTGTAATTGATCAAATAATAGTTTTAAGGAATTATTATGAAATAATGAAACATATTACTCTATGTGTCGGAATCCTCAGTCACTGAGGTTCGTGGAGAGAAATAATGGCCTGCCTCCTCCCATTAGCCTATGGACCCTCTATGTGGATATACTAGGTTTGGGGGTACAAATATTTCGGGCACCAGCAGAACTGCTTGACTACAAACACAGGCTCACTCAGGATGTGAGCCAGGATATGTACCCTGGGAGGGCCACACCTATTGTCCCATTCAATATGTTTCCTCCATTTTAAGATTGCATCCTAGCCTATTTTCATATTTTCTTACATTGTGCATTATTTCATATATAGTTGTTTAACTATATGTCATATTATCGCCTTGAAAAACGAACTTGGGAGATACTGTTTTTTCGAATGGATATTGGCCATCTTTAGTGGCATCTAATTATTCCATTGTCTGTATTTAAATGTGGGATTATGTTATATCCTACTGTATCTAATTACCTGTTTTGAGTCTCTCTTGAGTGTGCATGGTGTGTAAGTGTATGTATGTGAGTGTGTGTGTGTGCATGTATGTGTGTGTGCATGTGTGTATGTGTATAAATATGTGTGTGTGTGTGTGTGGGGTAAGTGTATGTATGTGAGTGTGTGTGTATAAATGTGTATGTGTGTGTGGGGTAAGTATATGAATGTGAGTGTGTGTGTACAAATGTGTGTGGGGGGTAAGAGTATGTGTGGTGTGCGTGGGGGGTACATGTATGTGTGTGTGGGGGGTGGTAATTGTGTCTGTGTGTGTATAAATGTGTATGTGGGTGTGTGGTAAGTGTATGTATGTGTGTGGTAAGTGTGACTCTGTGTGTGGTAAGTGTGACTGTGTATGCATATGTGTGTGTTTGTAGTTAATGTGACCACTGCCCATTAGTGTGAATTATATATAATATCTATATAAATATACATACACACATATATGTATATAATTATATATATTATTCTCTAAATGAATGAAAAATGAATGCGGCCCATGCACACATACATAGCAAAGTGGCCTTTTGCAGAATAAGCTTGGACACCCCTGCTCTATATCAGGGGTGGCAAACACAAGGCCCGCGGGCCGAATCCGGCCCGCGGACCTTGTAATGTGGCCTGCACAGCAGTGACTAGGGGGGTGCTACCGGTGCAGCCGGCAACCCCCCGCGCTGCTTACCTTTTTTTTTTTTTTTTCAGGCGGCCGAATCCTCTGGATGCGACCACCGGGTGAAAAAAAAAAAAAATCACAGCGACCGTGCAGGAGGGAAGAGAAGACTGCACGGAGGAGGCGTCCGGGAGCAGAGACCAGCCTCGGTAAGTCATGGGGAAGGGGGGGGGGGAGGAGAGAGCACAATATTACTGGGCATCTGGCTGGCACAATATTACTGGGTTCTGGCTGGCACTATATTACTGGGCTCTGGCTGGCACTATATTACTAGGCATCTGGCTGGCACTATTTTACTGGGCATCTGGCTGGCACTATATTACTGGGCATCTGGCTGGCACTATATTACTGGGCTCTGGCTGGCACTATATTACTGGGCATCTGGCTGGCACTATATTACTGGGCATCTGGCTGGCACAATATTACTGGGCATCTGGCTGGCACTATATTACTGGGCTCTGACTGGCACTATATTACTGGGCATCTGGCTGGCACTATATTACTGGCCATCTGGCTGGCACTATATTACTGGGCTCTGGCTGGCACAATATTACTGAGCATCTGACTGGCACTATATTACTGGGCATCTGGTTGGCACTATATTACTGGGCTCTGGCTGGCACTATATTACTGGGCATCTGGCTGGCACTATATTACTGGGCATCTGGCTGGCACTATATTACTGGGCTCTGGCTGGCACTATATTACTGGGCTCTGGCTGGCACAATATTACTGGGCTCTGACTGTTACAATATTCCTGGGCACTGAGTGGCACACTATTACTGGGCACTGACTGGCACACTATTACTGGGCTCTGACTGGCACACTATTACTGACCCATGCACTGTGTAATTAGCGCAATCCTGACCGCTGCACTGTATACGTAGCACAATCCTGACCCATGCACTGTGTACTTAGCGCAATCCTGACCGCTGCACTGTATACGTAGCGCAATCCTGACCCATGCACTGTGTACTTAGCGCAGTCCTGACCCATGCACTGTGTACTTAGCGCAGTCCTGACCCATGCTTGCTATTATTCTTCCTAGGCTTCTGTTTTCAAGGCTAGTTATTACTTAAATTATTATTAAAACCAGTAGCAACTGAATGCAGAGACAATTATTCATGATAATAAAGAGTAGATGCATAATCCTATACAACCGGCCCTTTGAGGGTAACCATACTGCTGATTCGGCCCCCGATGAATTTGAGTTTGCCACCCCTGCTCTATATAATATGTGTGCCTTTAAAACTGAAAGAATACAAGGAACCTATAATAATGCCAGGCATTCCAGGATTCTTTAAAAAATGCTATATCTCTTCGCTGGGATATTGGGATAAATTATTATGTGAAGGAGCAAACAGCTTCCACTAGAATGTACAAGAGAGTGAGCAGAGGATAACTGCTACAATGGCCACAAATCTCCTGCTCCCTCACGCAGTCACTAGTTAAAAATCTAGTAAAAATCAAGTTCTTCAAGGTAAGCGTCCATTCATGGGGCCATCTTGTATGTACTATGCTCGGTTTATGTTTATTTTTGCACACTTTCAGGACACTGTCTACAAGGCCATCACAATTACTGGGACTGCCCTTTAATGCTCTAAGAGGAAAAGTAAGGCAGTATCTCTAATCTACTAACCTACCAGTATTCCCTGGTATTTTGCGAGGAATCAAGAGCTCAGCATCGAAACTTGTTTTTAATGAGCACTGGCACACATAAGATATTTATATAAGCCATTCTGAGAATAGATACTCAGATTGCATTACAATTAATTTAACTACTTTCATCCTATTCTGCCTGCTTTCAAATGCTATGCTACTCAACCACACACAATTGGCTGTACATGTGCTATGCAGCTGTTGGCAAGAAGCATTGGAACAGACCACATATATCTCATCTCCACCCATCCTTTTTATGGTTCTTGTGAAGTTGCCAAACCAGCCACACAGAAAAACATAAGAAATAGGTGACAGTCATTGGGCCACACATCATCCCAAAACCCAAGGTTGGTGAGAGACACTGAGATTGCCAGCATATAATGAAAGACATGTGCCAAGAGCACATTCCTTACCGAATCCCAAGCACATAGGCACAAAATCAACTAAATATCCCTTGTGCCAGCTTTTTTTTATCAGGTTCATTTTCTATTTCCTCTTTTTGTTTTATTG
Source organism: Pelodytes ibericus (assembly GCA_036172795.1). NCBI lineage: Eukaryota > Metazoa > Chordata > Amphibia > Anura > Pelodytidae > Pelodytes > Pelodytes ibericus. Next base: position 50,591,435 of record CM069857.1, on the reverse strand, counting down.
TTTCTGAAATTAATCTTGCAGAGGACGAAATTTCATTATATCAGTAAATCCTGTGATATAACTTTAGAAAACGAGTGTGCCACAACATAATTGTAGGTGTGCCACGTTTAGCAAGGCCAGTTGGGGGACCTCCCAACACTCAGAGCATTAGAAGCATGTGACCTCCCAACCCGCAGTATCCACAGTACATGGTACATCCTGCCAGTCATTGAGTGCAATGTTAGTACCGAAGTAAGTCCTTGGGCAAGTCCTGTGAGTTTAATCTGGGTGCTGGGAAAAGTCCTGGAGTGAAGTCTGGGTGCTGTGGTTAGTCCTTGAGTTCAATTTGGTGCTGGGGCAAGTCCTGTGAATGCAGTCTGGTGCTGGGGTAAGTTTTTGAGTGCAATGTGCACGCTGGGGTAAGTCCTGGGTGCTGGGTCAAATCCTGTGAGTAAAACGTGGATGCTGGGGTAAGTCCTGTGTGTGCATTCTGGGTTCTAGGATAAGTCCTTGAGCTGGGTTAATTCCAGGGTGCTTGGTCGAGTCCTGTGAGTGCAATCTGGGTGCTGGGGTAAATCATTGAGTGCAATGTGGGTGCTGAGGTAAGTCCTTGGGCAAGTCCTGTGAGTGCAATCTGGGTGCTGGTAAAAGTTGTGGAGTGTAGTCTGGGTGCTGGGGTTAGTCCTTGAGTTTAATTTGGTGCTGGGTCAAGTCCTGTGAGTGCAGTCTCAGTGCAATATGCATGCTGGGGTAAGTCCTGGGCACTAGGTTAAGACCTGAGTGTAATCCTGATGCAATCTGGGTCCTGGGGAAAGTGTGTGTGCAATCTCAGTGCGAGGGTAAGTCCTGGGTGAAATATGACTGCTGGTGCAAGTCCAGGGTGCAGTTTGTCTGCTGGGGAAAGACCTGTAAGTGCAATCTTGGTGCTCTGGCAAACCCTGGTAGTGCAATGTGGGTGGTGATGTGGCAAGTTATATGGGCGCAAACAGGTTCTGTGGGTGCAATGGTAACTGATGATGAGGCAATACAGAAAGGAAGGTAGGAGAAAGAGAGTGAAGGGGCAGAGGAAAGAAATAAAAACTATTAATTAATTTTCTTATCTGATAATAATACCTTACCATGCCTGTGATAGACAGGGGGCACCAATTCTTGGCATGTTCTACAGCTTTCTAACTAACATGAAAATATACTGTTTTTATTTTATATAAGAGGTTGATGATCAAAATGTTATTTTAAGACGGGTTTTTTTTTTGGCCCCGTAATTAAATTTAACATAGCATGCTTGCTTTCATTATTTATTATTTGCTTGTGGTGTGCTGTGGAATTCTGGGAAGAGCTGTGATGTGCCCTGGGTGAGAAAAGGCTGAGGAGCACTACTTCAGACCATGTGAGGCCCACCAACAGACACCAAATTTCTTTATTAAGTGGAGAGTGGCCAAGAACTTTTTTATTTTAAAGATTTACCATTGCAATTCTTAACTTAGAGCCTAAACTCCTTTAAATAATATATAAACCAATATAAAAGGTTTATCTAATACTTACCCTCTCCTTCGGTCTAATGTGCTGGAACATACAGCTTACCAATAAATGCTCCTTCCTACATATGGGCTTTTTGAGCCCTATACTTTCTGAATCCTTTTTTTTTAATAAAAACACTTGCCAGGGTGAATGACATTATACTGGCTTAAATTATTATTCATTTTATTCTTTCCCTTTCTCACCACTAGACCCCTTTCATTATGGTATTGGCCAAGAACCCTTAGCTTCTTCCAACTACCATTGATTTCATTCACCCCACTGGCCATTAACAGTAGCATCACATATTGGTCAGCTTCCCTTAGATCCCTCCTTTTATCCTGTTGGTCACTCTCATTATTTACTCTGACTTCCTTTACCTTGGGAATGGCTAGTTTTTGTTTATTCCCTCCACTTTATCCATGTTTCCTATGCCTATACAGGAGCTGTTAACTGATAAGAAGATCATTATTTTGTAACCCTTTTCATGCCAAACCAACCAGAGGGCTGGATTCTAAAATAGAAATGGAGTTAAGACTCCAGCTGTTGAGACTATATTTCCCATGAGTCTCAGCCAGTGTGTTAAGCATCATGGAAAAGAGAGTACTCAACAACTACAGTGCCAAAGGTTAGGCATTATATGATTATGGATTGGTACTGCAACTTCTGTTGAATGCACATCCATTTGGTTGGCTGAACTTCATGAAAAATGTAATAACAGCACCTGTGGTGCCAAAGGATAACCACCACTGCTGCATAACTACCAAGTTTCTGTTTTTGGAACCAGGTCTTTATGTCCCTTTTTATTGCCTCTAAATGCCCTTTTTGTAATACTTCCCAATGTTTGCTGTGCATCACAGAGATGCATTTGTAAGGCCTTTTGTGGGGTCAAGGCGAGGGAGCCCAATATGCAGGAGAATCTTGGACAAAGTTCAATAAACAGGGATAAGAAATATATAAACAAATAAGGTAGGAGGTGCTCATTGGTAAGAATCAAAGAAGAGTTCACAATCACACAGTCCACAATCTCAAGGTTAGGCGGATAGAAGAAGTAGTCAGGGTTACAATCCGGGGTCAAATGCAGGCAACAGACAAAAAGGAGTAGGGGTCACAATCAGGGGTTAAATCAGACAGCAGATAAGACTAGCATGGAGACTCAGCAAAACAGGCACGCACTCTGAATACCTGAGCACCGCTATCAGGGAAGCAAGGGTTCTTGTAGTGCCGTCGGGTGTGTGGTCTGTAAATCCGCCCCCCATGGGTGCCATCTCGAAAGGCTCTGACGGAGGCGGCATGGCCACTGAGGACAGAAGTGCTGCCTCCCCCGCCATATGCAGTGCCCCTCCATAGCCACCATCTCCAGCTCCCTGCAAGAACGCAGGGACTGAAGAACAGGGACGGATAGAGATGCATAGTGCCATTGCGGGGAGGATCGGCATCCTGTCAAGTGGGCACGCCTCCTGCTTCGAAGACGCACAACGGAGACCCGGCGTGGGACAGGCGCATGACAGCACTACACAACAAAACATTAACATTTGTTGTCTGCAACTCCCATGATGTTAAGCAAGTAACAATGCTAGTTTCTAACTGTGGATGGGGCTGTGTGAGGTGGAGGGGGCAATGGAGTTACAGTAAGTCTACAGTTCAAACATTAACTTTAGTTAATTGCATCTGCAACAATATTCAACCAGCCATATGGCTAGGTTAACTTTGTTGGATTTGTAGTTACAGACTTGGATTGTTACACTGCACGCTAACTTTTTTGTTGTTGACTGCAGCTCCCATGATATACAGCCAGCCCATTACTGGCTGATTACCATAGGGATTGTGGACTGGCGTAATAGTGAATCTTTACCACCCAAACTATTGTAAACTTCCCATGATGCTCAGGTATATACTGGTCTGTTAGTTACTACTACCATGGCCATATAATTGTCCTTTTAATGGTTAACTGTTTAACATTTGCCTCCCACCAGGAAAACCCTCTCTTGGGCCTACAAAGGCAAACAATAGGGAGGAGGAAGGAGGGATTGGGGGTATTGGGGAGGATATTTTGCGAAATGCGTTGAGCTGTCAGAAGTTGAGTTCTGCCTCCTTACGATATCACTTTGACTGTTATTGATTCCATGGATTTGTCTCATCAATTTTCTTCAATAAATTGCTGATTTCCACACGGCGTGACTCCACTCCTACTTTATTATTGCCCCCCTCCCCCCGGAAAATATGCTTATAGAAATCCACTGCCATCTACCCCCAAATTTGGAGGTGGATGGTTGGGTTGATCCTGGTTCCCTTAAGATTAAGATGTCAAAATCCTCCCTCTCTCTTACTGACACACTTTGATCTTGTACATAAAAAAAAAAAGGGGGTAGATTCTGGCGCTTAATCCTATACAAAGCAGCACCAGCCTGTGTGTTTCTCTGTGTACACACGTGGTGAAATAGACAAATAGACTTTGATCTTGTGTTAGAGAGAAGAGAGTTATATAAAAAAAAAAAACACTAAAAATCACTTTTTTATTTTTACATGCTTTATTACAATTTATCCAGAACACATAGGGTTAAGTCTCATCAAACAGTCTCACACAAACGTCATGTCTGTCCTTAAAAAACAATATATAATATGTGGGGATTCATGTGAGAAACAGGGACGTCCAGCCCGTGGGCCACATATGTCCAGCAAAATCATTTGGTCCAGCCCTCTGGTACCATGACAGGCAATACTGTCACAAGCCTGGCAGGCCCCTTTTAAAAAAAAAAAAACGTTTACCAGCAGACATACTGGCTGGGGAGAGCAAGAGATCTCCCCTCACCATCCTCTCTGCGGTGAGAGGCATAACTCCCATGCTGCCAAGATAAAAGGGGGGTGGGGGGGTGGGGGGAGGCAGCTTGGAAGTCTGAGTACAGGCAGTGCAATGCAGTGAGGAAGGATGTACTGCCAACATTGGTAGTTCTGGCTCTGCTGTCAGCCTCTTCTTTCATCCTCCAGTCTGCTGCCCTAGGCCTAGTTGGCCAACACAGAAATACAGCACTGCATGTAGCCCTTCTCAGGAATGGGATTAGATATCTCCTATTATTCCAGGAAGTATATTGCCAGTAGTGCAACTATTTATTATATAGTGGGTGGCATGGGCGGACAAGAGAAGGGGTTATGATAGTAGCACCCTATTACTCCAACTTTTTAGATATCCCCCAATAATGGTTGCTCCTGCTGAGATCCCCTCTATTATGGTATCCACCTCTAAACTCAAAAAGGATTTCCTACACTGTTTAGTTAATACATATGTTGAATGTTGATTAACATGTTCCCTATTTTCTATTTAATAAACATCTTACTTGTTCAAGAGTCATGGAGCGAAACCAGGGACAGCATTATCCTGCTACAAGAGCTCAGCTACCCATGGAAAATCAATGTTTAAAACCTCTCACATATTTAACAATGCATTACACAGGGCCAAGCTTTCTCCCTGCACAATGCATAGTTAAATGAGGCTCATCTCACCTGCAACTCTCCTTTTAGTAAAAAAAAAAAAAAAGATCCTCAATGATTAATGAAAAAGAAAGAAAACTAACAGCATAAAATGCCTTGAATTGTCCATGTTTCTAGGCTTTAAAGGGAGAGTGCTGCATTCTGTTCCTTGGATCTCTCCCTCTGCCTAACTCTGTAAACAGGAAAGGATGTAACTCTGTAAGAATGCAGCCAGTGTCCCAAACGCACACAGCCTTTTACAGGGCACAGTCTGCACAGCATATGCCAGAGTCTCTTTCCACTTAAGATCTACATGTTCTTTATGGAGGACAGCGACATGTGCCAGTGTGGCAGGGGATATAGATTAGTGTAGTTAGAGTTTATATTTAGGTATTTGTTCTGGAGCACAGTCAGTGTAACCCTTTGATTGCTAAAAGGGTTAATACAATGAGCTGTCGGTTCTATCAGCTATGAAGCATTTGCAGTGACAGATTGTGGACTCAATACTGATGACTACACCCCAGTGAGAGTGGAACACTGCATCCCCAGGATTTATTTTGGAGTGGGAGGGTCTGGATTGAATCCAATTGCCAGCTCTGCCCTTGACCTCAGGCAAGTCACATTATAATTCCAAGCCTCAGGCACCAACCTTAATTTGGGGCATGAACTAGCTACGTCTGGAATATTCCACATGCACAGTGCAGAATGGGGACTCATATTGCAGCTCCTTGGAAGGTAAAGGATATGGAGGAAAATTGGTTCTTAGGGCAAATTTGACAGTGGACTGATACAAACTGCAAATTACTCCATCATCTAAACATTATAGTGCAAATGCAGAGATTAAAACACTGTGTTAATGGATTTGCATGCAAAAGCATACATTAAGAGAAAAAGTGTTATATTTGACTGTGTTGTCTCCTGGTTATGACATCACTTTGTGGTGTGATATGCAAATTACACATTTGCCATTGAAATGAGCTCTTTTGCAAATCAAACCACAAGATGCTGTCATAAACATGACATCCAAAATAAGAAAGGGACTTTGCACTCACGCGCCTCCTTTTTACATTCTAAATTGAAACAAATAATCCATCAATTGGTGAGCAAGATTAACAGCCCTGCAACATCATGGAAGGTCAACTTCACAAAAGGTTTAACGCGTTTCGCTCACCAGGTGCTTAATCATAAGCGCATGATCAAGTGCCCATAGCGTGAAACGCGTAAAGCTTTTTGTGAAGTTGACATACACCTTCCATGTATGTTGCAGGGCTGTTCCTCACCTACTGATGGATTCTTTATTCCAATAAAGAATTTACAAAGGATAAGCTTGAGTGCCAAGTCCATTTTTCAAATTTGATTTACAATTTGATCGAGCACAATGTGGATAATGTGAGCACTGTCATACTTTTTAGGGTACAGTCACCAATCTCTGCTGTCCAGCCGAAGCAGCAGGACTGTTTCTTGCCATAAACAATACATAAACCTCAGACACATTTAAAATACATTTTCTCTTAAACCCTTCGGGCACGGCTCCGTGGCGTCATGCGTGATGTCCAGAGATCTCGCGCTCCTTTGGCAGGGATCGACAGAGTCTATTAAGACCCTGATCGGGTCTCTGCCATAGTGTTCCTGGCTACCGATCACCTGGGACGCAAGCACCATGAGCCACGAAGGGGTTAACTTATTTGCATACTCCTTACACAACGTATAGTTCATTTTTATTATTTATAACTCATTAAATTCACAAGACTCAGTCTCTTTAAAAGGACAGTGTCATTTATCATTGTGTATACTGTGAATGTAAAGAATAAAAGATGATCTGTATGTTAGATCTGTATGTGATCTGTAAGATGTATCAAAATGTCAAGCAAACGCATACATTATGAGAAAAATATGTTTTCAGAAGTGTCTCTTATATCTGGTTTATGACAGCACCTTGTGGCTTAATAAGCAAATTACACATTTCCCAATGAAAGTACTACAATAAAGAGAGAATGGCAGGGAAACAAGACGGGAATTTCAAACTTAAGACCAAAGTAGCCGAGTTGGAAAAGTTCTCCCATTCAACTGCAAGTAGGATGTCTATGGCTTGTCATCAGAGTCTGATAATTATATATACACATAGCTGTTGAGATACTGGATGTCTTGATGTTCTTTAAATGGGAGAAGTGTATTTTTAAATATATATTGGGAAACTGTACCTTCATCTGTCCAAGTCTTCCGGAGTAATACATACCTTCCAACATTTTTACCTGCTAGTGTGTGGCACAAAGGGTGTGCCCTTGGCAGGGGCTGTGTCACTAGAGCTGACACTCACCACGCCAATCAACCATATTTGCATGGTGACGGTTGTACTGACAGACAGTAGAGCAGTTAAGTGTTTGCGTTGCTAAACAGTGTCTTGAATTAAACACTATGCATGTGTTCTGCTGTGGTTGAAATTATGGTTCATGATCAGAATTCTCCTCCAGAGTCTCAGGGAACCAGGATTAAAGTGGGACAGTTGATGGGTTGGAAATTCCCTAGGTGAGAATATCATGAACTAACCTCTTCTAAAAAGTCCAAATTATGGTTAGCAACTGGAAAATACACCGATATTGAGAGCTATTCACTAAAAGTAAGGTGCAGGTGAGAAGAATCTTTCTGCAATATTTAAAGATTTAATACCACATTATGCTTGAGTAAATACATTCTCCTTACAAGATAAATTCACTAGGTTTGTCCCTGCAAAATGAATAGGTCTATAAGATAAAATGTTCCTCTAACCTGTTCTTATTTAGTTGATGCAGCAAAGTAGATATTCCTGGACTAAGCTCCTTTCCAGATGAAATGTTTATCTGGGACATTCTATGTCAGAGGCGTCCAACGTGCTGCCCGCGGGCCAAATGCGGCCCGCCGGGCATCGAGGTGCGGCCCGCCTGAGCTCTGCTCCGGTAGCCGCACCTCGAACTGCACACCACATGAGAAGCTGTGTCGGGGAACGAAGTTCCCTAAACGCTCTGTGTAGGGAGCTTTGTTCCCCGATACAGCTTCCCGTGCGGTGTGCAGTGCACAAATCCCCTCCTCTACCCTGCGCATGAGGTCATGCGCAAGGGTCAGAGGGAGGGAAGAAGCGCACCGGGAGTCCACAGCCACGTGTGTGGGGTAAGTGTATGTATGTATGTGAGTGTGTGTATCAATGTGTGTGTGGGTTAAGTGTATGTATGTATGTGAGTGTGTGTGTGTGTGTGTGTGTATAAATGTGTATTAGTGTGTGGGGTAAGTGTATGTATGTATGTATGTATGTATGTTAGTGTGTGTATCAATGTTTGTGTGGGTTAAGTGTATGTATGTATGTTAGTGTGTGTTTGTGTATAAATGTGTATTAGTGTGTGGGGTAAGTGTATGTATGTATGTATGTATGTGAGTGTGTTTATCAATGTGTGTGTGGGTTAAGTGTATGTATGTATGTATGTATGTGAGTGTGTTTATCAATGTGTGTGTGGGTTAAGTGTATGTATGTATGTGTGTGTGTGTGTGTGTATAAATGTGTATTAGTGTGTGGGGTAAGTGTATGTGTGTATGTATGTATGTATGTGAGTGTGTGTATCAATCAGTGTGTGGGTTAAGTGTATGTATGTATGTATGTGAGTGTGTATAAATGTGTATTAGTGTGTGGGGTAAGTGTATGTGAGTGTGTGTGGGGGGTAAGTGTATGTATGTGTGTGTGTGGGGTAACTGTATGTATGTGAGTGTGTGTATAAATGTGGATGTGTGTGGGTGTTAAGTGTATGTATGTTTGTGAGTGTCTGTATAAATGTGTATGTGTGTGGGGGTAAGTGTATGTATGTATGTGAGTGTGTGTATCAATGTGTCTGTGGGTTAAGTGTATATATGTATGTATGTGAGTGTGTGTGTGTGTATAAATGTGTATTAGTGTGTGGGGTAAGTGTATGTGAGTGTGTGTGTGGGGTAAGTGTATGTATGTGAGTGTGTGGGGTAACTGTATGTATGTATGTATGTGAGTGTGTGTATAAATGTGTATGTGTGTGAGTGGGGTAAGTGTATGTATGCGAGTATGTGTATAAATGTGTATCTATGTGAGTGCATGTTAAGTGGGTGTCGGGTAAGTGTATGTATGTATGTGAGTGTGTATGTGTGTATAAATGTGTATGTGTGTGTGGGGTAATTGTGACTGTGTGTGTGGGAAGGTGGGAGTAAGTGTGACTGTGTATGCATGTGTGTGTTTGTAGTTAATGTGACCACTACACATTAGTGTAAAATATATATATATATATATATATATTTACATACACACACATGTATATAATTATATATATTATTCTCTGAATGAATGAAAAATGAATGCGGCCCACGCACGCATACATTTCTAGCGAAGTGGCCCTTTGCAGAATAAACTTGGACACCCCTGTTCTATGTGATCGGTCATATATCAGCAGCATAACATTTTTCATGCACCATGCTCTCTGGAGAACTTCTATAGACACATCTGCTTGAGAACAAAACAGTTACACAATAGAATAGCATTCACATGTGCAGTCCATGACATTCTGTCTTAATGCATGTTTTTATCACAGAATTTTAATAACTGAGGTTTGTGAAAACCATGAATATATGGCACTGTGGGAATGTGAGGGGCTAAATGGCACTGTGGAAATGTGAGGTGGTAAATGGCACTGTAGAAATTGTGGGGTTGTATGGCACTGTGGAAAAGATGCATAGTATGCATAGTATGCATAGTGTGAAAACTGGAAAGAAAGATATATATATATATATATATATATCTTTCTTTCCAGTTTTCACACTATGCATACTATGCATCTTTTCCACAGTGCCATACATATATATAAAAAGATGGGAATGTATGGCACTGTAATGGGAAGTGGGGGATATCTTGCACTTAGAGGCGTTGCTAGGGGTGGGCTAAGGGGGCTGAAGCCCCGAATGTAATGAGCAAAGACCCGAGTCTCTGCAGCTCCGTTATAGCTCCGCCCGCTGACATCACACAGACAGTGTGTGAAAGCCCTACACTGATAGGAGGCTGAGTGATGTGTCAGCCAATCAGTGCAGGGCTTTTACACAGCATCATTACTGTGTGTGAAAGCACTGCACTGATTGGCTGACACATCACTGAGCATCCTATCAGTGCAGGGCTTTTACACAGCATCATCACAGGGATGTGAAGGAAGCTCCACGTGGGACAATGAAGCAGCTCTGAAGGAATCCTTGCAGGCTGTCACCGTGTGGAAGATGCAGAGCTATTCCCACTCAGGTAAGCTCTGGATATGGTGGAGAGAGAGGAGGGTTGGGGGCCACTGATTTACATCCACCTTTGTGTATTTAAGCTATATATTGTTGGGTTGAGGTTCCTTATTACAGGACTGCCAAACAGCATAGGAATGATTCATGTTACATATATATATATATATATATATATATATATATATATATATATATATATATAATCATAAATCATTCCTATCCTGTTTAGCAGTCCTGTAATAAATAACGTCACACATGTGTGTTATGTGTATGTGTGACATATTTTATTACAGGACTGCCAAACAGCATAGGAAGGATTTATGTTTATATCAGGGCTTGACAAATTTTATTTAGTTTTAGGAGCCAGCAAAAAAATTTAGGAGCCAGACAATGGCACATCAGAAAAGCATACATACACAGAGACAATCACATGCACACACCTCACAGACATCCAGTCAGTCACATACACAGCCAGTTACACACACACACCAGTCAACAAGTTTTTTTTTTTAAATAAAAAAATAATTCCTTTATGTGTCCCACACGTCACATGCACAGCCAGTTACATACATATTCACATACAACACATACACAGACAGTTACATGCATACACACACAACACATACACAGCCAGTTACATACACACACAGACAGTTACAAAGATACACACACAACACATACACAGCCAGTTACATACATATACACACACACACACAGCCAGTTACATATATACACACACAACACACTCACACTGACATACACACACTGTCGCTCACACTGACATACACACACTCGCTCACACTGACATACACACACTCTCGCTCACTCTGACATGCACACACTCTCTCTCACTCTGACATGCACACACTCTCTCTCACTCTGACATGCACACACTCTCACTGACATGCACACACTGACACTGACATGCACATACTCACACTGACATGCACACTCTCACTCACACTGACCTGCACACACTCACTCACACTGACATGCACACACTCACACTGACATGCACATACTCACACTGACATACACACACTCATTCACACACTGTCAGGTTTTTAACTTACCTGCTGCAGGCATCTCTTTGCTTTGAGCTCAGTGTGAAGGAGGTCTTAGGCAATCATGGGAGGCTTCGGAACTCTCAGCTGATCAGGAGAGTTGAGAAGTCTCACCTGATTGGCTGAGACCTACTTCAATCAAGCTCCCCTGGACACAAGAAAAAAAAAAGACTGCTGCATAGAGCAGCAAAGTGCCGCCCCTGCCAGGGTGCCGCCTGCGGCAGCTGCCCCATTGAAAGACCGGCCCTGTGAAGGCTCCTAAATTACAAAACTGGCATGAAGCTCAAAGCGGTGAGCATATATTGGTAAGTGCCCGTATGGTTCCATTTAAAAAACTAAAAAAGTCTTATGGGCTATAGCCCCAGATCTTTTGGAAACCTAGCAACGCCTCTGCTTGCACTTATAACACAGCTGCATCGTTTGACGTTAAGATAGATTTAACTTCAGTGGAAAACATGTGTTCAATACAATATAAAGTGAGAAAACAGTATGGATAACAGTAAAGGTCCTGTGGCAAAATAGACCTTACAATCCTGTAAAGTTAGCCAGTGGAGGTAGCATCCCTGAGCTGTCCAGGGAAGGATGTTGGCATTGACCAGTCTGGGACCTTTATATAGGGCAGTCCTAGCCCACTAATACATTATTTGTCCTGATCTATAGGACAAATGGTGTACCCCAAGAGTAGGCAAGGCAAGCATCCTTTAAGGCTGTAGTTACAGGTTTAAGGGCTTTGTGTGTCCTAAGAGATGTTTGGGAGAGATCTGTGTAGAGCAATATGTCACTTTAGAGTAGTTTGGTAGGAGTCATAGTGCAGTAGGCACGTAGTATGGCTTCCAGGTCTGCTGGGTAGCTCAGGGTGCATAGAATGTCTGGAGGAGGAGAGCCTTGGAATCCTTTTGTCTTGTGAAGATGGAACACTCTGTCCATATTAATGAAATGTCAGCAGATTTATTCAGGATGCGGTCAAACAGAGTTTCTATAGTTGTCTTCAGGTCTGCGTCAGGGATCTCCTCAAGGACCCTGCAGATCCTAATATTATTCTTCTGGCTTCTACTATCAAGTTCCTCTACCAGTTGCTGAAGGGTGTAGATGTGGAATTCCTGAGTTTCTCTAAGGTAAGGACTTTACTTTAGGGTTTTGATCCGGGGGTGGGGGTGGGGATCGGGGCAATTGTCAACAGCACAGTCAACAGATCTCAACCATATTGAGCTGTTGTGGTAGCAACTTGACCGCATTGTGCATAAGAAATGCCCATCAACTCGGGGGGGGTGGGGGGGTGGAGCATGACGTGACGGGAGCGCGCACGTTGTGTGGTGAGAGGTGGGGGTTTGGAGGAAGGAGGAATGGAGACTACCGCAGTGAAGACGCTATAGCCGGGTAAGCGCAACGGTGAGTGGCAGTGAGCGACGGAGCCAAACATAAGTAACGGCAGAGGCTCGTGAGATTCACCTGATCAGAAGACATCATGTCAGAAGGCATCAGCTCCCTTTGGAGCTCAGGAGGGGGGATCGTCTGCTGATAACAGATTCAAATTATCGGAGGAAGGGAAGGAGCAGAGAACCCCTTGCGGCAGCCACACGCCAGAGAGTTCAGATAAGTGCACCTTTCTGATATTTAAAACTCGTTTTGCCTCAAGTCTGTTATGGTGAAGGTGAAACTCCTCACTATATGTAATACAAGATACCTAATTATTACTGACCTTACTGATAAATCTTCTAGCACTGTGATACACAAGGGCTTAAAAACACTAAAACTAAGAAACAAAGTACTGTAACCCCAGATTGATTTTGCCTAAAAAGGGGTACTTATATGAGGAGCTCATTATCCAGGACAGAGAGAATAAGATGGGCGAAATAGAGCGCTAGCGGTGGGTTAAAAGGCTGTCCCCCCTCACGGAGGGAAAAACATACACAGACAAAAAAGAAAGGGAATAGGAGGGAAGGGAGATAAGAAATAAAGGGGTACCCACCCAGATAGAGAAGGCTACCCTTCTCCCCCGACCATCCCATTATGGCTAGCCGCAGGAACCTGGAGAACAAAGAAATTAAGCAACAATATAAAAAGGATAAAAAAAAAGGGGACAAAACAGACAAATCAGAAAAGAGATTGTCCATTTTTTTCCCCCCACAATGCTCCAGAACAATAGGAGATGAATCAATACAAGAAGATCTGGAGGTCTCAAGGAAGGAGGGTAAAGAACAAAGGGACCCGCAAGCTGCAAGAGAGGCAACAGAAAAGCTGCCGGAGGACCTGATCCTGTTCCTTGAGGCACAATTCGACAAGATAAGAAAAGAAATGTCTGGAAACATGACCGAGATAAAATCAGAAATATCTCAGTTAGGAGAAAGATTAATAAAGAATGAAGAAAAAATGGAGTCCATGGACTTCAGTATTAAGAACCAACAAGAAGCCCAGAAAATACTGGAGAGAAAGATAGAAGACATATCGCAGAAAATAGACGAAATAGAAGATCGTTCCAGACGCAATAATTTAAGAATAAGAGGAATTGGAGAACAGGTACTCCCAAACCAACTGGAAGATTACTTAAACAAATTTTTGAAGCACAGAAGATAAACAAAATTTCTTCGAAAGGATTCATAGAACTTATAAATCACCATCAGCACCAGAACATACACCCAGAGATGTTATTGTATGCTGTCACTCCTTCAGGTTTAAGAAACTGATCCTTGGTGCTCTGAGGGAATACCCACTCAAAGGCACCCAATACGAGGTCCTTTCAGTTTTTCAAGATCTCTCATATAATACACGCAAGCAGAGAAAGCTATTCGCCCCATATACAGTTACGCTGAGGAATAAAGACATTAGGTACACATGGGGTTTCCCTACAAAAGTCATCATTTCCTATGAAGACAAGAGAAGGGTCTTTGCGGACCCAGAGGTCCTAAAAAATTGGATCCTAGAGCAAAAAATCTAGAAATCTGAGCCGCCGTATTAAACCTATTAAACCTATTAATGTCTCCCCGGAGGCATCCGGACAGGTGAAGTAAGAGATGTATCAGTTAAAGGGGAAGGAAGGAAAAAAAGAGAGAGGGGAGGAGGGGAGGAGAGCAAGGGAGGGAAAAAGGGGAAAAAAAATTTGGATCTTAGAGCAAAGGGGAAAAAGGTAAAAAAAATCTAGAAAATCCGAGCCGCCTGATTAAATTTATTAATTGCATCCCGGAGGTATGCGGTCAAGTGAAGTAAGATATGCATGAGTTAAAATTAGAAGCACATATAGGTCCTGGAAAGTGGAAAGAGCACAAAAGCACAAGGGAGTACACAATATTAGGCAGGGCACTAAAACAAATAAGAATAAAGAACACTAGAAGGATGAAGGATCACTTAAGAATTAAAGGGACGGGGAAGGAAGAAAAGAGATTGAGAAGAATGTCATAGTCATAAGAACACGTTAGGATATTTAATTCGATAGATTACACGCATCCACAAGTATTGATTTTCAATAAAGGGTATGGAAAAAGAAGGGGAAGAAAAGGGGAAATATTCACTGGAGATGAGAGGAAGCGTAATATCACGGATTTAGAATCACTAGAGACCAGAACACTGAAAGAAAACAATCACCTTTTTATCCCAGATTAAAATTCCTTGCTCACATAATAGTAGAATTCACAGTAAACACGAGTCAGAGATACACTTAGGGGGGATAGTAGGGGAGACAGGAAAGAAATGAAGGGTAGAAAGGGGAATGGGAGACATTGAAGAAGAAGACAAAGCGTAACAATTCGATATTTAGGCTTAGGAAGAGATCAACACACTAATGATACATACGTTTTTTTTCATTCTTTTCTCTTTTTTTGTTTTGTTTCTGTTGTCCCTCCTCTCTCTCTTGTTTTAACCGAGTGCATGCAAACCGGGAAGTAATAGATTAAGAAGATTAAAGAAAGAGAGAAGGTATTATGACCACAACTCAGGCAAGGATAAGAAACAATATGGGTAGTGAAAATTAGACAAGGGGCAATGAGACTGAAATGGAACATCTAGATACAAAGATAAAATAAGATACTAGAGGAAACAGAGGAGGGAGGAAATGTTTTTTTGTTTCTTCCCTTCCCCTTTTCCTCTCCTGTCCCCACTCAATTACAGCTCTTTGCTCACTGTGCCCTCTGTTAGGATAGATGGATAGTCTCCGGGTACTACTCCCTCCTCCCCCAACCCTCTCCATTCTTCGCATGGGGCGCGAAGAGACAGACAAGTCTGAGATCGGCAACATTTGGCCGGAAACAGACATGGGGGGCTTCTTCTGGGGATGGGAGAAGCCAGGGGTGTTCCAAGTGCCCTACAGAAAGGGACAAGATGTTTTTTCGTTAGTCTTCTATATGTCTGTCCCAGGGGAAGGGGCTGTGTCTTGTGTTGTTAGTCTACCACGCTGCCACGGGTCCAACAGAAAGGGAAAGGATATCAAATATAAAACAAACATTAAAGATCAGATTTGCCACAGTTAATACCCAAGGTTTAAACTCCTAATATAAACACCATGTACTAATCGATTTTCTTAAGAAAGAGCATATTCATGTTGCAGGGATTCAAGAGACCCATTGGCGACAGAATGATAAAATGCTCCTAAAATCTAAACACTTCCCATTAATTATCAGTGCTGCGCTGGAAGGGAAAAAAAAAAAAAAGAGGGGTAGCAATGATCTTCTCTAAATATATATCAGTAAATATTATTTTCCAGGAATCTGATCCCAAAGGCCAGTACCTAATAGTGGTTTGCGAAATAAACAATCAGGTATATACATTAGTAAACGCTTACGCCCCTCACCAAAATCCGGTTAAATTAATTGCAAAATTGCTGGAAAGAACAATGAAGTACAAACAAGGATTATTAATGGTATTCGGGGACATGAACAGTATTTTAGATCCCGATACCGATAGGTCAGCAAACAAAAGAGATAATAAATAAAGGTAGAATTATAGCTTTAGCAAAGAGATTCGCAAAGACAGTGGCAGAAGCAGAGCTTTGGGACATTTGGAGAGTGTTGCACCCCACGGAGAGAAACTACACCTTCTTCTCAGCAGCCCATATGGTATATACTAGGATTGACTACATTTTCAGGGATCTACCTACGCTGCAGAGGGTAAAGAAAGCACTTATAGTAGACACCCCGTGGTCAGATCATAATGCAGTAATACCCAAGAAGAGTTTGAGAGAGTCAGTCCAAGTTGGCAGTTGAAAGATCATCTGATCACAGGAGAAAAGAATGGGGCCATCATTAAGGCAGCTACAGAGCAATACTTCAAAGATACCATTAACCAGGACACTGCGGCACCAGTGATATGGTGTGCATTCAAAAGTGTGATAAGGGGTGCCCTTATTGAGTTGGAGGCTAGAGAAAAAAGGAACAAGCCACCTAAGTTAACAAACTTAAATATCAAGCTAGCAGTAGCCACACAAAGAAATAAAGCTAATCCCACAGAAGCGGACTCAGAGAGGATTAAGGCTCTCCAAATCGCTATTAAAGAACAAATAATGGATAAACTAAATAAAAACATGGAATATCTGAAAACCAAATTTTATTACCTAGGTAATAGAGCGGATAAACTATTAACAAATAGATTAAGGAAAGAGAACTCCAAGAAATTTCTCTCCAAAATCCTAGATGAAGGTAAATTAGTGTTACATCCAAAGGAAATAGGCAATACTTTTAGCAAATATTACTCAAAGCTATATAATATCCCAAGGAAGGTTGCACAACCTTCAATAGATAATTATTTTAGCTATAGAGTTTATCCACAAATTACGAAAGAACAGTTAGATATTCTGAATACCCCAATAAGAGTTGAGGAAGTGACAACTGCAATAGAAAAACTTAAGAAGAATAAATCCCCAGGACCAGACGGGTATAACAACCTGTTTTACAAAATACTTAAAGAGAACATCGCAGTACATTTAACGAACACCTTTATTCATATCATAACCAACTCATCAGTCCCTAAGGAAATGATCCAGGCGGAGATAATACCGATCCCTGAACAGGGTAAGGACACACTGATAATATCGAACTACCGTCCGATCTCTCTTTGCTGAATTCAGACATAAAGATTTATGCGTCCATTTTGGCCTGTAGATTAAAAAAGATTGTGCCCCTCCTGGTCTCTCCAGACCAGGTGGTCTTTATCAACGGTAGATCTTCGGTAAACAATATAAGGAGGATAACAGACATATTAGATAGGGTAAACAGGTTGGAAACTCCATTTCTGGTCCTGGCGCTAGATGGCGAAAAAGCCTTTGACCGGGTGGCATGGCCGTTCCTGGGAAAAACCCTGGGATCTTTTGGTTTTAGTGGCAATATCTGGAATGCTATAATGCTACTGTACTCTGCCCCTATGGCCAAAGTTAAAGGTGTGGGGTTTTCCTCTGACTGGTTCCCGATCTCCAATGTTACCCGACAGGGCTGTCCCCTATCACCGTTACTGTATGTGTTAACTATTGAGGTACTAGCCCAAAGAATTAGAGAAAATCCAAGTATTACGGGGCTAAAGACATCTCAAGGATTCGTTAAATTGAATCTATACGCGGATGACGTCCTGGTCACAATATCTAACCCAAAGAGCGCCCTGAAGGAATTAATGCATGAGATAGAACTATATAGCGTTTACTCCAATTACAAATTAAATACAGAGAAATCAGTGGCCCTAACAGTTAATATAGACCCAGACTACCTCGCTGAGCTGGAGAGTAGATTTTCCTTCCTTTGGACAAAAAAGGAATTTCTATACTTAGCAATCAAAATTACAGCTAACTTAAAGGATATCCTGGAGGCCAACTTTTTACCACTCCTAAAAGAGATGAATAAGAATCTGAAAGACTGTAAGGGCAAAGAAATTTCATGGTGGGGCCGCATAAACATCATAAAGGCTTATATTCTACCAAAGTGGCTCTACCTATTTCGAATGGTACCGATCCCAGCCCCACGCCTTTGGATCAAGTTGATACAGCAGGCGGTTAACAACTTTATATGAAAAGGAAAAAAATCAAGAGTTAGACACCCAGTCCTGTCAAGAAGCATAAAGGAAGGAGGTCTAGGTGCCCCTGATATAGAAACATAGAAACATAGAATGTGTCGGCAGATAAGAACCATTCGGTCCATCTAGTCTGCCCAATTTTTTTTTTTGAGTACTTTTATTAGTCCCCCGTTCCCGGTCTTATAGCTAGGATAGCTTTGTGTCTATCCCACGCATGCTTAAAATCCTTGACTGTGTTTACCTCTACCACTTCTGCTGGCAGGCTATTCCATACATCCACTACCCTCTCAGTAAAGTAATACTTCCTGATATTACTTTTAAATCGTTGCCCCTCTAATTTAAGACTATGTCCTCTAGTTGTGGTAGTTTTTCTTCTTTTAAATATACTCTCTTCCTTTACTGTGTTGATTCCCTTTATGTATTTAAATGTTTCTATCATATCCCCCCTGTTCCGTCTTTCCTCCAAGCTATACATGTTAAGATGCTTTAACCTTTCCTGGTAAGTTTTATCCTTCAACCCATGAACCAGTTTAGTAGCCCTTCTCTGAGCTCTCTCCAAACTATCAATATCCTTCTGGAGATAAGGTCTCCAGTACTGCGTACAATACTCCAAGTGAGGTCTCACCAGTGCTCTGTACAATGGCATGAGCACTTCCCTCTTCCTACTGCTAATACCTCTCCCTATGCAACCAAGCATTCTGCTAGCATTTCCTGCTGCTCTATTGCATTGACTACCTACCTTCAAGTCCTCTGAAATTATTACTCCTAAATCCCTTTCCTCAGATGTTGAGGTTAGGACTGTACCAAATAGTCTATATTCTGCTTTTGGGTTTTTACGCCCAAGGTGCATAATCTTGCACTTGTCCACATTAAATGCCAGTTGCCACTGCTCTGACCATTTTTCTAGTTTAGCTAAATCATTTGCCATTTGGCTTATCCCTCCATGAATATCAACCCTGCTGCAAATCTTTGTATCATCAGCAAAAAGACATACTTTGCCAACAAGACCTTCTACAATATCGCTAATAAAAATATTAAAGAGAATGGGTCCAAGTACAGATCCCTGAGGTACCCCACTAGTAACACGACCTTGCATCGAATATACCCCATTGACTACAACCCTCTGTTGCCTGTCACTCAGCCATTGTCTAATACATTCAACAATATTGAAATCCAAACTCAAAGATTTCAGTTTATTGATAAGCCTTCTATGTGCGACAGTGTCAAAAGCCTTACTGAAATCTAGGTAAGCAATGTCTACTGCACCACCCTGATCTATTATTTTAGTTACCCAATCAAAAAAATCAATAAGATTAGTTTGGCATGATCTCCCTGAAGTAAACCCATGCTGTCTCTGATCTTGAAATCCAAGCGACTTTAGATGTTCAACAATCCTATTCTTTAACAAGGTTTCCATTATTTTCCCCACTACTGAAGTAAGACTTACTGGTCTATAGTTGCCCGTCTCCTCCCTACTACCTTTCTTGTGAATGGGAACAACATTAGCTAATTTCCAATCTTCTGGAACTACTCCCGTTAACAATGATTGGTTAAATAAATCTAAATATATTTCACAATACCACAAGGCCAGCATGCTTATGCACACGTCTATGTCCCATAGTGCATTATTCTGGAACGAACAATGGTACATAATTGAAACAGACCTAACGGGAGGAAGAGATCCTGCTTCCCTCTTTTGGGTCATCACTAATCAAGGGAAAATCCAGGAAAAAAACATGCATAAATCCTTACTCCTCAAGAATATTTCAGAGTTCTGGCAAAGATTTAGAAAACGGTACCTCATTAATAAAAAAATTCCGGAGTCTGCCCCACTACAGACAATAGCGGTTAACATAGTGGATCTTAATCTTACTAACTGGAAAAAAACAGACGCAAAGAAGATGGGAGATATCTGCAAAGAGGGGACTATCAAGAATTAGTCTCTAAATTACAACTACCAGCAAGCGAATTTTACACATACATCAGAATAAAAGACTTCATGGGCAAAGCACTAATGAGACAAACATCCTCGGAAATTGACAGTTTTTTGGAACTACTTAATGTCCCCTCCTTCCAAAATATCCTCACAATATGTATAAAGTTTGTGAAAAAGACTAGGGGGGAAACTATCATTCCAGCCATTGGCAAATGGGAACGAGACACAGTAAGTAGTATTTCCCAGATTAAATGGGTCAACACCATGAACCAGGTGTATAAGTCTACGCATTGCCTGAATTTAAAGGGAATTATATTTCAAAGTTACGAACAGATGGTACATGGTGCCGGAAAGGCTTTCAAAAATGTACCCTCAACAGCCCGACAATTGCTGGAGATGCGGTGCCAGAGGGGGGGATTATATACACATCTGGTGGCAATGTCCCTTAATAAATATTCTATGGGAAGAAGTCTTCCAAAAGATGGGAACATATACGGGGAAAAAAAATAAACTGCAACCCCTAAACAGCATTACTGCACTTTTCTCTAGAATCTCTTCCAAAACAATAGAGGTACGGGGTCGAACATATTCTACTAGCAACCAAGCTTTTGATAGCTATGGCGTGGAAATCAAATGACCCAATCACTTGGCAAAGAGTCAAGGAACAAGCACTATACTAGTGCAAAAGAGAAAGAGGGGTAGCAGCCCAATACATCATAAACAGCTTTAAATTTGCCGCATGGTCTTTCTGGATTGAGAAGCTATCCTAATAAAGCAGGAAAGATAAAAAAAATAATAAGCAACGGGACAGGAAGGAGGAAAGAGAGAGGGAGCAGGCGGAAGGGGAAGAAGAAAGCTGGAGAAAAGAAGGAAGGGTAAAGAGAGAGAAAAAAAAAAAAAAGAAAGAAAACAAGGACGGAAAATCATGATCAGTAAAATTTACAAGGGAAAATCTATATCCCTGTTCTGAAGGACCCGTGACAGGAACCATACCGCTAAGATTAGTCACATTAGGGGAAGATAAAAGAAAAGGGAAGGATGGGGGGAAGGGGGTAAGCTAATAGGAGATAAGAAAGGAACCCCATGGTATGGGAAGAAGGGAAATAGGGAAAAAGCAACTTACTACAAATTATAAACAGCCACGCCCCTTGGAATTATAGTTAGAAAAGAATAACATAAAGGACATGGTTCTTGTGTTTATGTTGTATGTCTTGTCTTATGTTTACGTGTTGCGGGGCACTCTGTTTTCCTTTTTCTCTCCCCCTTTTTTTTTTTAACCTAATAAGTAAGTTATCAATAAACTTTAGGGGGGGAGGGAGAGAAGGGGGAAAGGGAATAGAAGAGATAGAGGTAATGACACAAGGATGACCTCAACGAGGGTACTGGCAAAATACGATTTGAGTGCAATTCCCTCGAAGAGAGAAAGAGGAGCTGAGTGTCAAAAAAAAAGAAAAGAAATGCCCATCAACTCAATCTAGCTTGTGGGAGGCTCTTCTGAAAGCATGGGGTGACATTTCCGCAACAAATGGAGGATTTTTGAAGAAAGACATGTTTGATGGAAACAATTATTATTTAAATTTAAGAAATCATTATTTCTAACCTTATCAATATATTGGCTGTTTTGCTATACATTTTGCCACTAATTGTATTTATGTTTTCATTGAAAACAAGGTAACTTCTATATGACCACAAACTTTAAAACGGTAGTGTAACTTGCCATAGCACCACCTTGCAGCCCCTACATTGTACCAGATTGCATTCACAGGTCTTGCCACAGCACCCACACTGCACCAGATTGCACCCAAAGTTATTGACAGAGCACCCAGGTTGCCCAGCATTCAAACTGCAAACACAGGACTTGTCCAGCACCCACATTTAACCCACATGACTTGCCCAACACCCATAGTGCACCCACATGACTTGAACAACACCCAGATTTCACCAATGGGTCTTGCCCAGCACAAGACTGCACCAACAGGACTTGCCCAGTACCCAGCTTGCACACACAGGACTTGCCCAGCACCCAAACTGCAAACAATGGACTTGTCCAGCACACAGATTGTATCCAAGGGACTTGCCCACACAGGACTTCTGCAGCGCAGGGAGTGCGAGAGGTAGCCTGAGGGGATATCCGTATGAGTGTGCACGTCGGTTCGAGGAACGAGGTTCCTGATTTCAGTGGAAAATCAAATAGGATCTTTTAATAGACGAACGGTTCTTTAGGCACTTTAAAATAGATCCTGGAGATAGTCCGTTTATCTCATTAACTTTGAGTAATATAGCAACATAGGAATTATTACTGCATTCTTTTATTCAAGTCATATTCTAATCTAGAACACTGTTGGTTAAAGATCTGCAGGAATAGTCCACAGATAGATCCAGCAATGGGCTGTGTTTTTGCTACTTCAAAAGTATGTTTTCCTTAAGGTGAATGATCCTTGGGTGTCTGTATTAAGAGACCCAGGATCTACTAAATAAAGATAGAATGGCAAGGAACTGAGATGGGAATTTGAAACTTAAGGCCAAAGTAGCTAAGTTGGGAAAATGTTCCCCATTCAGCTGCGAAGGAGAATTTTTCCAACTCGGCTACTTTGACCTAAAGTTTAAAATCCTCCTCTCAATTCCCTCTTTATCGAGTAGATGCTTTAGTGTAAATATACAGTGCTGTGTGTTGATTTGATAGGAATGTGATATGAAGGGTGGGGGCAGAAGAATATGTTCTCCCTACAAACAAAAATGACTTTTTAAAGTGCAGCGTTTAAACCTCTCCTGCCAATCTCCTGTGAGTCACTCTCCTTTCTGCCTTGTTTTTAATGGAAATTTTCCATGGAAACCCACACAGAGCAGCACCGGGAACTGCTTTAAATGTTCTGAATCATTCAGCCGCGCCGCCAAATGCTGGCAGATGGCAAAAATAACTGATGTGACTTAGTTACAACTCAGGGGTCTTCAACAAAAGGAACTCAGAAACCTTAACTTGTTAGCAGCCACAGCGTTGTCTCGTAGTTCTAGAAGCTGTAGGGTTAAGGGGGGCAAAGGTACACCAAACACAAATCCAAACTGTTCTGGAGCTTGTCCATCATGGATTGGAGTTTGGATTTCTTCCCAGCTTTGAGGTAGCTAAACATGTATACCAAGTACTTTGTGTGCTGTGAATGGATACAGAGAGGGCGGGGGCGTCTTTTTTTTGTCTGTCAGTCTTGTAAAGCACAACTACCTGCTATTAATAGACCTCCATGAATGACCTGTGCTAATGTCATATCAATAGAAAAAAAACATATCTATAAAGCAATATATTTTGTTTGCTCCATCATAATATTAGCAGAAAAGAAGTTCCTTATTGGTATGGCCTTTTGTTACTGTGGTAAATGCAACTTTATTCTAAGGTCAACTCATGTTGCAGGAGAAATAGAAAGAATTAACATGAAAAACAGCGAACTGAGCTGCAAAACATGGGACAAAATAAGCCAAATAGCACAGTTGGAAAAATCTTAAACAATTTTTCCAGCTTGCCAATTTGCGTGTATATTTTTGCAGCTCAGTTGTCAATGCACAGTAATTGACTGCTTATTGAATGATGCCCAAGGGTTTAAACCAGGACACTGGCATCCCACAATTCCTAGCGTGCGGGTCATTATCATTACCATGCAGTGGCAGATGGTTGGATATTTATTTGTTTCGGTGGCCATATTTGTAGTTTGCCTCTATGCCTCCCCTATGCATATTTCATATTATTTAAAAAGTAACACCATGCCATTTTTACATAATTAGTAAAATTACTAGTGTTTAGTGCATGTGCAGATGTTTCTCTTTTGGTAAATTTTTCAGTAAATCTGCATAGTCCACCCCAGTACTGTAATCATGCCTGGGAACTCTCCAGGTTTGTCAACTACCTGCTGGGCCTCGAGTGAAGTCTTCTGGTTAGAAGAAAAGTGCTTAGCAGTGTCCACTTCCCACAAAGTTCCTCCCCTTTTTTAAGTACCTCCGCCTCTTCTTCTGAAGTTCAATTGTCCATGATTATTGAGTACTTCCCCCAGGATACCCCTCTCTTGCCTCCAGTGGAAGAGTAGGAGGAAGATCTCCAGGTCTCTGTTCCACCATTGTTCCTAGATATGACTATAGTCTAGTGCAGATCAAGTGGCAACTGTTGTCTATAGTTAAGTAGTGGGCAAAGTGAAAAGTTTCCCTGTCGCCCCCCCTACACTCCCAAAGACATTTTATCCAGATCTTTGTACATCATGCCAATGAGGTTTAAATGCATCATCTTTGGATATCATGCCAATAATCAGTAAAATGCAATTCTAAAACCCACTATTCCATTGATACTTAGATGTTTCAGGGATATTTATATAATGTATTTTGAAGATAGAAAAATATTATTATTCCAGACACCGCACACATGACCCGGCTTTACCAATATGTAAAATGAGTATGAAAACAGGTAAAATAAATTACCAAAATAAAGCTTTTAATAAATGCCTAAATGTGGAGAAATTATTCGTATTATTCTTCTAGCATATCTCTGGCTGCCACGTCTGTCGCAAGCATGAAAAATGTGACTGACGCTGCCAACACTTGTATAATTAATTAGGGAATATTTTACATAGAAACATGCATGGCAGATAGGAACCCATTGGCCCATCTATTCTGCCATTCTAATAGATTTAACTATTTAAATGTATTACTCAATCCTTACATCCCCCACATAAAAGACATTATAGCATAGGACCTGTTTCTTCATAGCTAAAGTAGGCTTTCTTTTTACATTGTGTTAACATTAATCCTTCTAATGGAAATATATATATGGTCTCTAGAGGTAAAGTGTCTATACTAAAACCCAGTAAATGTCCACCGTGAACAATGCTGGGGCCTATCACTATTTGTGGTTAATGTAGGAGTTGTGATGGAACAAGACTGTGTGGATCTCCGATGACCTCTCTACAATAATCCAATATTTTAGCACGCTTAAGAACTATACTTCCCAAATCAAGGAAAGCTATTGGTTCTCAAATATATGTAGCCCATAATAGCTAGCACTATTACTTCTATTACATATAACATCTCTTGTTGAATTACCTTGCTTCAAATGAGAGATAAACATCCTGATTACCCCTTGAAAGTGTATGCCATGTATTCTGGAGCACATCAGTTTCTAGTTACACTCTTGACTTGAGGGAGCATGGGGCATGTTATGTGAAAACCATGTTTTTGGTAAATAAACTATTTTATTCTAAGGTGACCAGAGATCAACATTATCAATTGTGATCCAGCAAGCGAAGGTCATTTTTAGTGTTACAATTCAAGTAAAAATTGTTTTCAAATCACTGGCATATATCCAGTGGCGTCACAAGAATGGTGCGGACCACACCAGGTGACACCCCCCTCGCATCGCGCTGCTGAACTTTTTTTTTTTTTGGGCTGGATGCGGCTGCCAAAAGAAAAAAAAGTTAAAAACCATTGACAGTACTTCATATCCGGTGGCTGTATTTCCCCGGAGGTGAGTACTGGGGAAGGGGGAGGAGGGGGGCATATTAATGGGCAAATTGATTGTGGCATATTAATGGCAAAATAACACTGGCATATTAATGGCAAAATAATACTGGCATATTAATGGGAAAAGTACCGTATTTGCTCGATTATAAGACGACCCTGATTATAAGACGACCCCCCAAACTTTGTATATTCCTTTAGGAAAAAAATTAAAAGCCTGAATATAAGACTACCCTATAGGAAAAAAAGTTTAACTCGTATATATGTAAATTGCTTTTTAATATTTAATAAAAAATTGATATTATACAAATGCATTTCTTGTTTTTATTTCCTTTTATGTGCCAATGCGGCCTCTCCCCCCCCCCCCAGCGTTGTCTCTCTCTCCCTCCCCCCCAAACTAATCTCTCTCTCTTCCCCCTCCCCTTGTCTCTCTCTATCCCCCCTCCCCTTTTCTCTCTGTCCCCCCCTCCCCTTGTCTATATCTCCCCCCTCCCTCCCCCCTTGTCTATATCTCCCCCCTCCCTCCCCTTGTCTATATCTCCCCCCTCCCCTTGTCTATATCTCCCCCCTCCCTCCCTCCCCTTGTCTATATCTATTGACCTGGACCCCCTGTCTTATAGTCTGACCTAGATTTGAGGTCAGATTATAAGACGACCTCGAATGTATGACGAGGGGTATTTTTCAGTGATGTGTATAGTTATTTATTGTTTTAGAATAGTACAATTGTCACCTCGCGGGGCACTTGTGTGTGGCGTCATTATTGGGCTCTTGTGTGTAGCATAACTATGGGGCTCTTGTTTGTGGAATAATTAAGGGGCTCCTGTGTGTGGCATAATTAATGGGGCTTCTGTGTGAGGCATAGTTAGTGGGGCTCTTGTGTGTGGCATTATTAACTGGGCTCCTATATGTGGCATATTTTATGGGGCTCCTTTATGGCATATTTAATTGGCCATCTAACTGGCATTACTTAAGAATTATGGGCCTCTTGTGTGTGGCATACCTATGGGGCTTTTGTGTGTGGCATAATTAAGGGGTTACTGTATGTGCCATAATTTGTGGGGCTCCTATATGTGGCATATTTTGTGGGGCTCCTGTATATGGCATAATTTATGGGGCTCTTATGTGTGGCATAGTTAATGGGCACCTGTATGTGGCATAATTTGTGGGGCTCCTGTACGTGGCATAATTTGTGGGGCTCCTGCATGTTGCATATTTTGTGGGGATTCTGTATGTTGCATAATTTATGGGGCTCCTGTATGGTATATTTAATGGGCCATCTGACTGGCATTACTAAGGAATCTGTTTGGCATGGTATTGGAGGAAATCCCGGGGGGTGACTCCCTGAGTTACCGCACTGGGTGATACCACCAGATGCCTCTGCTTATATTAGTTTCCCTGTTAGAATTTTGCCGTTGTAAAGTAATTGGCCCACCTGATACTTAAAAGGATTCCACCACCAAAATATGTTTTATATTCTGAATGTAGAGAATAAAAAAAGGAAAATGATTTATACATTGCGTTAGCATAATTCATTTAAAAAGAAATCTGGTCATCTTAATTTACACAGACATATACAGTTTCAGGGTTTTCTTAGCAGCTACAGAATTGGGTACCCCCAGTAGTGTGGTATGTTCTTCGGTTCCCTTGCTCTATGGTTTGGTCTCAGAGGGATGTGATTGGTTGATTTGTTTGCCTTTTTTGTGGCTGACCCTTTAGATATAAATACAGTCATGGGAAAAAGAAAGTACACCCTCTTTGAATTCTACTGTTTTATATATAAGAGCATAACTACAATCATCTGTTCCATAGCAGGTCTTAAAATTAGGTTAATGCAACCTCAGAGGAACAACACAACATGACATATTACACTGTTTCGTGATGTATTTAACAAATCATGCTTTTACTGCTTCCATGAGAATTAAGAGGCTAAGTAGCCGACAAGTGCTGCTAATCAAATACCCCAAATTGATCATCAGCATGTGTGACCACCTCTAAAAAAGTCGAAGTTTTAGCAGTTTGCGGGTCTGGAGCATTCAGGTGTGTGTTAACACAATGCCAAGGAGGAAAGACATCAGCAATGATCTTAAAGAAGCAATTGTTGCTGCCCATAAAACTTCCAAACAATTTAAATCTACAGTGAGAAAGATTATTAAAAGGTAAAAACATTGAAGACAGTTGAGAATCTTTCCATGAGTGAACATTCCAAGCAAATTCATCCCTAGGTCAGACCGGTCATTGCGCATAGAAATTGCAAAAAACCCAAGAGCTACATCTCAGACTCTACAGACCTCAGTTAGCATGTTAAGTGTTAAAGTTCAGAACAGTATAATTAGAAAAAGACTGAGCAAGTATGGCGTATTTAAAAAGGTTGCCATGACAAAGCTTTTTCTCTCTAAAAAGAACAACAGTATGGCTTAGCTTTGCAAAGTTGCATTTGAACAACCACAAGACTTCTGGAACACTATCCTTTGGATAGATGAGACCAAAGTGATGTTTGGCCATAATGACCAGTGCCACATTTGGCGTAAACCAAACACAGCATATAAGCAAAAACACCTAATACCAACTGGAAAGCATAGTGGTGGAGGGGGTAAGGATTTGGGCTTGTTTTGCAGTCACAGGACCTTTGGACCTTGCAGTCAACCAATAATTTCTCTGTATACAAAAGTATACAGAAACTGGTTCATGGAACAGGACAATCATCCCAAACACACCAAGAAATCTACAACAGAATGGCAGAAAGAATCAGGGTTATGCAATGGCCCAGTCCATATCTCATCCAGATTGAATTGCTGTGGTGGGATCTTAAGAGAGCTGTGCATAAACAAGTGCCGGCAAACCTCAATGAACTGAAGTAACGATGTTAAGAAGAGTGGGACAAAATTACTCCACAACGATTTGAGAGACTCATACAGTAAACAGTTACTTCAAGTTATTGCTGCTAAAGGTGGTTATATGAGCTATTGAAACAAAAGGTGTACTTTGTTTTTCACACATGGCTTCTCCATTTTGGCTCTATTTTTGTTAAATAAATCATGACACGGTGTAATATGTCATGTTGTTGTTCATCAGTTATGAGGTGTCTGTACTCTTTTGTGGACTATTTGGACTATGAAGGACAGTATAGTAAGTCCTGAAGGGCTTCTAGAACATTTTTAGCCATTCTGGACAATGACTGTATTTACACTTCTGCTGTGTTTGTGTTTGGCTGTAATCTTCCTCTTTCTCATTTACTGTATCCACACATGTTATATACTGTTTTGTGACATAAAAAGGCTTTCTTTAGATACCATTATTTTCATCATATTATATAATTTACTAGAAATAAAAAATATAAAATATGATGACAAAATTAAAAAAAACACACTTTTTCTATCTTACGTGAAAAATCTACAAACGCAAATAGAATTTTTATATTTGTGCTGAGTTTACAAATAGCCTATGTTTTCTTTTGCTTTCTGCACGTTATAGGGCAATAACTTAAAGTAGCGTATTGTTTTTTTTCCTAACCATGTTCTCCTATGGTGATCTTTTGACCCCAGTCCTAATGTAACCCTAACCCTAGACCTTAGTGGAAAAAAATACATTTTTTTCCAACTGCAATGTTGCTGACTGATTCTAGAGGCAATCTAGCAATACTCTCAAAGTGAGGGTAATTATCTTGATCATTTCGGAAGCTCTTTTTCAGTGCAGGCCAGCTCTATATTGCTGCCTTCCAGTATGACGTCTTCCGTGTGGCAAATTTGGGTGTTGCTGGATGTTTCCCCGCATAACGTGCAAGGCAAGTCAATTGTCACTAACTGCTCATTTTTGCATGACTTGCCTGTGAAGGGAAGGGGTTAACACCTTGCCTTCAAGAGTTCATAGTAGGCTCACGATATTGTGGATTTTCGCAACAGTCAAAGATAGTTGTTATATATCATGCCTTTAAAGGTTTATAGTCGGTTCTGGTTATTGTAGACAGTTAAACCCAAAACCTACCCTTTAATAATATGAAAGAACCAAAGGGAGGA
The DNA here is from genome assembly GCA_036172795.1 of Pelodytes ibericus. NCBI lineage: Eukaryota > Metazoa > Chordata > Amphibia > Anura > Pelodytidae > Pelodytes > Pelodytes ibericus. The sequence goes on along the minus strand of CM069857.1, from coordinate 50,561,724 downwards.
TAGGCTGGAATCCATAACAGACACATCAGATCAGTTGCGGCAGACCACCCAATGGAGAGTCACCAGATAGGATGATCCCAGACCTGGCAAGCATGAGACAATCCCAAGGATCATACTGCTACAAGAAAGTCCAGGACCTGTACTGCTTGTAAGGATGCTTTACATTGTGTAACTTAATGAAGGCCATGGAAACTAAGCAACTGATGGAGGACGCTTCAGGGGTGAAGCCATTATGCAATGGAGATGCATGTACTATGCTGTGAATGGAATAATTAAACTAAGGATTTAATATGTTAATAGTATCACGGTAGTAAGTGTTATAATGTTATGTAATATTGTTATTATAGTATTGCAGTCTTGATATTTCTATTTGTGTTCCATGTATTATAATATTGTTGCAATGTATTGTAGAATAGTGATTAAATACTTTTTTCTGTGTGTGTGTTTTTTTTTTGCCGCCTGTACCCAAATCAGCAAATTAAATATATTTGGGTGTTTCCTTCCCACCCTAGTGCAGCTCTCTTGCCGAGGTGGGTTGGGCAGTTTTATTTTTTACAGCACTAAATGCTTCATAAATATTTAAATATATCTATGTATAGGATTTGTTTTAGACGCTCGTAAATGTTCTCTTTGTAATTAAATGCTGCAGAATTGTATAGCATGGCAGCTTAGATTGCTTGCATTGTGTGTCCTTGATCAGAATGAACTACTACAAAGACCTGTTGTGTTATTATTTATGTAATAGTTGAGCGTATTAAAACATACTTTTATTAATAGATTTCATACTACCTGCTGTAAAATTTATTCAGTAATTGTGGCCTTATGAGTTACAAAATATAGTCACCTCAATAAACATTCCCTTATCTACCCTAGTCTTCCATACATCTAGAAACACATCTTCTTTCTGTTTGGCTGCTCTTTCTGCTTCTGTTTGTATAATTCTAGTCTCTATTATCAGAGCTGATTCTAGGGTCACGGACGCCTGGATGCAGGGGGTTTTTTCCGCCCCCAGGTGGGCTTGGCTATATGATAAACTCCTCCCCTTTACATATGTATGTTCCAGGCATACCGATTTTTAATTATTGGGGGAGGGGGGGGGGGGGAGATTGTTGTGGAGAGCACAAAACTTTATTTTTAAGTGTAGGACCAACACACTTTTATTTTAAATAAAGATATTTATTTGGCTGTAATACATGTAATCGTTTTATTTATGTCTATGATGCTTAGCCAGCAACAAAGGAGACTTTTGCTGGCTAGCAGAGGGAGTTTTAACTACTGTTACTGAGGCGTAACTAGAAACCACCGGGCCCGGTGCAAAAATTACCCTGGTTCCCCTCGACACCACCATGCAACTCCACCCCAGAAATGCCACTTACATGCCTCCCAACTGTTCCGCTTTGTGCCTGGCCTTGTCTTATATCTAGGGTAGCTTTATGCCTATCCCATGCATGCTTAAACTACCGTATTTGCTCGAATATAAGACGAGGTTTTTTTCAGAGCATTTGCTCTGAAAAATCCCCCTCGTCTTACATTCGAGGTCTTCTTATAATCTGACCTCAAATTGAGGTCAGATTATAAGACATGGATCCAGGTCCCCAGCAGAGCTGCAGGGGACCTGGATCCCCCTCTCTAGCAGCAGGGGATGTCTGCGCAATGAGCGCAGACTCCCCTGCTTCCGCCCGGCACGACCGCCGGGGCTTCTGTGAAGAAGCCGGGAACTTCCGCTTTCGTCACAGAAGTCCCGGCGAGCGTGCCGGGCGGCAGCAGGGGAGGTCTGCGCTCATCGCGCAGATATCCCCTGCTGCCCCACTAGCCACCAGGGAGAATCGGGCAGCTGGGGGATGTCTGCACGATACGTGCAGATATCCTCCATGCTGCCCGACACGGCAGTCTATTATGACGGACCAGCTGTCCGTCATAATAGACTGCCGTGTCGGGCAGCATGGAGGATGTCTGCACGTATCGTGCAGAAATCCCCCGGCTGCCCCCACTAGCCACCAGGGATCGAGGTAAGGGGGAGGGGGGGACGGACGGAGGACAGACAGACAAGGGGAGGGGGGGATAGAGAGAGACAAAGGGAGGGGGATGGGGGGAGGACACAGACAGACAAGGGGGGGGAGACACAGACAAGGGGAGGGAGGGGGACAGAGAGAGACAAAGGGAGGGGGAGGACACAGATAGACAAGGGGGGGAGGGGGGAGACACAGACAAGGGAGGGGGACAGAGAGAAAAGGGGAGGGGGGGATAGATAGAGATGAGAGAAGTTTTGGGAGGAGAGAGAGACAACGCTGGGGGGGAAAGAGACAGCTGGGGGAGCGGGAGAGAGGCCGCATTGGCACATAAAAGCAAATAAAAACAAGAAATGCATTTGTATAATATAAACTTTTTATTAAATATTAAAAAGCAATTTACATATATACAAGTTAAACTTTTTTCCTATAGGGTAGTCTTATAATCAGGCTTTTAGTTTTTTTCCTAAAGGAATGTAGAAATTTGGGGGGGTCGTCTTATAATCAGGGTCGTCTTATAATCGAGCAAATACGGTAATTTACTCTATTAACTTCTACCAGTTCTACTGGAAGACTGTTCCATGCATCCACTACCCTCTCAGTAAAGTAATACTTTCATTAGTCCCTGGCCTTATCTTATATCAAGGATAGCCTTATGCTTATCCCATGAATGCTTAAACTCCTTAATGTACTAACCTCTACCATTTCTTAAGGAAAACTGTTCCATTCATCCACCACCCTCTCAGTAAAGTAATATTATTTTTCTGACCACAAAAAAACATTAAAATATTTCCACCCTTTTCAAAAGATTGAGGTGGACCCCAAATATATGTATATAACTAGCTGCATGTATACTATATAAATGTTTTAATATTATATTCAACTATTTTCATATTTAATGAAAATGTTATTGACAAATTATTAATTTCTTATTTTTATTACGTTGCTCTGCACCCACATTGCACCTAAAGGTCTTAACACAGCACTATACAGTACCCACAGCACTTGGTTTGTACTCATATGGCACCCACATGATTTGGCATCCCACAGTGTAAATTTTCCCACCAGAACATACCACAGTGTCACTTTGTCCCACTGAACTGCCCCTGCAGAACATGCCACGGTGTCACTTTCCCCCATAGTACATGTTATTTTGCCCCACAGTATCACTTTGGCCACAGCCAATTTGCCCATTGATATGCCACAGCCAATTTTCCCAATATGCCACAATTAGCCTGCCCATTAATATGCCACAGCCAATTTTCCCATTAATATGCCACTATTAACCTGCCTATAAATATGCCAAAGCCATATTGCCAATATTCCACAACCAATTTCGCATTAATATGCCACTATTAGCCTGCCCGTTAATATGCCACAATTTGTCCATTAATGCACCACCACCCTTCTCCCCCCTTCCCCAGTACTCACCTGGCAGTCTCCTCCATGTTTTATTTTGCCATTAATATGCCAGTATTATTTTACCATTCATTTGCCAGTATTATTTTACCATTCATTTGCCAGTATTATTTTGCCATTCATTTGCTAGTCATATTTTACCCATCATTTGCCAGTGTGATTTTGCCCATCAATTGCCAGTCATATTTTGCCCATCATTTGCCAGTCAAATTTTGCCCATAATTTGCTAGTCATTTCTTGCCCATTTGCCTGTGTTATTTTGCCCATTTGCCACTCAAATTTTGCTAGTTATATTATGCCCATTATTTGCCAGTCATATTTTACCCATAATTTGCCAGTGTGATTTTGCCCATCAATTGCCAGTCATATTTTGCCCATAATTTACCAGTCATATTTTGCCCATCATTTGCTAGTCATATTTTGCCCATCATTTGCTAGTCATATTTTGCCCATTTGCCACTAAAATTTTGCCCATCATTCGCTAGTCATATTTTCCCCATTTGTCAGTGTTATGTTGCCCATTTGCCAGTGTTATTTTGCCCATCATTTGCTAGTCATATTTTGCCCATCATTTGCCAGACATATTAGCCCATCATTTACCAGTCATATTTTGCCCATCATTTGCTAGTCATATTTTTCCCATTTGCCACTCAAATTTTGCCCATCATTTGCTAGTCATATTTTGCCCATTTTACAGTATTATTTTGCCCATTTGCCAGTCATATATTTTGCCCACCATTTGCCAGTAATTTGCCAGTCATATTTTCCCCATTATTTGCAAGACATATTTTGCCCATCATTTGCCAGACATATTTTGCCAATCATTTGCTCAATGATGTGCCAGTTAACCCCCCCCCCCCCCCCCCCCCCGTTTGCCCACACATTTTTTTTTACATTTATTTTTTTGCAGGGGTCAACAGGGCAGCAGGGCCTCCTGGAGTGATGGGCCTGATCGCAGCTGCGACCCCTGCACTAACAGTAAGTACGCCACTGAGCGTTCCCATGATGCCCAACCAGCCAAAGTCTCCCATTAGTCTGACTGAGTATCATGGAGTGATAAATAATATTCATTAAATCACTCATAGTAACATATTAACATAGTAACATAGTAATTTGGGTTGAAAAAAGACACAAGTCCATCAAGTTCAACCCTTCTACCTATCATTACAGCTTTTAATCCAAAAGAAGGCAAAAACCCCTAAGGAAGCTATTTCGAATTTTGCCTCCTGTGGGAAAAATTCCTTCTTGACTCCAAGCGGCAATCAGATTTATCCTTGGATCAATAAGCTCTTTTATTAATGCTTATCTATTATTAATAGCCCTGTATGTTCTACTTTCCTAAAAAAAACATCCAACCCATTTTTAAATGCATCTATTGTGGTTGATAGCACTACCTCTCTTGGCAGGGAGTTCCATAACTTTATTGTCCTAACCGTAATCCCTTCCTTTGCTGTCTATGAAATCTTTGCTCTTCCAGTCTCAGGGGGTGACCTCTTGTTCTTTGTACCTTTCTGTTAATGAACAGGTCACTGGAGAGCTCTTTATATTGGCCCTGCACAAATTTATATAATGTTATCATATCCCCTCTGAGACGCCTTTTTTCTAACGTATATAAATACAATTTTTTAAGTCTCTCTTCATAACTAAGATCCTCCAATCCCCTTATTTATTTTGTAGCTCTCCTTTGCAATTTTTCTAGTTCCTTAATATCCTTTTTAAGGACTGGTGCCCAGAACTGTACTGCATATTCAAGGTGAGGTCTTACCATTGATTTGTAAAGAGGAAAGATGATATCCTCCTCCCGTGAATCTATACCTCGTTTTATACATGCCAATATCTTATTGGCCCTTGCAGCTGCTGACTGCCATTGGGCACTGTTGCCAAGTTTGTTATCTACAATTATTCCTAAATTCTTTTCATTAGTAGTTTTTCCCAGGGAAAAACCATTTAAAGTATATGTTGCTTTGTTATTATTTTTCCCATAATGCATAACTTTACATTTGTCTATATTGAACCTCATTTGCCACTTTACTGCCCAGTCCCCCACTCTGTCCAAATCTTCCTGCAAAGAAAAAAACATCAAGATTAGTATTTATTGCCTTACCTAATTTAGTGTCATCAGCAAACACGGAGACATGGCTCTCAGCACAACGTGGCAGATCATTAATAAACAAATTAAAAAGAAGAGGGCCCAAAACAGACCCCTGAGGTACTCCGCTCAATACCCTTGTCCAATTTGAGGATTTTCCATTTACAACAACCATTTGTGTTCTATCTTTTAGACAATTTTCAATCCAAATACATACATTTGCCCCCAAACCTATTTCTCTCAATTTGTAGAGTAACCTTTTGTGTGGAACTGTATCAAAAGCTTTCGCAAAATAGATCACATCAACTGCCACACCTAGATCTATATTTTTACTGACTTCTTCATAGAATGTTATTAAATTTGTTTGACAAGACCTTTGTTTGACAAGACAGTTATGCGGGCAGCAGGAGCATGTTGTGGCCAGCAGTGGCCCCTTTAACCTGCGTGCCCTGGGAAGTGCCCACTTTGCTCATTGGTTAAAGCGTCCCTGCGAACACACATACACAACCACACAGTCACACTTACACACAAGGTCACGTATAAATACACACTGTCACACTTACACAGACACACTTAGCCACCATTACAGACATACATACACAGACACCCTTATACACACACACAGTATTTCAGTATTTTAGCTATTTTAGTTTATTTTAGTAAGGGTGGTTAGAATTAGGGTTATGGGGGTTAGAATTAGTTTTTAGGGTTTGGGATTAATTTTAGTATTAGGGTTTAGGGATTAATTTTAGTATTAGGGTTCGGGGGTTAGTATTAGGGTTTATGGGGTTAGTATTAGGGTTCGGGGGTTAGTATTAGGGTTTAGGGGGTTAGTATTAGGGTTTAGGGGGTTAGTATTAGGGTTCGGGGGTAATTTTAGTATTGGAGTTTTATGGGTTAATTTTAGTATTGGGGGTTGGGGGTAATTTTAGTATTGGGTTTTATGGGTTAATTTTAGTATTGGGGTAATTTTAGTATTGGGGTTTGGGAGGGGCACTTTGGTGGGGAAATCATTTATTAGGTCGGGTATTTTCTTTTTACTTTTACATTTGTAAGAGCTGACAGTTCAGCGCTGAATTGTCAGCTCTTACATAGCCGCGTCCGCAATCAAACGGTCGCGTTATTCTTCACTGCTGACAGTTCAGCGTTCTAACTGCCGCACTGAACTGTCAGCGATGAAGATGCGGCGAAGAAGATTCCTAGACCTTCATTTAGAAGATATCACTGGATATATAGGGTAAAACCCAAGGAGTAGGAGATTTGCTTCCTGGCTGCTTCAAAAATGGTGTGTTCTGTCACCAACTGACACGCCCTTTTTTGGTCTATCAGTCTGATACATAAGCCTTTTGCTATTGCCTCTGATGGTCTTAGTATGTAAACATTCTCATACTTTCCGACATTGACTGTGACCAAAGCATTACAGCAGGAACATCAGTAGAGTTGAGCGGACACTTGGATGTTCGGGTTCGGCAGGTTCGGCCGAACTTCGGAAAAAAGTCCTGGTTCGGAGTCAGACTTGACCCCGAACCCCATTGAAGTCAAAGGGGACCCAAACTTTTGGCCACTAAAATGCCTCTAAAAAAGTCCTGGAAAGGGCTAGAGGGCTTCAAAATGAAGTAAAATGTGGATGAGTGTCCCCATTCATACGAATAGGTCAATCGACCTATTCGTATGAATGGGGACTCTATTTCGGTTTAAAGAAAGCCAATAGCCATCTAATGCTATTGGCTTTCTATAAACCGAAATAGAGTCCCCATTCATAAGAATAGGTCAATTGACCTATTCTTATGAATGGGGACTCTATTTTGGTTTATAGAATAGCAATAGCATTACATGTATTGCATAAACCGAAAGTCTATAAACCGAAAGACATTCGGTTTATAGACTTTCGTTTTATAGAATACATGTAATGCGACTGCTATTCTATAAAAAGAAAGTCTATAAATAGAATGTCTTACGGTTTATAGACTTTCGGTTTATGGAATACATGTAATACTATTGGCTTTCTATAAACCGAAATAGAGTCCCCATTCATAAGAATTTCTTATGAATGGGGACTCTATTTTGGTTTGTAGAAAGCCAATAGCATTACATACAATGTAATCGCCGAACCCCGAACTCCTACACGGACATACAGTGAAATGTCCGTGTTCGGGTCCGGGGTCCAAAAACCATAAAGTTCGGTACGAAGCCGAACAGTGCGGTTCGGGTTCGCTCAACACTAGACATCAGTGCAAATGCCCTCTGATGTCACAGAGGGTCCTGGAAAAGGGACATGCACATAGTTTATATGCTGGCAGATGCACGCTGGGGCCTGTTTCATACAGTTTCTCTGGTGCTTTTTCGATATATGGCAGGATGGGGTCTAAAACATTTATTTTAGCACATTTGGGAGTTACTATCACTTCAATCCAGGTTTCATCCGACTCGTGGTAGTGAGAGTTGTAGTCCAACAACAGCTAGAAGAGCTTTGCAGTACTTTTCTGCTTTAATCCAGCACATGGAGTTTAGGAGTAAATAATAGATTAATAGCTATATAAACAGTAAGAGAAACACAAGAATGTATAGCAACTGTAAAAGTACTAGGTAACCCTGGTGTGAACCATAACAAAAGCCTCGGGGATGCACTGGGTTAACCGTTCATTTCCTGCCCTTCATCAATGGGACTCTCAGAGGTAGTGAAGCTAAGAGTGAAGAGGATCTCTGCCAGATGGCAGAAAAATCACTCTGTCCTTTTGGCACAGCTTGTCCACACATGGTTTTAATGAGTGCAAATAGATCCCAGAAACTTCCTATTCTTGAAATCAATGCTCCTGACTCGTCTTCTCTGGAATTTTGGAGTTTTCTTTTTTTTTCATATCGTTACAACAGGCTGAATTGTGCAACCTTGTTGACAAAGGCATACTGGGGGGCGTATATTTTCCTTTTTTAATGCGTGGTCTGGGTCAGAGCTGCTTTTTCTCTGGATGGGCCATTTAAAGAGGTTTCTCAGCAGAGAGGGCAGGAGGTAAGAGTACAAGGGGAGGTGTGTGTGTGAGGGGGTTCCTGGGAAAAGGTAGCTTGTCTAAATACAAAAAAAGCAAATACTTATAGGAGTTTAGGGTTGAAAGAGGCCTTTGCACAGGAGAGTTATCTGTGGGGTAATTGTTCTACAGCAGAACAATGCCCATCACTCCCAGTTTGCCAGCCATGATACGCAAAGGATTAGTTAAAAGAGGACCCTCTGAAATATTTTTGATGTAATCCAGCATAATTTCCCTTTTTTTTTTAACCAGTTGATTGCTGGACATTGAACATTAGAAAAATGTCAGAGATTTGGAGAAAGATTTCACCCTAGGGTGGGGGACATATAGAATATTACATGGATATAATCTTTTATTGATGTTTGGGGTTATTTTGTTTTTGTTTTGTTCCACTATTGTATGCTATTTTTAAAAGCGTAAACACCCAACTAATGTAGCGTTGAGGGGTTGAGGTAACAAGCTGACAGACTATAACACATAGTGAATTTACTGAGCTCTATAGTTTGGAGAAATCCCAGTATAGACAGTCTATGTTCTGGGGATAGTGCAGAGACGCATCTCTAATGTGATGTAATTATATCTTATTCTAGTTTACTTTTAGTTTTCTTGTCAGATGCTGGTACAAGAGAAGGGTGCAGGAGGAGGGCTACTGTTTTTAAAGGCCCACTTCAAACAAAAATAAATATTTCACTGTTTGATTACTTGGACAGCTTTCTCAACAACACAACCTGAATTTTCTAGCTATTAAAGGGCATAGATCTTACATCAGTTCCACCCACTTCTGACTACAATCATTTATATATTCATGTATATTTATGTATACTCAACACATAGACCTTTCACATGCTGCCATACATAATGTATAATTCCTATGTGTTCATTTTTCAATGTAGTTCCTATGGGTCCCCCTCTTGATTATTAACTGTTTCCCCCCTGAACACGCTAACATTTTATATTCTGCAGCGGAGCCTGTAAAAGTTATGTGTCCTGCACAAAAGCTGGCAGATCTGAATTCAGAATACAGATGCTTACATTTTAACAAACACCTCCATTTTTTATAATTACTGAACTTTAATAAGCATTTAAAGGTAGGTCATTTTGAAGTCGGATTGTAAAAGTCATCCTTCCCTTCAATATTTGTCATATGTTCATTTCCAGTCCGCTCCTTTAATCACAGTTCAGATTTGTTTAGTAGAAGATCTTACTTTTGACAGTGAGTGTGGCAGACTCTACAAGACATCGGACCAGGGCAGAGGGGGCTGCATAAGGCAGAATGTAGTAGGAGCAGGCTGCATGTATGCAGGTATAGTAACATATCTGTTATACTTTATAACACATTGCTTAAATATAAAGTTGCTAAAGCATGTATGTAACAGCTCTGCTATTTTAAGAAAGGAAGGAGTGAGAGTAAAAGAGGAAACAGATGGTAAACAATTTAATGGCACCGTTTATTCCAAAGCTGCATTCCAATTGGCTACTCAGAGATCTAAGCCAATATGACTGTAACTAGATTGCGTAATGAGCTGTAATATTTGTATAACTCGTCCTTATTTAACCATGGATGCAGCAGGGCTAACTCTGTTCTTACTGGAGAAACTCATGTATATTTGGCTTTATAAAGCATTTATTTTGGCTTTATAAAGCATAGCTAAGTCAGTGGGGTGAAATGTTCCTCTCACCTTTTAATGCAGTGCTTCCCAACCTGGGGGCTTGTGATGTATCTGGGGGAAGTGTGAGTACGCCAGTGTCTGCAGTGACAGGCTCACAAACAAATAGAAGCTAAGCATGGGGAAAGGAAAGAACAGAAAAACACAGTGCAGTTGATACAGGGTACCCGTCTAACACCTAAGTCACTGATGACTAAGACCCAATAGTGCTGGAGACGTTACGGGTGGGCCTGGGACTTTGATTAAGATTGGAATTTGGCATGAAGTCAAGAGGTTGTGAACAGCTATTTTAGCAAATAAACACCATACACAGTCTTCCAATAAGAGTGAACTGCAAATATTAGGCATTAAGGAGTCGGAAAAGATCTGCATCTTCCCTATATATCCAACTCTGCAACTGATGTCTGATTTGTGCAGTTCACTTTCATTTCACGTCAGTTCACTTTCAGTGAATATACGTCAATATTATTATGACAAACATAAAAACAGTAAGGAAATCAATCATGTCATCTAACACATTGTTAATTTATATGTTCAAATATGATCAGTGGTCTCCCATAGATAGGTGGGTCTCCCATAGGTCTCCTCCTGGCATCACTGCGTTACAAAAAACTAAACAGGAAGGCAGGTGCTAGCATCTCAATGAAGTGGTTACTGCACATACTCATGGACTGAGTGGACTTCTTAAAGGGACTCCACCACTTAAACATTGTTTTACTGTGAATATATATATAGAGAGAGAGAATAAGAAATAATCTATACATTGTGTTAGAAGATTTACAAGCAGATGCATAAATGAATAGAACATTTTGTTAGAAACGTGTCTGTGCTGTCTCCTGTTTAAGAAATCACCTTGATATAGCTTGATACAAATTTTCCATTGAAAAGCAGTTCTAAATAGGACACACCACTCACACATTTGAAATACTGTTTTCTGATTTATGAATTTGCTTGCAGTTCTGCAAACACAATGCATATATCATTTTTGATCATTTTATATCCTCTTCATTCACAGAATAAACAAAAGTCCTTCTAAGTAAGATCTGCATGCACCTGTATGCTATAATACTTGTGCAATGTACAGGTTATACATTAACAGATAATTCAACGTTTGTTTGCGGCCTGGAGTATCTTTTTAACTATGTATTATCTATTGCCAGCTGAGCTCATCTAGCATGAGAGATTCACCAAGATTGGCAGAATGTATTGTTAAATTGGTAAGAATGATCTTTGCCTTTAAATATACTCTTAAAAGAGTAGTAAATAATTAGGCTAACTTTTCTATGTAGTATTACTAGAACAGTATCATAGCAAGTAAAATTTACATTAATGGTAGTGTTGGTGCACACATGTGAGTCAAGTCATTATACCTGTAATATTGCTCACTTTGTGTAGTTTTAAATGTCTCCAAACAATTTAATTGATACTTCTGTGTAAAATCTCTTGTACAACTACTCCTACCATTGGCAGAGAGCTGCGGGAATTCCTCATATAGGCAGAACATAAAATAAAAAAGCTCTGCTTTATTTGTTTTTTAGGATGCATGCTATGCATTTATTATGCTAAAATAATTCAACACTGGAGCACTGACTCATTCTCCAATGTTTTACTGTCTCTGTAACTAATAGTGGAGCAAAAAACAGGTCTCAATGTGTAATTGGGGATTGTTTGATTTAAGGATTGCCCTAATCTACATGCATAAAATGTCTTATTTGTTCCTAACACAACTTTGTATTTATATTACAACGGCTGATTCCTACAGATTTTGGTTAGTTTGACTGGTTCCTATAAATACAGTTCCATAGTGCCATAGTTAATTAGTTTGAACAAAGACTCAAAGGAAATCAGACTCATCTGGATCAACATTACCTTATCTACTTTTGTGATAACTCCATATATATTTCACATCTAGAAAAACATCCAAATGTTTTGTCTAAATGGATTGATTGAATCGGCCAAAATGACTTAAGATGGCAGTCTATTCCACAATTTAACCACCCTAACTGTAAATAAACCTTCTCTATTTTTAAGACGAAAGTTCCTTTCCTCCAATATAAAGGGGTTTCCACACATTGTCTGGAAGGAAAAATCTATGAAGAGATCTCCAAAAAGATCTTTGTACATACTTGAAACATTTTTTTCATATCCCCATGAAGATGTCTTTTCTCCTATGAAAATGATCTCAATGTGGACAGCCTTTCTTCATAGCTCCATTCCTTTAAGCATTGTTGTAGCCCATCTCTGAACCTGTTCTATTGTTGTTGTATGTTCTTTTTTCAGGGTCTTACCAGTGATTTATAAAGAGGTTCTGATCGCTTACCTATTCCTCTCCTAATACATGACAACAACTTGCTTGCCTTAGCAAGAGCTGCCTTAGATTGTTCAAAGCTGCACAGTCTATTGTCAACAAGAACACAGAAATCGTTTTACCCAACACATAACTATTTAGCTATAATTAGAATATTTGTTTTTCTTACTCAAGTGCATAATTGTACATTTATCTATACTGAAACACATCTGCCAAGTAACTGCTCATTCTCCCAATTTGTCTAAATCCCTTAGCAAAGAAATGACAACCTGCTCTGACTTTAGTTGAGTTGACCCTTTGTATAGCATGGGAACGTCATTCATAAGTAGTGAGTATAGTAGGAACAGATCCACATAGTAACAAGGACATAAAAAGCAAGATATAGTGAAGATGGTATGTATAATGTAACCTTCTTACCATGGCAGTAATTATCTTTAAACCCAGTCAGCCTTTTAATTTTGGATCCAGTATTACAGTTTATCACACAGAAGGAAGAGAGAAGATCCAGTACTCCGTTACTATACAGCATTGCAAACGCAATTCTGACACTCGATGAGATCGGTCACCACTTGTTCATGTAAGATTTGAAACCACTTTTTTCTTTATCATTAATTTAATGATTTTATACCATGTGAGTTTCCTTATCTTTGCATAAACTACTGGATGAGAACTGAGAGAAGGAATAGCACTGAAAAATCAGTGTGTATATCAACTCTTTTTTTTGATTTAACGTGTTTGAATTGAGCAGCAATTTCCTGCTGTGAAAAAGGCATATATCTAAATCTATACTTATTATATATACACAGAGAGCACTATTGTCTTTCCACCTTTTTTTCCACATATACATCTGAGGAACATCTTGAGAAAGAAGACTGGGATATATTCCAAGAACAGCAGAATATAAGTATGTCATTGTATATAACACGTGGAGTATTTGTTTGAGTCATTTGTGTGCAGCGCTCCATCTTTTCTCTTTTTCCGTTTATCACACAGACTCTAATGGTGTTAGAACGTATTGTATGTGGACTATTTTTGTTACATATTAAACATTCCTTGCAACCTGATTTATGACTGCTCTCCCGCACAGAGGTCTGAGCATGTGCAGTACAACTGTCACTTTGAGTAATTGCATTACTGTGCATGCGCGGAAGCTCTGACACTCCACCTTCCAAGACACACCCCCTGGCATCCCGCATTACTGGCAACAAAGTTTTGGTGTATGTATTAAGGAAGCCTACTGATAGGTCACACAGGCCTCTTACCTTTTGTATCAGCTTCAGCAGCAGGGAGGTGATTTTGAGTTTTCTATCCATACATTATTCCCACTTATAGTGCATTTAGACAAGCTATAGTAATTAAATACAGGGTGCAGCTATGACTAGGCCCTAAGTGATGCCAGTACTGGTGTTCTGGAGAGTTTAATGAAAACTGATCCTTAACCTCAGCATTATAATATTATAGTATTTACAGCAATGATGTATTTCCTCCCTCATTCTACCTCCATCACATATTTCTCTAACAACTAAAGATGAGCTAGAATAATGTATATTAAGTCATTTGTAACCACAGTAAAAAGACTCTAGATAGGTACATAACATGAAGGACAGGAAGATAAGAATTGTACACCTTGTTTAAAAGGGATTTATTACAGGAATGCATCAAAAACAAATATAACATTGAAAAGCATTTGAGCATGGATGATAATTGTAAGCTAGAGGCAATGAAAGAGAATATGTACATGTCTGTAAACATGATGGATGTGTTTGGTGTTAAGGAGATATACTTCTAAAGGACTTGGCTGGACTTGGACCTACAAGCCCAGCCTTCATCTATTTGTGCAGAGGGCTATTTCCTTTTCTTTTCGTCTGTTTTGTGGGATCTGAAGAGTCCTTGAAGGAGTAGTCTATTTGCTTTTATTTGGGAAGAATTTTTTCATTTTTAGTTCTTATATATCTGTTGCTTTGTTTGTTTGTACATTTGTTGTTTGGGGTTATTCCAGGGAAACATAAGTTGACTAACATGATGCTGTCACTCTATATTATATATGTCTGGAATAACTAATATTTATTTTTCATGAATGTAGTGATGACACCTTTTGACCTCTCTTTCTAGGGATTTGCTGTACAGAAGTGAGGATGAGAAGAAGAAGAACCAGTCACTCTTGTGACTCCGAACAGTAAGAGATTATGTGCTGTTGGATCCAGGAACCTGCACATGGCCTTTTACTGCTCAGGGGGACAGGGGAATACTGGAAGAATAACCTTTATCAATTGTCCTAAGAAAATCTGCTAATTCCACCAAAAGGTCTCAACTCAAGATTATATTGAGAGTCAAGTGTTTATTAAATTGTCTGTTCATAATCATAGAAGGGTGCAATGTAACATTGTAGAGCTGTGAATGACAAACATGGCATCCTTCAGGCAGGAAACAAATCTACCAAAATGCATTGGCATAATGGTAGTATCTATGCCAATAAACCTTCAAAACAGAATAATGATTCATCATTAGCTTTTCTAGAGCAATGTTTAAACAAAATGTTATCATCTGTACAGATGCATTTTAATGTCAGAGTCAAATTAATTTTCTTAAATAGGTTACTACTTTAAGATGAATAAAATGATTTTTGAATTTGTTTCTATCATTGATCCTTCACGTGATAATAACTTTTTCTTTAAAGTTAATGATAGTTGTATAAATATGTGCAAGGATAATATCAAGAGCCATCCAGTGACCTCTTCATTAACATGCATTAATATAAGTGTGCAAAGATCAAGAGGCCATCCTCTGAGACTGGAAGAGCAAAGATATCATAGACAACAAAGGAGGGCATTCTTTACAGTAAGGACAATAAAGGTATGGAATTCACTGCCAAAAGAGGTGGTGCTATCAAATACAAGAAAACCACAACATACAGGGCTATACATATTTTAAAAATCATTAATATTTTCCAACTTCTTGATCTCTCTTGGGGTCAAAAAGGAAAACATAAAAAATTGCTTAGGGTGTTTTTTTTTTAATCTTCTTTTGGACCAATAGCGGGAAGAAGGATAAGTAGAAGGGTTGAACTTGATGGACTTATAACTATGTTACTATGCTTGCATAGACAGTTTTTGGATCCCTGATGTTGCAATATTTACACTTTCAGCTTAGAGGTTAATTTGCATCTCATATGCCTATATGTAAATAATGCAATCCTCTATCATGTAAATAATAAATAATGTAACGTGTCTCTCCAGCTGAAGTGGGGAGTTTAATACATGGAGAGGTCACTGGGAGAGCAAAAATGTTGATTGGCAGACTCTACACATTGCGTCCGTCAGATCTGTCAAATGAAGACCTCCAAGTAGAAGAAAATTCTGCAGAAAATCTTAGTGTCTCAGCAATCATAAATCGTAGATATTTGACTCAACCTAATGTAACTGTTCATTAAATAAAAAATGTTTTGGTTTTTTTACCTGCAAAAAAATATTTAATTGCTGTTTGTTATTGTGAATTCCAGTATGAATTATTTGTTTATCTGCACCTTTTTTTATAAGCATCTGAGTATGATCATGGGAATACATTTGACAGAAATTTACTTAAACTGTATAATGTTTCTTGCTTGAATTTTTAATTTATTATAACCTATTGTATTTATTCTGATTATATTTTGTATGATTTAAAATTTTAAAGAAGATTAAAGATTAAAAAAAATATAAGTCAATAAAATTTAAACAAAATATATGAACTCATTTAGGGTGCATTTTTGTTTATAAGCATATATTCTGAAAGGGAGAAATATTTATTAGATTATTTTATAAAGGTTTTTAATTGATAGTACAAAACATTCTAAAATAAACAAACAGGTTTGTCACTTTTGACCTCTTTTCTAATATATTATATTCCCCTAGTTTGTGTTACTTTGACTTGTATGTATGCCACTTTTTCGAAATATTTCTTCTGTTTTTCTTTTGTAAGAACAATGAGGTTCTACAACTTCCATTTCATATCCTGGAATCTTACATCGTTTATATTTTCCTTTTGTTCAGCTAACTTATGGTTCCTGACAGTGCCCAGAGTGTACACAAAAATCAAGTTGTTGGGTATTGAGCAGCATGGCCCCCACATTCTGGAGTTCTGCTCCATTCAGTCAAAGAGGCTCCATCACAACAGACTAAAAAAGCTTAAAACTCACCTCTTTTATCAGTCATAGAAACTCATAATTTGGCTCTGTATGCACATTAGTAAAGGGAGGATACACAAATGAACATGATTATTATAAGTTGCTTGTGAATTTTCAAACCAGCCACAGTTGTAATGTGCATCTTAATATGCTCTCTTGATCTTTTTAGTCCAGGCTAAAATAACTTTTTTTTTTTTTCCATCCTCTTCTAAAACTCTCCTAGATAAAAGACACCATTGTTTCTAAGTACATTAGAAACATAGAATGTGTCGGCAGATAAGAACCATTCGGTCCATCTAGTCTGCCCAATTTTTTTTTTTTTAAAGTACTTTTATTAGTCCCCTGTTCCCGGTCTTATAGCTAGGGTAGCCTTGTGTCTATCCCACGCATGCTTAAAATCCTTGACTGTGTTTACCTCTACCACTTCTGCTGGCAGGCTATTCCATACATCCACTACCCTCTCAGTAAAGTAATACTTCCTGATATTACTTTTAAATTGTTGCCCCTCTAATTTAAGACTATGTTCTCTAGTTGTGGTAGTTTTTCTTCTTTTAAATATACTCTCTTCCTTTACTGTGTTGATTCCCTTTATGTATTTAAATGTTTCTATCATATCCCCCCTGTTACGTCTTTCCTCCAAGCTATACATGTTAAATGTAAAGCTTGAGACATCTCATGAGACATTCTCATGGGATGTCTTATAAGTGAATTATCACATGTGTTCTG
Organism: Pelodytes ibericus; assembly: GCA_036172795.1. Lineage (NCBI taxonomy): Eukaryota > Metazoa > Chordata > Amphibia > Anura > Pelodytidae > Pelodytes > Pelodytes ibericus. Next base: position 50,544,321 of record CM069857.1, on the reverse strand, counting down.
TCCTTACTGCTGACTATCTACTTTTACAGATGTGGGTGATTTCCTCTCTAAATGCCTGAAATCACAAAGGAATAGCCAAGGATTTTGTGATGGATTGTTTTTATAGAAATTACCTCTCATATTGTATTTTATGGAATATTAAGGTTGATTTTGTCTGTCAACCCAAAGCTCCACTGAAGTCCACTGTGGCTTCAAGGTATGTTGTGTAATTTTCATCCAAATCAAGTGAGGGACGACTTTGAATTTTGTTATTAATGAAGCTCTAGAAAAATCCTAACAAACAGATCCATGCTAATGATATGAATATATCCTTGGGGAGGTAGTCTGCCAGTCCCCCAACATATTAAAGTAGCATGTTGCTTTAACTTAAAAAAGGGAGCTATTTACTAAAACAAAAACAAAAAAGAGTTCCAGGTGATTTATGGTGCGATGACTTAACTACGGTAATAAAGAGCCAAACCTGGCGAGTTTCACCTGTAAGAGAAAAGTGAACAATCAACTCTGTTACTCTTACAGGACAAACTCATCCTTGTTTGGCCTTACATAATTTACATCCACTTTGTAAAAGGTAGGCTTAATTCCTCTTCGTCCTGTGGGTAGCATGGGTCTGTGTGTTCCACAACCAAGACATATTCCCCTCGATCTATCAAGGGCTTTTGAATAAGATCATCAGGATGTCTGATGTAACATGACTGATTTTGGACGATGGCAGTAAAATGAGTGGCTGTGCTCTAAGGGGCACACAAAGACCCCATGTTTGCCATGCTCTGAAACCACTAGATGGGTCAGTTCTTTAGGATACCAATACATAAATGCATAATTAGTTTATTACTTTTTAGTGCCCTTTAATTTAAATAGGCTGGCTTACCTTCATGGGAGCTGTGGTACGCAGATGTAGGAATCAATACTCTTAACTGGTCCTTATTGACATAAGGGAGTGATTCTGCCTCTCCACTCTTGAATACAGTTAACTTTCATTTGCACATATGAATCAATTACTATGACTCACTGATTGATTTGTGCTCTGGAGATGCAGAAAGAGCCTGAACCTTTGGTGAAGCTTAAAGATTGACCTTGTATTTTGGTGACATATCACCTTTCTAGTCAGGGACACTTCTAAAAATGTAGAAAAGTCTGCTGCCCTTGTTTTACTTTTTTCTAAGTATCCTATAATATAACTATAATACCATAACAAAATGCTAAAACCTAGTCTTGAAGTCCAGATATATAACTTTTCTCGAGCATTTATTATTTAAACATTCAGTGGTTCCATCTCTTGAAAAATGAGATATCATTTACCTTTCAAAATGATTTGAATAGCTTGAGCCAGAATAATTTGAAAGGTCCGCCCCAAGCAAAAAATGTTTTCCACTGTTTTGTTACTAGTATCTTAAGCAGTTCCCACTTCGTCTTTCTATTAATTCGGATACATTGTTTGTTGCGTTTTGTGAAACATTTTACATTTTTGCCAAATGCTGGATAGCTCAGTATGAGGATTCATGAAAAAAGTAGGTTATTTTCAAGTCAGAGTGGTAGACAACCCCAAAAATATTTTATATATATTAACAGGCCATTACTCCCTGTTTTAAATCATTGTGGACTGTTACTTCTCCAAAGTACCTTTTTAAAAGATATTATTAAAGCTGCTTTTTCACTGAGATGATCCTGGGACCATCAGTCACTCAAATGGGTCTATTCACTAACCTAGATTTGAATCTTCTCCACTGAAAGTAATGGGAGGCGAAATGATCGAAGGTAATTTTGAGTCAAATTCAGCAACCGAATGGTTATGTTGCCAATTCAATTAAACTAAATGGATATTAGTTATGTAAAAACAATGGGGCCTAAATAAAAGCTTTATGGGTTGTAAGCACTATACATCCAATTCGGTTATGATTAGGGTTGCCACTTGGATGGTATTTAATTGGCATGACCCCAATGTTAAATCTATGGAAGTAGCATGGCCGGTATTGTTTTGCAGAAAAGGTGGCAACCCTTATTATGATGGAGGGAATCACCAAACATCTGCAACACATCTTGAATGTATAGAACAAAGCCATCTAAATCCAGCCCATGAGGGCCAGTGAGAGCCCAGGGCAATACTAGCTTAATGATGGTAATACTATTAGAAAATAATATAAATCTGTTTCCACATGCAAATAAAACACATAATCTAACATTTATCTCAGTATTAACCTGTATTAGTGTGAGCCAGTGTGCAGTCCATCATGCCTTAAAACCGGAAGGCTGCTAGAAGTCTTTCTGTACTGTACAAATCATAAAGCTACACTAACTTGTCGACATGCTATTCTCCTGTTTAACATCATTTATAAGCAAAATGATTGCGAAATATAAATTTTTTTGCAAAACAGATGTCTGATTTCCTAGGAAATTCTAAAGAAAACATTCATGGGTTTGCACATTGCTGGTATTTATATCTCTTTACATCTTTCACATGTGTGGAATAACAAGAGCCAGGTCTCATTTTATAACTTTAATCCTGATAGCTTTAGAAATGTCAGTGTGGGATGTAGGTCGACTCATTGACTCAATGTATTTTTTTAAGGTCTCCTGGTGATTTTTTTTTAGCTCTGCTTCTCCCATACTGGCTCCCAGTTCTTGTACAGGAATGGGTCACAGACTTGCCTGATATTAACTCCCAACCACAGTGATGTCAGCCAATCAGAAGCCTTACTGTTCCTGCTCAACTAATGGCAAGATTTTCTAAACCAGTCAATAGTAGGCAGGAAAAACCTCCACTGACAGTTCGTAAGCCGACAGAGGCAGTGTGATGCTTTGAGCAATGTTAAACTGGTAACCTTGGGTCCTGCCATTCATGTGGATGTTACTTTGACATGTACCACCTACCTAAGTATTGTTGCAGACCAGGTACACCCTTTCATGGAAACGGTATTCCCTGATGGCATTGGCCTCTATAAGCAGGATAATGTGGCCCACAAAGAAAAATTGGTCCAGGAATGGTTTGTGGGAACACAACAACAAGTTCAAGGTGTTGACTTGGCCTCCAGATTCTCCAGATCTCACTCCAATCAAGCATCTGTGGGATGTGCTGGAAAAACAAGTCTAATACATCAAAGCCTCACCTTGCAACTTACAGGAGTTAAAGCATCTCCTGCTAACGTATACCAGATACCACAGCACACAGAGGTGTAGTGGAATTCATGCCTCGATGGCTCAGCGTTGTTTTGGTGTCAAAAGGGGATTTACATAATAGTAGGTAGGTGTCATAATGTTATGGCTGATCAGTGTAAGACATGCATACTGGATTTCAGGAAGTGCAAGCTCTGCTACAATCTATGCTTTACAGTGCCAACTCTAGGAACAATATATAGGGGGGCACATAATATACCAAAGTTATGACTGTGGGGTGGGGGGAACTAATAATTTCCACCGCTAAATCATACCACTTAGTTGAGCAGCAACATAGGTATAATCTTTGTATACAAACTTCATATACAAAGATTATTCCTATGCTGCTGCTCCAAATCACAAGACTTACCCCAGCAAACCAACATGCAGTTTGCAATCACATCACATGCCCCACTAGCCAGGACTTACACCAGCTCACAGATTACACTCAAAGAACTTGCCCAATCACCCACCCAGCTATTGAGGTGAACTCACATGACATGCCCCAGCACCCAGGACTTTCCCCAGCATGAGATTGCATTTACAGGACTTGCCACAATACCCACCCAGTTATTGGATTGCACTCACATGACATGCCCCAGCACCCAGGACTTACCCCAGCCATTATATTGCACTCACCGGACTTGCCACCAGGACTTACCCCAGGTATTAGACTGCACTCACAGTACTTGCCACCAGGACTTACCCCAGGTATTAGATTGTACTCACAGGACTTTCCCCAGAACTTACCTCAGCAATTAGATTGCACTCACCCGATGTGCCATCAGGACTTATCCCAGGTATTAGACTGCACTCTCAGGACTTACTCCAGGTATCAGATTGTACTCACAGGACTTACCCCAGGTATTAGATTGTACTCACAGGACTTTCCCCAGATATTAGTTTGCACTCACAGGACTTTCCCCAGGACTTACCTCAGCAATTAGATTGCACTCACTGGACTTGCCATCAGGACTTACCCCAGGTATCATATTGTACTCACAGAACTTGCCGCCAGGTATTAGATTGCATTTACAAGACTTTCTCCCAGGTTTTAGATTGCACTCCCATGACTTAACCCAGCTATTAGATTGCACTCACTGGACTTTCCCCAGCTATTAGATTTCACCCACAGGACTTGCTCCAGATATTATATCGCACTCACAGCAGTGCAGGAGGGGAAATGTGGCAATATCACATTGTCCTTGAGAGTGTTCTGTCACACTGTCACGGCCTGGACCGTATCCCGCTGTGGCCGAATTCTTAAAGCGGCCTACTGGCCTATTTCAAATTCGGCAAGTGGGCAACATGGGGAGCAAGGAATAACCTAGAAGAGGCAATTGCGCACTCTTAACTCACTATAGCAACGCCTATGATGCTATACTTCATATTTGCTGCAATCTTCTGAAAATAATAAGCTGCTATACTGTCTGTGCTTTAGTTCATATCTGCTGCCACATTGTGCTTACTGCAAAACAGTTTAAGCTTACTATCTGTAAGGGCCTTTACCAGGTCAGGTAGGAGGTTCAGTGCAAGGATAACAGAGGTGTCTGGATGCATGTTATTTAATATGCAGAGTGAGAACAGATAAAGACACAAAGAGCTAGGGATTGGAATAAAGACTGAAGGAGAGACAAAAGGGAATTTAGCAAAGAACTTCAGAATAGGAAAAGGGTTCGAGTAGGAAGTGCAGTATGAACAAAGAGCTATAGCAGGGACTGTAGACGAGCAAAGGTAGGGGTAGAGAGAGTTAAACAAAGGGAGAGGCCAGAGGTAAGGGTTGAGGCCTGAGGTAAGTAGCTAAACAGGAACACCCGAGAGAGGGTGAGGACTGAGATAGGTAGCTAAACAGGAACACCCGGATGGGGGTGAGGTCTGAGAAGGGTAGCTAAACAGGAACACCCTAGAGAGGGTGAGGAATGAGAAAGGTAGCTAAGCAGAAGGAACACCCTAGAGAGGGTGAGGACTGAGAAGGGTGACTTTAAGGGAGCAACTTAGCTGAAGAAGTCTTGCTGTAGTCAGAGGGTCTCAGGAGCTGATAATCATCCACTGAGCTGGTTGAGCCGATCAGGTTCAGATTCCCAGTTCCTGGACAGGGTCACAATGCAAATGAGCTTTAAGCAGAGGATCAGGAACAGAAGCAGCAGCTCTCAGAAGTCAGGCATCCAACTTCAATGCAAAAGCCCTGTTTGCCAGAAACTGCAGCTATTTAACATGGGTGTGAGCAAAAGGTAACAAGCCCACCTGACACCAAACAGAGGGGAAGGAATACAAGCAAAGTAAGGTACAGAGGGGAAGGAATACAAGCAAAGTAAGGTAGGGAGGCCTCTAGAGGAAGCAGGAGGAATATAAGTACATAAATGATGAGTTTTAAATTCTTGAGTCAGAAGTGTAGAACCTTGACACTAACACCTTCCGTGAAGTGCAAGCTCTGCTCTAGACGAATAGAGCAATAACGGAACGAAGTGTGTTTTTGTTTCCTAACCATTTTCTTCTTCAGTGACCATTTGACGCCAATCCTAATCATTACCCTAACCATAAATCTAACCATAACACTATCCCTAATCATAATTATATCCCTAAACCAAAGTGGCTGTAACATCTATGGTTAGTTTGGACTTTTTATTGCCTACAATTTATAGAGGCAGGCTAACAGCAGCAACAGAGTGATGAAAGGGATCTCTCATCCCCGGAGCCCTTGCCAGTTATAGTGCAGTGCCACTCCATGGAGTGAACACAGTGTCCTGGGGGGTGTCAAATATCACTGACATGTTTTCTGTAATGTAGAACTTTCATTGTTGCAAAGGGATTAAGATAAGATTTAAGATTTTGGTGGCAATTAAAATGGAATGGCAATTTTACGTGTCATCATTTGCCATGATTGACTTCGGGGAAGCAGGCTCCTTTATTGACATCAATTTTGCTAAAAGTAATTTCATACCTCTGATGAAGAAACCATTTCCCATGTTTATGGGTATCCATTGCATTCATTACACTGAGAACCATTACTTTTCTTTTCAGTGTGGGTTTATTACATCAAGAAATTATATCATTCAATGTTATTAATTCCCCAAGTTGTGATGTCATTTTGGCCCTACCTTGGTTAAAAGACCAGTGTCGGACTGGCTAAGTGGAGACATTTTTCCATGGGGTGTTTCCAAAAAGTATCTAATCAACCTGCTTTAATTCCTACTATTGAAACTTCCATACTTTCTATCTCATAGACTGAATTCCCATAGTTGCCAGCGTTCAAAAAGAATATCCATATTGCAGCACAGTTATCAAAAAATGTCCACACCCACTGCCCCCAAAGCTCCGCCCCACTGCCCAACCCACATTGTACTGCCCCATTATTGTTTTGGTCAACATGGAAACTGAAATTTTAAAGCATGCAGTTCATAAGGTGGACAGTTATAAAAGCACATAGAGCTTCATATTTGCTCTTCATGCATACCCCGATTAAAACATACTGTGCCAGTCACAGCCGGTGAGTGAGAAGATATACAGTGGATATAAAAAGTCTACACACCCCTGTTAAAATGTCAGGTTTCTGTGCTGTAAAAAAATGAGACAAAGATAAATCATTTCAGAACTTTTTCCACCTTTAATGTGACCTATAAACTGTACAACTCAATTGAAAAACAAAAATCTTTTAGATAGAGAATAAAATAATGTGGTTGCATAAGTGTGCACACCCTTAAACTAATACTTTGTTGAAGCACCTTTTGATTTTATTACAGCACTCAGTCTTTTTGGGTATGAGTCTATCAGCATGGCACATTTTGACTTGGCAAGATTTGCCCACTCTTCTTTGCAAAAACACTCCAAATCTGTCAGATTGCGAGGGCATCTCCTGTGCACAGCCCTCTTCAGATCACCCCACAGAATTTCAATCGGATTCAGGTCTGGGCTCTGGCTGGGCCATTCCAAAACTTTAATCTTCTTCTGGTGAAGTCATTCCTTTGTTGATTTGGATGTATGCTTTGGGTCGTTGTCATGCTGAAAGATGAAGTTCCTCTTCATGTTCAGCTTTCTAGCAGAAGCCTGAAGGTTTTGTGCCAATATTGACTGGTATTTGGAACTGTTCATAATTCCCTCTATCTTAACTCAGGTCCCAGTTCCAGTTGAAGAAAAACAGCCCCAAAGCATGATGCTGCCACCACCATGCTTCACTGTGGGTATGGTGTTCTTTTGGTGATGTACAGTGTTGTTTTTGCGCCAAACATATATTTTGGAATTATGACCAAAAAGTTCAACCTTGGTTTCATCAGACCATAACACCTTTTCCCACATGCTTTTGGGAGACTTCAGATGTGTTTTTGCAAAATGTAACCTGGCTTGGATGTTTTTTCTTCGTAAGAAAAGGCTTTCGTCTTGCCACTCTACCCCATAGCCCAGACATATGAAGAATACGGGAGATTGTTGTCACATGGACCACACAGCCAGTACTTGCCAGATATTCCTGCAGCTCCTTTAATGTTGCTGTATGCCTCTTGGTAGCCTCCCAGACCAGTTTTCTTCTCGTCTTTTCATCAATTTTGGAGAGAGCTCCAGTTCTTGGTAATGTCACTGTTGTGCCATATTTTCTCCACTTGATGATGACTGTCTTCACTGTGTTCCATGGTATATCTAATGCCTTGGAAATTCTTTTGTACCCTTCTCCTGACTGATACCTTTTAACAATGAGATCCCTCTGATGCTTTGGAAGCTCTCTGCGGACCATGGCTTTTGCTGTGGGATGCGACCAAGAAAATTTCAGGAAAGACCAACTAGAGCAGCTGAACTTTATTTGGGGTTAATCAGAGGCACTTTAAATGATGGCAGGTGTATGCTGACTCCTATTTAACATGATTTGGAATGTGATTGCTTAATTCTGAACACAGCTACATCCCCAGTTATAAGAAGGTGTGCACACTTATGCAACCACATTATTTTATTTTTATATTTTTTCTTCCCTCTATCTAAAAGACTTCCGTTTGTTTTTCAATTGAGTTGTACAGTTTACAGGTCACATTAAAGGTGGAAAAAGTTCTGAAATAATTTATCTTTGTCTCATTTTTTTACAGTACAGAAACCTGACATTTTATCAGGGGTGTGTAGACTTTTTATATCCACTGTAGTTATGATATAATAAAATGATTTAAAGAAAAATGCATTTCTTGTTTTTATTCCCTTCCTCTGCACCCACATTGCACTTAAATGACTTAACACAGCCCCATACAGTACCCATAGCACTTGCCATGCCCTCATATTGCACCCACATGATTTGGCATGCCACAGTGTCAATTTGCCACACAGAACTGCCTCTGCAGAACAAGCCACAGTGTCAATTTCCCCCATAGCTCATTTTATTTTGCCCTACAGAACATGCCACAGCATCACTTTGCCAATTAAAAAAGCCACTGTCAGGTACCAACTAACATGCCACAGTCACTTTTCCATTAACAAATACAACAGCCAATTTGCCTTAGTTTGCCCCTAAATATGCCACATCCAGCTTGCCAAATAATATACCACAGCCAATTTGCCTATGAATATGCCACTGTTAGTTTGTCCATAAATCCGAGACAGCAAGCTTGACCATTAATATGCCACAACCAATTTTCCCATTAATATGCCAGTGGTATTTGGCCCATTAATATGCCAGTGGTATTTTGCCCATTAATATGCCAGTGTTTGTTTACCCATTAATATGTCGCAGCCAATTTGACCATAAATATGCCAGTGTTTGTTTACCCATTAATATGCCACAACCAATTTGCCCATTAATATGCCAGTGGTATTTTGCCCATTAATATGCCAGTGGTATTTTGCCCATTAATATGCCAGTGTTTGTTTACCCATTAATATGTCGCAGCCAATTTGACCATAAATATGCCAGTGTTAATTTGACCATTAATATGTCAAAGCCAATTTGCCCAATAATATGCCAGTGGTATTTTACTCATTATATATTGCACTTTTTAAGCACTTATACACTGGGATTTCTTTGTTTTCCTTGTGTATGTGTACGTATATATATATATATATAAATATATTTATTTATATACAAAAAAAACAAAGAAAACTGTATTATTAAAACTTATGTTTCTAAGGGAATAAAAGGGAAAATGCAGTCCACTTTATAAGCACTTGTACACTGGGTTATCTTTGTTTTCCTTCTTTATGTGTATGTATGCAGGCTGACACACAGCCTTGTATGCTGCCCACAATCAGACATGCAAACCCAAACAGGTGGGGAGTGACCACCATGGTTTCTGGCATGAACTGTACCCCTTTGGAAGACCTACACGACCTACATGAAGTCTGCTATCGACAGGTCCAGCTGTCTGAGGAGTCAATCGGACTCATCAAGGCATTAGACTTGCACTGAATCAATATAGGTCATAACCATGTCATGCTCCTTTCCTCCTCCCCCCATATTTCTCCCCTCTCTCCCACTCCTCTCCGCCCCCACCTAACAACTATCCTTCCTCCCCCTTGTGACCTGAAATACACCCCCCCCCCCCCCCCTACGACCTGTAACTGGGTCGTATCACCTATGAACCACGTTGGTAGGATATTGTTGATCTTGTTCCTTATTTTTTCTATTTTAATACTTAAAATGTGTTCTAAAATGTGTTGCAATATTTTCCTCGTGAGAGACTAGTTCTGTGTTATGGCTTTCATGTTCACGTTATAAGGCGGCGGGAGGGAAGTGGGATGTAATATACTGTTTTTAATGGTGTATGTAGATGACTCTGACAGACCTCGGACCATATCCCCCAAGCGGCCCGGTGTCACCATAGTGATGGATGGGTCTACAGGCTTTATAGCCTTAGGGAACTCATGCACCCCAGACACAATGGTCAATGGTGATACGAATACTCTCTGGTACCCCTTTCTTTTCTCCCCAAAATCTAGTTAAGTTCGTCCCCCAATTCTCTCTTCGATTCTCCATTCCTATTACCCTATATGGGGGTACCTCTAATCTCACTCAAAGCTACAACCAGATAGACAGCCTCATCTATTCATATAGCGATTACACACTGATGATACATTATGGATAACCCATAAATAAACGTTTTTGCAATCAATGCAAAAGGCCTGAAATTACCGACCAAGAGGACTAGACTTTTCCATGAGCTGAGAGCTAGACATATGGACATAGCGCTTATCCAAGAGACCCACTTCTGTCGCAGGAAACTCCCGAAATTCTCAGACACACACTACCCGAGGGTTTTTTTCTCAAATTCCTCATTTCAGAAAACCAAGGGGGTGACTATATTTCTGTCCAAAACCCTCCCCTTCACACCCATTGCCACATGGACGGACAATGACGGACGAGCAATATTTCTTAACGGTACGTTTGGTCAAACAACCTTAACTATTGCCAATGTATATGCCGCGACGAAAAAGTGAACAAAAGACGTATGCACTCCAGCTCCGGTGAGAAATGTGATGCCAAAATGTATTAATAAAAAGGATCTGATAAAATCGAATAAGAGACCACAGGGACAAATATACATACAAGACAAAAAGAGGAAAGCGAAATGCCTTCCGCGTTTCGCGTGAACACACGTTTATTCATGGGCTTGTTGCAAAGGCGTCTGGTCGAAGCTCATGAAGAGCAAAACGCGGAGTGTTCTGGACTCAACCTGCTATTACTCTACACCACTGTACTTTTATTGTTTTATGTATTTAAAGTGTATTTTATACTTTAAACACTACTTGCATGCTGTAAGGATTCCTGTCATTGCGTGTGGCGCCCACTCCATGTGACTACCAGAATCCCCATGTAAGCAGCTACTATTTTTTTATTAAAGTATACCTGTCCTATTACTAATTGATGTCCTTTGCTGTGTTTCCATGAGAATTACTACTCTGAAGCCAGACCTCTACAGGACATATTTGAAGTGCTGTCTCTTTTCAAAGAGTTTGTAAGTGTATCCCCTTGAGGGGGACCCACACCATCTCCCCGATTTTTGGGATACAGACCTACTATCTCTCACAGAGAGTCACTATATTTTTTTCACCAAAGGTGCTTTATCACAGGTTGCTCTCAAGCGCATTTTATATGTTTTTTATTCATTCACTTTGTTTTGCTGTGTGGTTTAGGGACACACTACCTAAGTGCTGCTAAGAGCTAAGATATCAGCGCTGGTTACACTGTTATATTGTTGTTAGAGAAAAATATTTGTCTTGAACGTGGAAAGCAAGTGTTGCATAAAAATATACATAGTATTGAAATACATTTTATTAAGTGCAATGTTGTGAACATGTATAAAAAGCTTAGTAAATGGTAAACAAATGAATGACAAAACAGAAAAAACATAATTATTTGTGGATAAAAATATACATGTAAATACATAAAGAATTATAAGAATAAATGTCAGACACATGTGTCCACTGTGCGTAAACATCAGGATAGAAGACGACAAACCGTTAAATCACTAAGATAATAATTAATAAAAATAATAATAATACTTTTAAGTTTATTATTTAACAAATCTAAGTAATTGTTTGTCATGCTCTAAAAACATATAAAAGTCGCATGTGGACATTGTTAATGGTGCACATAAAATATAACAATCTTTTGGTATTGAATTTACAGAAATAGGATACATTTCTAATGATAGCAATATACGATCACAGATTGGAAAGCTGTCACGTAGGGGTATGGTGTCACGCAAAGTATGGTGTACTGTCTTAATAATAGACATAATAGACAAAAAACAATATAGAAGTAAATAATCCCATAGAGTGAATTTATACCGTCCTGATCGTGGGCATAATTATTATTGTACCGAAGGTGACTCAGTCAATAATATGTAACATATAGAATATGTAATGTGGGAGAACAGTTCTCTATGACACATAGCATCCAACCCCCAACAATGAACAAGGTTTTTGTCCGGATGTACAGATCATTTTAGTTTTCTCTGAGTGTACAGGTAATTCTAATTAGATGTACTGGGTGTAATTAATGAAAGTGGATGCTAAACGTCACTGTACACACAGTGTAGAGCGATCTGTTCTCTATAGAGGGTACTAAATATATTCTTAATAATAACAAGAGATGTCAAATTCGGAATTTATGCCAAGTGGATAACTGGTTCCTAAATGGAAGATCCAATATGCATCTTGTCGGCATAGTTGTCTATGTATACTGCCACCTCGTGGACCTCTCTCCATTCTATCAATAACAGACACTTTGAGAAAGTTTGTGTTACTGTTGTTACAAAATTGAAAGTGACGTGCAACTGGGGTATTCGTTTTGTTTTCAATGTCATTGAGATGCTCATGGACACGACACTTAATCGCCCTACTTGTACGCCCTACATACTGTTTGTTACATTGAGTACAAGCAACTACAAATATTACATTGGTAGTATTGCAGTTAGTGTATTTTGTATTATTAAAACTTTTGCCATTTGCATGGGATACTATATTTTGTTTCTTGGTGATTTGCCCACAAGTTAAGCATACCCTGTTGCCACAGGGAAAGGTGCCTGTCGCATTGAGCCACTGGCCTCGATTGATGTCCAAGTTTGTTTTATGTACAGAGGATAGACTGGGTGACAGCAAATTTCTTAATGTGTTGGATCTTTTGGCGGAAAAACGTACCCCAGCTGCAAGTACTTGTTGATAAGCCTCATTGGCCGCTAAAATGGGTAAATTCCTTTGGATAATTTCTTTAATTTTGGGATACTCTATACTGTATGGTGTAACAAAGGGGATTTGCTGTGTGTCATGATTTTGTTGCATTGACCCGGTTCTAGCTTTTTTTTTTTTAATTCGGTTGGTGTCATTGGCAAGTAGACAGTCACTAGGTCGTGATTGTGCTATAGTAATGGCTCGTTTAATCATCCAGGACTTGTAACCTCTGTCCAAAGGTCTGTTAGTAAGTTCAATGCAATTCTCATTAAACATTACAATATCAGAACAGTTACGTCTTAAGGTTATAAAGAGACCCACCGGAATATTCTTAATCACTGATTTGTTATGACAACTGTTTGCATGCAGTACTATATTGCCTGATGTGGCTTTTATGAAAGATTGTGTCTCTATTTTGTTGCTAATACTATTTCCTATAAGGGTAAGGTCCCAAAACTCTATTTTTTCTGAGGAACTATTCATTGTAAATTTCAAATTGAGACAGTTATGATTCAGAGAATCAAAAAAAGTGTGTAATTGTGAAAGAGAGCCATGCCAGACAAACAACAAGTCGTCAATGTACCGTCCATACCAGACGAGACACTGACGAAAGGAGTTAGCCTGGCCAAATATGTATGTATCCTCAAAGGCAGCCTGTCCCCTGACACTGTACAAAAAAATCTTTATTAAACATAAAATAGTTATGGAGTAAAAGGAACTCAGTGGCCCTTATTATGAATTGCTGAAGGTTTTCTGCGTAGTTACTGTATTTTTTAAGTACACAGCACAACGCATCCAAGCCCGAACTGTGTGGGATACATGAATATAAAGAACATACGTCCATAGTGACCCACATAGAGTTAGCCTGCCAGCTAATGTTTCCCAATTTTACAAGAACATCCATGGTGTCCCGCAAGAATCTTTTTTTTTTTAGTGTTAACAAGGGGTTGTAAGTAAAAGTCGACCCATTCAGAGAGGCCTTCGCCCAGACTGCCGATACTCGAAACAATCGGGCGCCCTGGAGGATTACATAGATTTTTATGAACTTTGGGAAAATAATAGAATATAGGTGTAATTGGATCTTCCCTATACAGAAACTTTTGTCTTGTATGTATATTTGTCCCTGTGGTCTCTTATTGGATTTTATCGGATCATTTTTATTAATAAATTTTGGAGTCACATTTCTCACCGGAGTTGGAGTGCATCCATCTTTTGCTCACTTTTTCTTCACTCAGAAAGTGCTGCATCTACAGCCCAGATGGAGCACCCATAACTTGGTGATACTACACACGGGAGATGCCTTCATAGCCACCGGTGGAGCCGGCTTGCCCTCCTTTTTTGACTCCAGTTTATACGCCCCCAACATTAACCAGCATTTATTTATTTGCTCCATGATTAAGCAACTTGCAGACTTTGCAGAAACATAGAAACATAGAATGTGTCGGCAGATAAGAACCATTCGGTCCATCTAGTCTGCCCAAATTTTTTTTTTTTGAGTACTTTTATTAGTCCCCCGTTCCCGGTCTTATAGCTAGGATAGCCTTGTGTCTATCCCACGCATGCTTAAAATCCTTGACTGTGTTTACCTCTACCACTTCTGCTGGCAGGCTATTCCATACATCCACTACCCTCTCAGTAAAGTAATACTTCCTGATATTACTTTTAAATTGTTGCCCCTCTAATTTAAGACTATGTCCTCTAGTTGTGGTAGTTTTTCTTCTTTTAAATATACTCTCTTCCTTTACTGTGTTCATTCCCTTTATGTATTTAAATGTTTCTATCATATCCCCCCTGTTACGTCTTTCCTCCAAGCTATACATGTTAAGATGCTTTAACCTTTCCTGGTAAGTTTTATCCTTCAACCCATGAACCAGTTTAGTAGCCCTTCTCTGAACTCTCTCCAAAGTATCAATATCCTTCTGGAGATACGGTCTCCAGTACTGCGTACAATACTCCAAGTGAGGTCTCACCAGTGCTCTGTACAATGGCATGAGCACTTCCCTCTTCCTACTGCTAATACCTCTCCCTATGCAACCAAGCATTCTGCTAGCATTTCCTGCTGCTCTATTGCATTGCCTACCTACCTTCAAGTCCTCTGAAATTATTACTCCTAAATCCCTTTCCTCAGATGTTGAGGTTAGGACTGTACCAAATAGTCTATATTCTGCTTTTGGGTTTTTACGCCCAAGGTGCATAATCTTGCACTTGTCCACATTAAATGCCAGTTGCCACTGCTCTGACCATTTTTCTAGTTTATCCAAATCATTTGCCATTTGGCTTATCCCTCCATGAATATCAACCCTGCTGCAAATCTTTGTATCATCAGCAAAAAGACATACTTTGCCAACAAGACCTTCTGCAATATCGCTAATAAAAATATTAAAGAGAATGGATCCAAGAACAGATCCCTGAGGTACCCCACTAGTAACAAGACCTTGCATCGAATATACCCCATTGACTACAACCCTCTGTTGCCTGTCACTCAGCCATTGTCTAATCCATTCAACAATATTGAAATCCAAACTCAAAGATTTCAGTTTATTGATAAGCCTTCTATGTGCGACAGTGTCAAAAGCCTTACTGAAATCTAGGTAAGCAATGTCTACTGCACCACCCTGATCTATTATTTTAGTTACCCAATCAAAAAAATCAATAAGATTAGTTTGGCATGATCTCCCTGAAGTAAACCCATGCTGTCTCTGATCTTGAAATCCAAGTGACTTTAGATGTTCAACAATCCTATTCTTTAACAAGGTTTCCATTATTTTCCCCACTACTGAAGTAAGACTTACTGGTCTATAGTTGCCCACCTCCTCCCTACTACCTTTCTTGTGAATGGGCACAACATTAGCTAATTTCCAATCTTCTGGAACTACTCCCGTTAACAATGATTGGTTAAATAAATCTGTTAACGGTTTTGCTAGTACACCACTAAGTTCTTTTAATAACTTTGGATGTATCCCATCAGGTCCCATCGACTTATTTGTCTTTAGTTTAGACAGCTGAAGTAAAACCTCTTCCTCTGTAAACTTACATGCATCAAAAGACTCGTTAGTCTTTTTCCCTAAATGAGGTCCCTTACCCTCATTTTCATTTGTAAAAACTGAACAAAAATATTCATTAAGGCAGTCTGCTAAACCTTTATCCTCTTCTACATAGCATCCTTCTTTTGTTTTTAATCTAACTAATCCTTGTTTTACTTTCCTTTTCTCATTTATGTATCTAAAAAATGTTTTATCCCCCTTTTTCACTGACTGGGCTATAGTCTCTTCTGTGTGTGCTTTGGAAGCTCTTATAGCTTGCTTTGCCTCTTTCTGCCTACTCTTATAGATCTTTCTATCTTCCTCACTCTGAGTATTTTTATAATTACTAAATGCTAGCTTTTTATTTTTTACTATTTTAGCCACCTCTGCAGAGTACCACAGTGGTTTCTTCAATATTTTGCTCTTACTGACAAGCCTTATGAAATTTTCTGTTGCCTTCAGTAGTGCAACTTTTAGATAATCCCATTTCTCCTGGACTCCATTTAATTTGCTCCAGTCTGATAATGACTCCTTCACACCTAATCTAATTTTAGAAAAGTCTGTTTTTCTAAAATCTAAAACTTTTGTTTTTGTGTGGTGTGACTGGGTCACTGTTCTTATATTAAACCACACTGTCTGGTGATCACTAGATCCTAAACTTTCACCTACAGTAATATCTGATAACAAATCTCCATTTGTGAACACTAAGTCTAGTATGGCCTGCTTTCGAGTTGGCTCATCCACTACTTGTTTTAGAGATAATCCAAGTAGGGAGTTTAGGATATGCGTACTCATGGCGCAAGTAGCTGTTTTGTATTTCCAGTTCACATCAGGAGGATTAAAGTCACCCATGATGATCACTTCTCCCTTCATTGTCATTTTAGCTATTTCCTCAACTAGTAGATTATCTAACTCCTCTATTTGTCCAGGGGGCCTATAAATCACACCTACCCGAGTTACCATATGATTACCAAATTCTAATCTAACCCAAACTGACTCTATGTTCGCCTCACTAACTTGTATTATGTTACATTTTAAGCTATCCCTCACATACAGGGCCACCCCTCCCCCTTTTTTACCTTCTCTGTCTTTTCTATATAAAGAGTACCCTGCGATTGAAATGTCCCAGTCATGTTTTTCATTATACCATGTCTCAGTAACAGCCACTAAATCTACATTCTCAGTTGCCAATATTGCCACAAGTTCATGGATCTTATTCCCTAAACTGTGAGCATTTGTAGACATGACCCTAAGCTTATCATTTTTCATCACACTGACTACAGGTAACTTCTGCACCTTTTTTGGGGGGCAATTGGATTGATGTTTTATCGCCATTTTGCCCCCCTCTTTTAGTTTAAAAACCTCCTAGCAAAACCTCTGAACTGCTCACTGAGAACATTCGTTCCCTTTTGAGAAAGATGCAAACCATCTTTTTTGTACAGTTCCTTTCTATCCCATAGTGAACTTCCATGAGAAACAAAGCCAAATCCTTGCTCCCGACACCATTCTCCAAGACACAAGTTGAAGTCCCTAATACGCATCCGTCTATCATTCTGAATGTTATGCACAGGCATAACTTCAGAAAAGGACAGTGTGGACACAACCTGCCGTATATCATTGGCAAGAACACGAAAAGCTTCCTTCACCTCTGAAACCTCATTGCAAGCCAAATCATTTGTCCCTAGATGAACCAGTACATCCAATTCTCCTTCCTGATTTGCTTGCTTAACAATATTAGAAATACGCCTCCTGTCTCTGCGAGCAGTAGCTCCAGGAAGACATCTCACTAAGCCAATGCTGTCCAACTCCGCACCTCTTATGATAGAATCGCCCAACAACAACTGCTTTCTATCAGGCCTCACCTTCTCCTTGCACATCTTAGCCACATAGGAGAGTTGTTCCTCAAACTCTGCGTCTGAGCCTGCCTCCACAACACCACTGCACTCTGAAAGTGCTGAAAATGAATTCTGGACAGCCACAGACTGCGGGACATGCCTTTTATCCACAACTCTAAGCCTACCAGATCCAACAGTAATCCACCTGCCATTCCTAGGAAGCCTCTGCGGCAATGGCCTCTGTGGCAGTGACTTTGCAACAGTCTCAGTCCGAGTTTGTTTTACAGATAAATTACAAATCTCGGACTTTAAAAATGCAATCTCCTGCTGCAATCTTGAGAACTGTCTACAGATTAGACAGCCTCCAAACCTCCAAAAAATGGAATGTGAAACAAATGCAGAACAATTATCACAGTAAACCAAATCTGCCATTTGAATTTAAATCAAAAAGATCTTTTAGTTTTGCTCACCTCTTGTATACCTCAGACTACCTCCAGAGTATCTCCAGAATATCTCTTAAATATACTCTTTGAAAAGCAGCTTTTAGAAGAGCAGCCAAGCTATTAAATTAGCCAAGCTAAGGAAGGTTTTAACACCTGAGTGGGCCTATGCTAATTAGAACCAAACAATGACAAACACCCAAGTATTCAATTCAAATTCCTTAGCAATTTGAAGCAGGAAATCAGTACAAACCACCACACAATAACTTGACTAAATGAATCTTACTTGTATCAGTAGAAAAGAAGATCTCAGCAAGTTAAAATAATCAAGTCTGTCTCCAGAATATCTCTTAAATATACTCTTTGAAAAGCAGCTCTTAGAAGAGCAGCCAAGCTATTCTTGGCCTCCAGAAGGCATGGTTATACTGGGTGGAGACTTCAACATGGTCCTTGACCCGGCGCTGGACTCCTCCACCGGGTCATCCTCCTTAAGCTACCCTAAAACCAAAAAGGTAAAACGTATCTTACACCAACACCAACTAGCAGATGCGTGGAGAATTTTTCACCCATCTGCTAAGGACTATATTTTTTATTCTCATATTCATACTAGATACTCTAGAATCGATTACATACTAGTGTCACATAGACACTTAGATCTCATAACTTACACGACCATAGACAGTATCACGTGAAGCGATCACGCCTCCATAACCATGTGTATACGAATACCTACCCTCTCCAAAAGACAGCCGACATGGCGCCTGAACGAAACCTTACTCAAAGTCCCTGTCCACAAAACGGATCTTCGGCACCAAACTTACAAACACATGATCAGAAACCACGCCACAAATCATATGGGAGGCGCACAAGGCAGTTATGAGGGGTCACTTAATCAGTTTAGGCACACACCTCAAGAAGCAGAGGCTTTTGGACAATATTGGGCGCCTAGAAACCCAGCACAAGCACACACTAGCACCAACAACATTCCTAGAGCTTACAAAGAAATCAAAGCCTGGATAAGCCTGCACAAGGGTGCATGGTTACACTTGGCACTCCAGTTTGGTTACAGGAAGCACAGCTGCTATGACAGTACGCTCAACTTGAGAGCTGGCCAAAGGCTGTAAACCATCAGTTTTTTCTGGAAATTTCTAATGAAATCTAGAAATCAAATCAGGAGTATGCATATCAGATGCAGGTACCCATGAATGCTCCTCAGGCCCATAACCCTCCCAATAAAAAACATAGAAACATAGAAAAAAAAGATATTGCAAAGATTTGCACAAAATCCTGGATTCCACCATCTCTTGAACCATATATTCTACATGAGAATCCACAACAACTTTTTTTTATTCAATATCTTTTTATTGATTTTGATTTTTTGAGAAAGAAATAAGAGGGTACAGAAATAAAATGGGAGGAGGGGGTACATGTACAAGTACTTCATCAAACAAAACACATAACTTCTATTTTCATAACAATATAGCATAGCTATGATGGTGAGGGTAAAGTTGTGGGGGGACCTGTGTATCTCAGGGATGTGGTAGACCTGTGGGTTATATGAACAACAAGATGCATAAGAAGTTCTTGGATGTGGGTCCTGCAGGAAATAACTACAGACTTTCCCAGGGGACTACCATGTGGCACCTTGCCCGGCTATGTTAAATTTATTGAAATGAGGAACAAATGAGTAGGCAAGAGAAATATATTTCCACAGGTCCTGCATCCCGTCCTCTCAACACATAACAGCTGAATAAGTTGGATAAAAACTGGTAAGTTCACATGTCCCGTTTGGGGAGAGATGTGTAGATTAGGGGATTAGGGAAAGTTAGGGAGGATTGGATATCTATATTGCTGAGAGTTCAGAAACCTCCTCCTTCACACAGAGCTCAAAGCAAAGAGAGATACATACAGCAGGTAAGTTTCAGTATGAATGTGAGTATGGATGTCAGTGTGAGTGTGTGTATGTCAGTGTGAGTGTGTGTATGTCAGTGTGAGTGTGTGTGTATGTCAGTATGTCAGTGAGAGTGTGTGTATGTCAGTGTGAGTGAACATGTGTGTGTATGTGTGTGTGTATGTCAGTGTGAGTGTGTGTATGTCAGTGTGAGTGTGTGTATGTCAGTGTGAGTGAACATGTATGTGTGTATGTCAGTGTGAGTGAGTGTGTGTGTGTGTGTGTGTGTGTGTGTGTGTGTGTTTGTGTGTGTATGTCAGTGTGAGTGAGCCACAGTTTCTCCACCATTAAATCCATGTGCATGCTAACCAGGCTGCTGTGGGGGATTTAATATTATATTATATTATATTATATGACCCTGGGGCACATACTGTGTATCATTTACATTGCAATACAGATTGTACAACATGCTTTTTTCCATAGAGAGAATTATTCTCATTTTATATTATTATTATTATTATTATTATTATTATCAGTATTATTATTATTATTATCTTTACCAACATAGAGAACATGAAAGTGAAACTGGCCAGGCTGGCCATTTTACATTGCCCACAATGCACTGCAGAGTTTTAGGTTTAACCCCTTGACTGCCAGTTGGCTTTAACTAACATAATTCTGATCATGTCTGGAGGTATACAGCAATCCCCCAAGTGTGTGTGTGATACATACACCTTACAATATACACTCAATATGATGTACACACTGTGAAATATATATATATATTATATATATTTATATACATATATGTATATACATATTCAGTGTGAGAGTGTGTGTGTATGTCAGTGTCAGTGAACATGTCAGTGTGAGTGAGAGTGTGTGTGTATGTCAGTGTGAGTCAGAGTGTATGTGTGTGTCAGTGTGAGTGAACATGTGTGTGTATGTCAGTGTGAGTGAACATGTGTGTGTATGTCAGTGCGAGTGAACATGTGTGTGTATGTCAGTGTGAGTGAACATGTGTGTGTATGTCAGGGTGAGTGAACATGTGTGTGAATGTCAGGGTGAGTGAGCATGGGTGTGTGTGTGTCAGTGTGAGTGGGCATGGGTGTGTCACTGTGAGTGAGCATATGTGTGTGTGTGTCACTGTGAGTGAGCATATGTGTGTGTGTGTGTCACTGTGAGTGAGTGTGTGTGCGTGAGTGTGTGTCAGTGTGAGTGACAGACTGTCTTTGTATGTGTGTGGATAAAGGGGTTAACTCCTCTGATACATATACAGTGTGAGTGAGAGTGTGTGTTTATGTTAGTGTGAGTGAGAGTGTGTGTATATCAGTGTGAGTGAGAGTGTGTGTGTATGTCAGTGTGAGTGAACATGTGTGTGTATGTCAGTGTGAGTGAGAGTGTGTGTGTATGTCAGTGTGAGTGAACGTGTGTGTGTGTGTGTGTGTGTGTGTGTGTCAGAGTGAGTGAACATGTGTGTGTATGTCAGTGTGAGTGAACATGTGTGTGTATGTCAGGGTGAGTGAACGTATGTGTATGTCAGGGTGAGTGAACATTTGTGTGTGTATGTCAGGGTGAGTGAGCATGTGTGTGTGTGTGTCAGAGTGAGTGAGCATGGGTGTGTCACTGTGAGTGAACATATGTGTGAATGTCACTGTGTGAGAGTGTGTGTGCGTGAGTGTGTGTCAGTGTGAGTGACAGACTGTGTATGTGTGTGGATAAAGGGGTTAATTCATCTGACACTGCCTACAAATGTTAAGCAATCTAGGGGTTAACTCCTCTGACACTGCCTATATCTGTCTAGCCATCCAGGGGTTAATTCATCTGACACTGCCTACATATGTTAAGCAATCCAGGGGTTAACTCGTCTGATACTGACTGGATGTTGTAATAGGTCACTGGTCACATTATGTTTTAGGGAATTGCACAGCCTATTATCATAATAATGTTTTACCATTACTCTCTTTTCATCTTATGGGTGAGCTCTTTAAAAAAATATATTATGTATATAAGAAGTGCTTTAGTGGGCAAATACAAATTTTAAAAAAAATGTTCTAGGAGCTCACCCATGAGGTGAAAAGAAAGAAATGGTAAAACAAACATTATTATGAAAATAGGCTGTGCAATTTCCCAAAACAAATGTGACCACTGACCTATAACATGACTCAACTATTGTACATTAAGTGTAAATGCTCAAACATTTAGGGTACACATCATAATCATGGCCATCCAATAATCGCACCATATAATTTTGCATATAGAGGTGTTCTTGCATTAAATTATCACTTCCAGATAAGTTTCATGTTAGTATAAATTATCATGACCTTGGGAAAAAAAATTAAATTTGGGGGGAAGCATATCATTTTTCTCCCCAGGCAGCACAATGTCTTGGGCCAGCCCTGCCCTGGCTCCACTGAATCTTCTAAATTCTCCTTTGTCACCTTGCATCATTCTTAAGATTACTGGCATTCAGTTCTGCTCCTGCTTCCCTGGTTGTTAAATATCCTTCTGTTTCCCCTGAAGTCCATGTTCTGCTACACTCTGTGCTATAGATTATCTGCTGTCATCTTCTAGGAACAGTAAGCTTTGCTGCATCTCCTATCTACTCCTATGAAGTGCAAGCTCTGTTACACTCTGTTTTACAGTTTATATCTACTGCAATCTTCTGAGACTAATAAGATGTTTTACAGTCGGTTCTTTAGTTCATATCTGATGCCACCTTTTGAACATGTTTAGCTTACAATCACCTCCACTGGAGTGCAAGGTCTGCTACAGTCTGTATCTGTGTCCCAACCTGCAACTACCTTGTATGAACAGAGAAATTTGCTATAGCTCCTGCTGTCTTGTGCTGATTGATGGAAATGTTGTACATGGTGCAATTTATCTAAAGAGACTAGTATCCTGTTTGCTGATTGTTCCTGACACCTGATTAACCTAAATTCATTTAAAACTACTCAGTTTATGAAAGAATTTGCTATTCAGGTTTTTCCAGATTGCTTTACAGTACTACAGCTCTGTGACATCACAAGGGACCCTGTATGTCCCAGGCCAGCCGAACTTCTGCATTGAACCATCATGGGGGGGCCACAATGATTTTTTTAGATGAGTGAATTGCACTGGAATTAAAAAGGCATTATTATTTTTTATTATCATTTTTCTTTATTTTCATTTAGAATTTTGTTTTGATATTACATATACCACATCGTGTCTAAACATACATATAAGTTGTGACTTGATGATGTTTTCTTATGCCAAACTAAGTCTAAACAGTTTACACATACAAATTACATACATTTAGACAGAGAGTACACAAGGAGATCCAAGTGGAGGGAGACCTTTATATCAATGATTGGTACTACTTACATTTTTTTCCCGGACAGATCAAAATTCCAGCTCCAAAAAAACATTAAAGCCTCTATAACACCATTTAATCATACAGAAGGTAACTATGTAGCTTTGTTTAAGTCATTACAACAGTGCTCCTATGGAGCATCATTTGGAATTTTTTAACCAATAACTTCTAGGCTGCCATGTTGCAGAGAGAGTCTATGATGCAGCACATACCTCAAACTGGAAATCATTAATCATCTCACCAATCAGAGAGCGTGACGGTCATTGGATTGTCTGTATGAGGCCTCACCCTTTTTGCAGACTCAACCCATCTGTTCCAGTGATTTCAGTATACTTTTGCTTTGCTCGCTTGTTTATGTTCTATGCTCGCTCCTGCTTTTGCTTTCCTCTCTGGTCTTGCTTATTAACTATGCGCGTTCCTACCTTTGTTTTGCATACCTGTACCTTGTTCATCCCTCTCTCACTCGGCCACAGAGTGGCGTTCCCACAAAGTGGTAACCCTTCCCTTGCTCGGCCACATAGTGGTATCCCCCACAGAGTGGCACCCCTCTCTAGCTCGGCCATGTAGTGGTATCCCCCACAGAGTGGCAACCTTTCTCTTGCTCGGTCACAGAGTGATGCTCCCACAAAGTGGCAACCCTTCCCTTGCTTGGCCATTGACTGGTACTCCCCCAGAGTGGCACCTTCCCAATCCGGCTACAGTCCGGATCCTGCCCTGTTCCAGGGTAGCCCCTACCTGTTAGCACTCCATGATATACTCCTGTTACTTTAGTTTCTGCTCTAATCCATTTCTGGTTTTCTTGCTCTGTTATTCTATATCTCCTTTCCAGGTTTTC
Organism: Pelodytes ibericus; assembly: GCA_036172795.1. Lineage (NCBI taxonomy): Eukaryota > Metazoa > Chordata > Amphibia > Anura > Pelodytidae > Pelodytes > Pelodytes ibericus. Next base: position 50,520,159 of record CM069857.1, on the reverse strand, counting down.
TTTGTTTCCTCTTGCTTAGTTCCTCTATAAATGTACTCACACCCATTTACTCTGTTTTCTTTTTTCAGCTCTGCAGGTATTTTATCTTTTTGTATGTCTGTGTATTGTTATTAGTTTGCTATTCAATTTTAGCATAGGGACTTGCCTTATTGTGAGGTACCTTGACGTGGTTGGCAAGCTTCATGTTATGGCCATAACTAACCAAATCCTCACTATATAATCTAAGAGTGTTAGGTCAGTTCCTGCATGTGCTTGTATATATATATATATGTTCCCTTATCCTCTCTCCCTGAGGCACAAGAGGATCTCAGTTCCTCTCCCCTAACCCCATGTCCAGGAGGTTCCCCTTATGAAGCGTCTGAGGATCTTGGCTTCTCACTCCATCCATTGTGTTCCTTTAGCCCTTACCCTGTCTTCTGTTTGTTGTTCTGTGTTATATATGTATCTCTGTATGTCTCCTTATTTATGTCTCATCCTTACTTGTATGCTTTAGTTTGCCCTTTGCACCTTGCTCTGTCCTGCAGCGCTGCTCTCTGTATTTCTGCTCTGCCTCAGTTCCTTTGTACTTGTTTTGCTCTTCTTGGCTGATCTCTTTGCTTTATCCTGCTACATCCTGCTAACCTGTTCTAGTTATACTCCATGCTTGCTGCAGGATGTTTGCAGGATCACTTCAGTTATCCCCTAAGCATCACTGGATTCCACATCTGTTTCACAGGGCCTGGGAACGTGACTGCATGAACTTGGGGTCTCAAACCAATGAGGTACTGCAGTTACCCAGCATCAGACCCTGTGTCTCCATTTCCAGCATATTGAACTCCTGCATCGCTCAGGATCCCATAACATCCTGGACCCATCCCTGACATATGGCTATAGTCAGGGGCCTGACAGTCTGTATCTGCTCTCATAGAGCACTGCTTCATGACATGAGACCTTCTGTTTTGATGGCTTTTGCAAACACATTTAATGAGGCAGAAGTGGTATTTAACTGCAAATATTTGTGACAGACTATAATTTGAAACAACTGATTTGCTGCATTGCTTCAGTCCACTATCTGTATTTTCCAAAGTAATAAATAGGTCCAGGTTTTTAGAAACATATAATGTGTCGGCAGATAAGAACCATTCGGCCCATCCTGTCTGCCCAATTTTCTAAATACTTTTTATTAGTCCCCCGTTCCCGGTCTTATAGCTAGGATAGCCTTGTGTCTATCCCACGCATGCTTAAAATCCTTGACTGTGTTTACCTCTACCACTTCCGCTGGAAGGCTATTCCATACATCCACTAGCCTCTCAGTAAAGTAATACTTCCTGATATTAATTTTAAATCATTGCCCCTCTAATTTTATGTCCTCTAGGTGTGGTAGTTTTTCTTCTTTTAAATATACTCTCTTCCTTTACTGTGTTGATTCCCTTTATGCATTTAAATGTTTCTATCATATCCCCCCCTGTTACGTCTTTCCTCCAAGCTATACATGTTAAGATGCTTTAACATATCCTGGTAAGCTTTATCCTTCAACTCATGAACCAGCTTAGTAGCCTTCTCTGAACTCTCTCCAAAGTTTCACTATCCTTCTTAAGATACGGTCTCCAGTACTGCGTACAATACTCCAAGTGAGGTCTCACCAATGCTCTGTACAATGGCATGAGCACTTTCCTTTTTCTACTGCTAATACCTCTCCCATTGCAACCAAGCATTCTGCTAGCATTTCCTGCTGCTCTATTGCATTGCCTACTTACCTTTAAGTCCTCTCAAATTATTTCTCAGTAGGCAGACCTTATTAATCAAATTAGACCCCAATATCCAAATCCATTTGTAAGATTTTAGTGTAATCAGATCTGGCCTTTGGGTTGTGTGACCCATGCAATCGCATAGGTCGCAACATCCAATGGGTGCCAGTGGCACTGGCTGGGGAGATGACCTCCTGACTTCAGTGCGGTGCGATGAGTGGAAAGCGAGAGCCAGGTACTGTGGTATGTCCTGAGTGCTATCTGGGTGCTGGGGCAAGTCCCATGAGCACAAAGTGGGTGCTGGGTCAAGTCCTATATGTGCAATCTTAGTGCTCTGGCAAGACCTGTGGGTGCTGCAATGTGGTGCTGTGGCAAGTTAAATGGATGGAATCAGGTGCTATGGGTGCAATGGCAAGGAGTGTGGGGGCAGGGGAAGGGGAAAAATCAAGGAATACATTTTTTCAAAACCAATTTTATTATCTGATAAATATACCCTACCACTGCCTGTGACTGGCACACAAGGTGCCTGAACACCTTAGGCTGGCTCTGAGTGTAATAATTAGAAAAATGTATTATCGATACAAAGTTAATAAATCACAAGGCCTATTCAGTAAACCCTAAATAATTGCCACCAAATTACTTAGCTAGATCTAACAAAAGATTTATTGAGCTTCTCAAGGATCTTGCCAAGCTAAATCTTCATTAACTCCATTAACATGGACTCCAGTTTTCAGACGCGCTTTCTATTAAGTGCTTTCAGATTGACTGTTCTCCATAGATTTAACATAAAGCTACCACGATCCAAGGTGCATCAAGATTAAGATAAGTTCAACTATATTACATGTTAATTAGAAACATCCTTTATACAATAAGATTAATGCAGAAAAGTGTCTTGCTCTGAAAGTGTGTATCCTAAAAAGTACTTTATACTTGTGTCCTGCCACTACTGAGAACACTTCTTTTGTGTATTATAATAAGGAATTTAACACAAAAAGTACTTGTTTTCTATTGTGTTCCTAGGATTAGTACCCAATAGTATTCCATCATAGAATGACGAAATTAGCCCACATAGCCATCTCAGAAGCTTCAAGTTGATATTAATTCTAGCCTCCTGTTTTCATTCTCTTTATACCATGAGAAAGACATCCTCAATTTTGTTCCAGAAATTTCCAGTCCAAAATTAGGACTTAATGATCTGCTTGAATATACACAATTTAAATGGATATACTTTGGAGTCTTTTGAGGCCAAGGTATCTCCACAGTTGTTCATTGCCATGTACGTATCCTGTCTACTGTCACTAATTATTGCTACTCTTGATGGCCTGATTTATAGGTACTAAACATTTTTCTGTAGAACAGACATTATCAAGAATTCTCTCCTCTATGATGTAAAGAATCATCCCTGGTACACTGGTACATGTTGGGTGGGAAAGAATGCACAGTACAATAGAATGCAATAACCCTGCTCTTATAGCAGTAACATAGCAACCTAGCAATGGAAAAGAACAGTGGCCCATTGACTCCCACATGATTGTTACTCAACCTGTTTAAAAAATACATTAGATATGACTCTGATGCATTAAAGCTCAGTTCAGCAAAAATGGGTTATTTGATTGTGAGTAGTTTTGTATAATCAAAGCAAAGTCAAGGAAAGCATATGGGACAGGAAAGTATTTCAATGGATAAAGGCTTTTTGAGTAGTGTATGAATGGATATTTTTTATGCTGTATCCTTCACAATTTGTACATATAAAAGGCAGTTTGATATTTCAAATAATGCTTCCCTTCCTCCTGCGGTGATGTGTAGCTAGTAGCATGATTAAATATATCTTCAATGATAAATGGACAATGTCAGTCGCTAATTACCCCCAGCACTGTAGATCCTTAGGGTTTTCTAATGAATGGATCAACCATGAATGTATCGGCCTGCCTCTTCCACAGATCCACCTGTGCTAATGAGTGATCCACCTGTGCTGAGTGATCCAACTGTGCTAATGAATGATCCACCTGTGCTAATGAATGATCCACCTGTGCTATTTAAGGGTAATTAAAGAGCTGCTAATTCTTAAAGAAAACTTTTGATTGTTTGATATTCATATCAATTCATAGCAGCTGGTCAGCTGTGGGTAAGAGAAGAGCTTCCACCTGCCAGTGTTAAAATCCTTGGAGAGAGGCTAGTTAGCATGCTCTCTATGAAATGAGCCTAAGACTGGGAGTATAGTTAAGCTGGTAAACTCCCACTCATGTTGGCTCCCCACACACACTACAATCATAGGTCCAGTATTAGTACCTTACTTGCTGCTCCACACTATAAAAATTAAGTGGGTTGAGGTGTCTTCTCTTAGAGAGAGCAACTTATATGTGGAATAGCTTTCCAGATAACATTAGCTTATCCAGTGGTCTAAAATACCTGAAAAAGAAAAGTCTCCCAACTTCAAAAACTATGCTTGAGGTTACAATATTTTAGATATCGTGTGTATGTTTATAATTATCTATATATTTTATATGTAAAGGTATACATTTTCTTTATATCTCATTACATATAAATGTATACCCTGTATTTGCTCTCCACAATTTACTTTTATAAATATGTATATATTGTTTTAAATGTGGAAATCTGTGTGCTATCATGCTAAACTCGGTACCCATGACATACTTGAAAACAGGAGAGAAAATTCTTCCAAGTAAAACACATTACAAATAAACAAATAAAAATGGTCAGCTCACCAGCAACTCACCTTTTAGTGAGTAGATGACCCCTGTGTGTTCTACGTGAGTTTTGGCCTGTGATATTACTTACCGTTTGACTGACGTTCCACAAACAACTGATGCACTCTGCGTTGCATGTAGGGAAAAACCCGCTTATATGAAAACATGGTGAAACCCATGGAAACAATGACACATCAGAGAGTGCCAATCAGTTCAATGTTCATCTTAGCAAACCAGTGCCAATATCCTGGGATCTGTTCACAAAACAGTGAATGGCAGTGAGCAAAATTGTACAAATCCCTAATTTCTCACTAATAGTTGAAATGGAAAGAGAGGCAAGTTAGGGGATTTTTCGCACTCAATTACTAATGTATGAATAGTTTCAATTATTTTGCCAGTTCAACAGTTTTGTGAATAGACCTTGCTGACGGGCAACTAAGAGCATCATCTGGAGACAATTTCTCATCTGTTAAAGGTTACCTGGTCATGTAACATCAGTGATTAACAACTCTATTTGTTCTGCAGAAACATTTACTTAAAGGGACTCTGTCAACCTCATCATTACTTATACTGAATAAAAAATGATTTAAAATTGTGTTGTCAATTATAATTGTGTTGTCAAAACATTTAGACTACAGTTTGGAATAGCGTGTGATTCAATTGCATTAAAGCACTGCTATCGTAAGGCAATAAAGGTGCTTAGCCACAAATGTCATTATTCCCTATTTCCCTGTTAATATTATGCTAGGGGACGGAGTGTATAATGTCCAACCCCGGTTCCTTAGTGTCCTCCCAAAACAAAATAATTCTTGGCCCACCTGGCCCCATGAAAAAAAGTGGCCCCTTGTGACTGCAAGTTGGAGTTATGCTCACAGTTACTAAAATAAAATATGAGGTGCCACAGACCGGGCAATGCCCGTGGCCTTGAATTAACATGAATAATGATCCACTCGGGACATGGGTTGGTGCAGATAATAAAATTATAGGCCCTGTATCCAATTTCCCGTGGCAATCTGTGATGACCTGGATCCTCATCTTCCATCTCAGGTAAAAGGGCCATCCATCAAAAAATAAATAATAATCCTCCTATCTGCGCTGGCAGATCTCTTTCCAGGATGAAATACCAGTCCAGACATGGCATCAGCCTGCAATTACTAGGTTGCCACATTTATTTTCATTGGCTGTTATTACATCACAATGTAATTGTGTAATTTGGTAATTACCACACAGACAGTGTTTCAATGCCTTTTTTTTTTAACGACTCCGCTAAACTCCAGAAAAGCATAGCGGGTTTAGCGAGTGCAGTAGATTTATCAACAGATGCGGTAATGAAATTAATGGTGTGAGGAATGGGCACTGAATCATCAAAGCCTGTTAATTTAGTTAACAGGGGCTATTGAGTCGCCCCCCCATTATCCTCTTAATTTTAGCATTTAGTACTTTCAATTTTGCGAACACAATGTATAGATAAGTTTTTATCTTTTTCTATTCTTTACATTCATAGTAAAAGCAATGTTGTTGTTGACAGTTTGAAACACTATGAAAAGGTTTTACTTTTCTCCCAGGCTCCAGCCAAATGCTGGATAGCTGACTGGGGGACCTGAGGAAGCTGCAAAATTGGTGCTTGTGAGTAAATTAAACACATGTGAGAATGCAGATATTACCATTTTAATAATCAAATATATAACGGTTCAAAAGTTTGGGGTCAAACAAACAAAAAAAACAATACTTTTGGACAATAACTTGGACAAAAACAACAGAAAAACATGTAAACATGGCATATTTCTAAACTCAGGACAAACTTTAGAAACTGTTTAGATGGGGTCTTTTTCACCATTTGTAATTGTGTAAGATATTTTAGGTCAAAGTTAGATAGCGTGTGTGGTTTAAATTATTTTCACAAAATTTGATGGCTTTTTTGTAGTAAATTATGATGAAAATAATGTTTTCCACCAATAGCCACATTCCAATAAATAAAGTTAGGGTATGAAGTCTATGAATGTAAAACTTAACTTTTAATCATTTTTATTAAGACCTACTGTATGTTAAAATCACATATAATCAAGAATAATAATTATTAAAAGTTAATTATTACATTCAGAGACTTCATAGCCTTGCTTATTGTTCTTAATATTCGTTTTGGTTTACCGCCTTTTTTGAAGTCTCTGCTCTTCTGAGGTACAAACTTTCTATTTTTTTGAAGCTCTATATTAGCCTATTTTGAAAATAATTGTATCTAAAGAAAGCACTTCTTATGATAAAACACTATATAATTTTTCTTTGGGTACAATGAATGAGAAAGAAGAAAATTATAGCTATGTAAAAACAACTTTGTGACGAAGGATACACAAATTTCAAAAACAAATGTGACAAAAAGTCATGAAAAAAGTAAAAAAGAAGTTATGTAACTATGCAAAAGGTTCATATATGATGGGTCAAAACTGGGTTCAACACCAAGGTTCTAAGCTGAGGGGTGCCAATTTACCTTTTTTATTTTTAAAAAGAAATAGACCCCTGGTGGAACAATGTAACAACGTGATCCCATAAGTGGCCTAATGTCACAGGAAAGGAAAGAAGACATTATGTATAAGGGGGATAATAAGGAGGGATATCCCATTGGTTCCCATGTGTATTGACCGATATTTTCTTTAGATCGATACCCTCAATAATGTCATGGTCTACCAAAAAAAATTAAGTTCCTTAATGAAATCTATTTAAATCCCGTGGTTAACTTGGGGGGTGTAAGAGTCCTGGTCCTGGGGTTGCAACCATGAGAAAGCAGAAATCTGTGCCTCTGTCAGCACAGATCCATTCCACTATGCACTGTCATGGCCGACACAATACAATCTTGACGCAAATAGCAGGAAGCAGGGCCGGCCTTAGGGGTGTGCGACCTGTGCGAGCGCACAGGGCGCAACACCCCAGGGGGCGCCCGCCCGGCCGGTAGAAAAAAAAAAAGTAAAAAAAAAAAAAAAACCCGGAGGAGGCACTGGGTGGGGGAGATCAAAAGATCCCCCCTCACCAGCCCTCTTCTCGGCATTCTCTGCTTGGTCCTGGGAGGGGGCGGAGCTAACCGGCAGAGATAGTGCTGCTCGGCTCCCCATGCCTGCATTAAGCATGGGGAGCCCGAGCAGCACTTTGTCTTGCTGCCCATGGCTCACCGTAATGCAGACTCTGCTCTGCTTCCCGGGGTGGGGGCGGAGCTACACCGCTGTGCCGGTTAGCTCCGCCGCCTCCCTGGATCCACCTTTGCAGGCAAAGGTAAGGGGGGGGGGGAGAGAGACAGAACAGGGGTTAGGGGGGAGAGACAGAACAGGGGTTAGGGGGGAGAGAGACAGACAGAACAGGGGTTAGGGGGGAGAGAGACAGACAGAACAGGGGTTAGGGAGAGAGACAGAACAGGGGGAGGGGAGAGAGAGAGAACAGGGGGAGGGGGAGAGAGAGAGAACAGGGGGAGGGGGGAGAGACAGAACAGGGCTAGAGAGAGAGAACAGGGGGAGGGGGGAGAGACAGAACAGGGGAGGGGTGAGAGAGAGACAGACAGAAAAGGGGCAGGGGGTAGAGACAGAACTGGGGGAGAGAGAGAGACAGAACAGGGGACGGGGGGGGGAGAGACAGACATGGCAAGGAAGAGGAAAGGGACAAACATGGGAAGGGAGAGAGACACAAACATGGGGGGGGGGGGCGCCAGATGGGAAGCCCGCACAGGGCGCCGGAACACTTAAGGCCGGCCCTGGCAGGAAGTCATCTACAGCAGCTGCTTTCATACTGCACACAGTGCATGCAGAATAGTGTGCTAAGCACTAATGAGCACTCTTAAACTAACATTTTTTCCACATATCCAACACACGTGCATGCACGTTAAATAAAAGCTTCATATTTTATGAATACATGGGCAGTGCAGTACAATTGTTGGTAGTATGGAGACAGGCAAATTAAGCTTAGTTCAGTTATTCAGTATTGTACCCTGCCAGTGGCATACTTGGCAAGTATGTAGTTAAAATGGCAAGGCCTGGAGGCGAGGGGTGCAATGGCAAGTCTTCTTTGTGCAATGGAAAGTTCTAGAGGTGCAATGGCAAGTATGTCAGTGGGTGCAATAGCAAGTCCTGGAATGCAATGGCAAATATGTGGGTGCAATGGCAAGTTCTGGGAGTGCAATTTCAAGTCCTCTGGGTGCAATGCAAATCTTTGTATGCAATTGCAAGTATGTGGGTGCATTTTGGGGGGTGTTTTTACATTTTAAAATAAGTGGGGGGCGTTTGCCAAATTTAGGATCCACCTCTGGTGCCAAATACTCTAGGTAAAGTACGTGCAATCTTTTGTATAGGGGATCCATCAAACAGGTGGCCTAACCAGGGCCTTACATTAAGCACATAGAATGTACCTGTATTAATGCTGTTTTAGATTTCTGCTTTAGCTGCATTGTTAAAATTGTCTTCATTATGAAATTTGAAGTGTTTCATTTCAGCCCAAATCATGTCCTCCACATCATTGTCAGTGAAATCACTAACTGTGATCTTTGTGCTGGAGCTAGAGAAAGATACTTAAATTATACATGATTACATGATACAATCTTTTATTCTATGATTTTTTTTTCTTAATCTTTTTTAAACAAATTGGTCTATAAAAATGATAATGATTGTTTGTTAAATACATTGTTACATTAATAGAAAAAATTAATGATTCTTCAAATCCTGACACGTTTATTTACAATACATTTATTATGCTTGTGTTTAATGCAAAAATCTGTCACAGATTTCTCTTGGCAACAGTTACATGCGTAGTCAGGTTGAAAATCAAGTTCAGCTATTCCAAGTAGCCATTTCTGCAGCTCTAAAAGCCACTTTTGTTCCAAAGGGATATATAAAAAAAAAAACCAATAACAATATTCTCTGGATAAACCTTATAATTCTGTAACAACCAGAGGGTTTTTTCTTTTTTTGCATTATATTATCTTTTGTTATTAAAACATACTTTAAGGCCTTCTTTTTTTTTTTGTTATTTACAGACCCACATCACCTGGGAGGCTGCAGGTTAACCAACCCAAATTAACAATAAAAAAACATAACAATAAAACTTATAAACATAACACTATGTCAAATACAAATATGAACAAACCCACCAAAAAGGGTTGAAAGAATGCCTTGTTGTTTGATTAAATGTATTTATTTTCACAAAATGCATTAGTGATGTATGGGGCCAACTCTGTGCCCTGAAGGCAAATACTGAAGATATGACTTTAATGTAGAAATATTTGAAAAGCAGATGGGCCACTGACATAAATAACAGGTTTAAGCAGTGGCTTACTTACCTTTGCACCTCATCTGAGTTTCAGCCACATGCATGTCTATAGCCTTTCTTTATGGCCCCAAGATTGGGCTAACCATTAAAGATGCCATGATGTCTGCGTCCTGCCCGAGCGACCATGGCTGTAGACTGTTACCAATGCAGAATTACAGTAACAATCTAAAGCCACGGTTGCCCTGGAGACAGTGGAATGTGGCTATTGGTGGAAAACATTTTTGGGGAAATGAGTCAACAGACTTGATACACCACTTATATAAATATAAAAATAGCTAAATTTCATCCGGATGCATTAACCTTTTAGACTGTTACCCTGTTTGGCTATGGATATCCTTACCGTTTGTTGTGATATCTCTAACTTATGTTACTTTCTATACTTTTCCTCCCATTTTTAAAGCACTACATATTATGATGTTACTTTATAAATAATAATAATTGGGGAAGTTAAAGGGGAATACCTGATATCAGTCCACATGCACCACCTCCTCTACACTACATTTTCCCACACCAGCCACCCACTAAATACATTAAAACCTATGGGTAAAAACATTTTTGATGTTTTTATGACAATATTATTCACCAGTACAGGGGTCACAATTAATGTAGGTCAATAGTTTACAAAGTTGCTTAACGTGAGAGCTAAATACAATAAACTTCAGATGTTTTGAGAGCTACAAGACTGAATAAATGACACATGATTATATTGTTACACACACAGTTTGTGACAACGATTGCAATGCTGCCCACACATTCTGGAACTATTTACCATGCTCAATTAGAGAGGCCTTACAGATTTTTATTTTTTTTTACATCTTGTTGAACCTCTTTTATCAATCAGAACTTTTAGTCTCACAGGGAGAAAAGCGCTATTAAAATTGCAAAGTATTATATATTCAGAAATACATGTATGTAATAATTACTCATGAATGTAATTTTCGAAGTGTTAATTTGTATTGGTTTCAATAATCACAAAGTACACATATGTACCAAATGTTTTCAAAATCCTGATTGATTTTCATTTTAATGATTTTGAGTGTATTTAATACAGTAAGGAAATATGGAAACAGCTAAGAAAAAAAATATAAAATTTGCATTTCTTTAACATTAAATGAGATATAAAAGGGGTAAAAACAGATATTTCTTTAACATTAAATGAGATATAAAAGGGGTGAAAACAGATATTTGTATCTCATTTTTATATTTATTTGTCTTAGTAAATAGCTGGTCATAACATTGAGAAAAAAATTTATACCAATAAAATTAGAGATAGACGCCTTACAAACTTATAGTCTTATCCTAATATGTTTATGACAGAAACACACATTGCTACAGTTCACAGGCTATTTACTGCTACAAGAGGTCTTGTGAGTCTCTGTCTTGGCTGCAACAAGTTTATATTCCAGCTGGCATGTTGTCAAGGCTGTATCCACTACCCTCTCAGTAAAGTAATACTTCCTGATGTTACTTTTAAATCGTTGCCCCTCTAATTTAAGACTATATCCTCTTATTGTGGTAGTTTTTCTTCTTTTAAATATACTCTCTTCCTTTACTGTGTTGATTCCCTTTATGTATTTATGTATTTCATGTATTCCCCCCCCCCCCCCCCGTGCCCCACCTTTCCTTGGCGAGTGGCAATATATTTGCAGTGAAGGGACTGTACCTGGTGTAAGTTTAGATTACATTAAGCCAGTCCTTGGTGGTATCATGCTAGGTTAGTATTTAAAAACGACCTACTTAACTTCAATGTACTTAGGATCATAACTTTTGGAAAATGTTGTCTGCCTCGCAACTGGCAAAGATTTTTATTCAATGGCATGATGACAATTCATTAAAGCATGATTCGTATTTCACTAGAAATGATTAAACCAATAAATGAAATAAATAAATGATGTTTGCCACCAAATCACACGTTGACATCCCTTCTTTCATTTGCGATGCATTCGTTTCTCAGAGTAATAATGTATAGTTTTCTGAGGAAGACAATATTCAACATGCAGGAATTTTTATTTCAACTCCATTACTCAAATATTAGGGTAGGGCAGGGGTGGGTACCTTTGGTACTCCAGATGTTGTGGACTACATCTCCCATAATGCTCTTACAGCCATAAAGGAAATGTAGTCCCCAACATCCAGAGTGTTGAAGGTTGCCTTCCCCTGGTATAGGGAATAGTCACCGGATCTATGAGATCATTGATCTATGTTCTAGCATTAGATAAGTTAAAGCTAGTCAGAGTCAACCATGACATTCCAAAGATGGAGTACATTCACACTTCATTAAAGTGTTTCATAGCAGCCAGATATTGGGTCCTTATAGACTTCAATTGAGACAATGGTCAGTGAGCTACATTAAGAGAAAACTCTCCAGACTGCATTTGCTCCAATAAGGGAAGCTTAACTGAATTTAGAATTACACTTGAACAGGTTTTAACAGCCCCCCAAAGTCTCCTTCCTAGGATAGTGAATGCTGCATGATGAGTACTGTATTTTTGATAATGTCCAGTGTGCAATATATTTTAGGACAACTTTAAAACACTGAATAAATGTGAGCTGTGCAGAAGATATGGGTTTCTATCCACTAAAACTGAGGTGCAGGTGAGTTGCATTTCATCTCACTGACTTAACCATGCATTGGACGGATACAAACCTGGGGAGTTTATCCTGCAAGAAGAGCTCAGTTGGTCGTGCATAATATATTGTTAAATATTTAAATATTGAAGAAATGGTAATGTCACCTCAACCCACCTGAAACTCATCTTCGCTTAACTCCCATCATGTCCCAACAGGACACAAAGAAGCACTACCTGTCTTGCCTAAAAGGAAATATAGCTGTGATTACATTACAGTATATTCAAAAGAACAAAAAACTACTATAATAAGAACACATAGTCTTAAATTAGAGGGGCAAAGATTTCAAAGTAATATCAGGAAGTATTATTTACTGAGAGGGTAGTGGATGTATGGAATAGCCTTCCTGTGGAAGTGGTTGAGGTAAGCACAGTAAAGGATTTTAAGCATGGGTGGGATAGACACAAGGCTATCCTAGATTTAAGATAGGGAACTATGGACTAATAAAAGTATTTAGAGAATTAGGCAGACTAGATGGACCGAATGGTTCTTATCTGCTGACACATTCTATGTGTCTTTGTTTTCTGCCCAAACTCCCAAGAAGAACAGGTCAGTTAAATTGTATCCACACAGTCCATGTACACAGATTGCTGTGTTACCATTTGAGCCAGCATTGCTTCTATTGCTAGCCCATATGTTTATTACTTACACCACGGTTCTGCTGATTTTTTTGCCTTTTCTTTGCTTAAATAATGTTCCTGTAATACTGTATACTGTATGCCATGAATTTTCATCTATCCACTGCCGTCTGCCATTACAGTTATTCTTCAACAGATTTCCCCCCCCTGTCTGTATGCTCCATCTGTTATCTTGAAAAAGTCTCAATGAGATCGTACAGTGAGAGCGATTTTCTTCCATAAATGTGGGATTCTGAAAAGTATCTGTTTCCTGTTTTCCTGTTTCCACCAAAAGTAATGTGATGTCATTCAGAAATAGAACAGCTCTAAAGGTGCATAGAAGCCACATAGTTATGAAAAGGACCATTTGACTGCCAGTAACGGATGCAATACAGGAATATCACAAGTTCACAAGAGTGCCAAAGATATTTTGTCATTGAATGGGTTAAAGTGGTAGTTATTTTTCTGCTTGAATTTGATGTGTGAACCTGTGCAAGCAAAGACAGGCCTCTTGTTATATGCAGATTTTTTTTGATTTTTTTATTTTTATTTTAAATCAAGAAATATTAATTGGGTCTCAGGAAAACTTTTACTAGTGGGCTTTGTCTATCACTTTATATGTCCATTTATTATTCTGTTTACTGAATGTCATACTATGAAATATGTGAAAGGTGTAAGAAAAAATATTTGAAACACAAAGGGGGGCGTATAAAAACTCCTGCACTTTAAAAAAAAAAAAAAAAAAAAGCCACAATCACCGTTTATGTATAGTGGAGATCACGCTAATTTTAAAAAAAAAAACGCTTTTCAGTGCAGGAGAAGAGCCTCCTCCAAACAGTGTTTGGCAGAGATAACTCAACACTGATCAGGTGCTTCCCAGCTCCTGATTTTTATACGTTGGCTGCACCAGTGCAAGGCATTATCTCACAGCCAAAATGTATGTAGGTGTCGGAGCTGGCGCAAACACCTGTAATTTGTGTGTAGACATGACCCCAAAAATGTCACCTGATCTGCACATATTCTAAGTAATTGGCATAATGCACGTATCACAATTCCCCCCTTTAAAATTTGAAGTATAAATCAACTTCCATGTTTTCATTGTTAAGGCTCATCAAATGACTCATCAACAGAGAGTGCTCTCTCATATCTGAACAATGATGATGTTGGATAGGAGAGTGAAAGTATTCCTTGTTCCCCATGAAACCTTTGAGGATTTCATGGTATCATAGGGAGGAAGGCTGCCACCAGGGCCAAGCCTAGGGCACTGACACTTGGGTGCAGGCTTTTGATGTCCTCACCCATGCCCTAGGGGAGGCATGGCTATATTAACAGCTGCTCCCCTTTCACAAAGTGGCAAATTTCATGCAACTTCAAGATGCACAGCATAGCTATCCAGTCGCAGTGCTAGAGATTAATACAGTCAAGTCAAGGCCAAGAATGAAATAAGCAGGTCTTTAGAAATATGTACGCATGTAGCTTTCTATGTATAAATGCATACAATTCTACTTAAGACACGTTGGGAGCCAGCAGTAGGGATTTTAGACTCATGCTGAGAAGATGTAACTGCATATTACTGTAAATATTAGTGTTGTGGGTCTCTGTGATACACTCACACACTGCACATTACTGTGTGCTCTATATACATGCATACTCACTGCATCCTACTGGTCTTAGTGTGTATTATTATTATATATTATTGTTGGCATTATATCTCCCAACTTCTGCTCCCGGAGAATGGGAGGTCAAGTGTCAGCGATATCATGCAGGCGCAGTACTTCTGTCATTCATATTGACAACACTATTGTGCATGCGCCGTTGTGTGATCATTCAAACTTACATGGCTACTGTGCATGTGTAAAATGCTACGCATGAGCAGTACATCTTCTCCGGTGTCCAAGATACTCAATCATCATATCAGGACCGCGGGATTATGGTCCTGAATCTCTCTGTCCCACTGAGCTTTACTTCTGTCCCTAAAATCAGGACTGTCCAGCACAAAAGTGGGGACAGTAGGGGGTATGGATCAGCCAACACAAAGGGAGACTCTTCTTACTGGGAATCATGGGAACTGTAACAGGTAACATCTGTTGCTCTAACTACTGCTAGCATGTACAGTTCCCATGAGCCCTAGCCAAACTGGTAACATAATGCTGGCTGAGCATCATGAGGAATGTAATTAACAGCAATTAAAGTGGCAGATATTACTGTAACGTTACCATGATGCTCAGCCAGCCCTATATCTCCCTGCACATTGGTTGCTTTGCCTTCTCTTCAGTCCAACTTCTCTGTCTCCATTTCACTCCAAGTAACAAAGCCGCTCTTTACTTCAGTTCCTTTGACCCTACATTTTACTCCAGCACCTCTGTAACCCCCATGCATGTGCAATTACGTTTTATGCTGCCGTAGACCTGAACTAAACTCATTCACCCTCTTAACATCATTGGTGGCACTCTTATTCTCCAGATGCACTCTTTCCTTGCATAACGTTTCTGCTTCACAGTATGTCCCCACATTCTGGTGTACAGCACCAGACTGATCCCTGGTAATCAAGTAGGGGCAGGTCAGATGTCTCTCCAGTGCAAAGCAGTGAGGGAGGATGTACCACCAACAATCATAGTGACGGCTCTGCTGCTATCACCTCTTGTTTGGTGTAGGAAGAAATACAATACTGCCTACATACAAATACAAATGAGATGTATTCACCATGTATATTTCTGCAGTGTGTGGCAATTTGTTGAGTCTCATGCTTGTCACAGCATTGTCATCCTATTTAACCTTATGTCTTTGTGAAAGATGAATACTGGGGGGGGATCCAATTAATTAATTGCTTCCCTCCAGTATTTATATTTTACTTGACGTGGTCTTCCAATTCATGGCTGAGTTGCTTCGTTCCCTAAACACTTCCACTTAGACTGCATGGCTAGGAGCTTGATTGTATACACCTGTGGCATTGGGAATGGTTGAAACACCTGAATTCAATAATTAAAGGTGTATTCCAATACTTTTGCCCATAAACTTTGATAAACTTTGTACAGGTTGAGTATCCCTTATCCAAAGATCCAAAAACTGATATGACCCAAAATAAAAATATTTTCGGATGTGGTTCAATTTGGATACAGGATACTCACCTTCCTGGCACCTGGAGGTGAAGCTCCTTTGCTTCACCCTCCTGGGCACCGTAAATGAGGAGCCAGTGCTCATGGGAAACGTAGTTCCCAGAGCACTGTGATGGGAGGGACTACACGCAACAGACAGATCATCTCGGCAGCACCGTGGAGCAGGAAAGTTCACCAACTCCTCTGCTGGAAATGATATATAGCGGTATTACCTAAATTCAATGTGAGCAACTTGCTCACATTGAATTTAGGTAATATAGATAATTTTTTTCGGGCTGATGCTGCCCAAATGATCTGTTATCCATAAGTATCTATTATCCAAAATGCTGATGGTACCAAGCATTTAGGATAAGGGATACTCAACCTGTATGTATATATATATATATATATATATATATATATATATATATATATATATATATATATATATACCTGTATACATTATAATATACATTTTATGCTTCTGGGATTTACCGATTTACCTGTTTTGCATCTTATACAGATGGGAGTTTATATTAGTATATTTGTACATGCCAGAGTTACACAAACCCCAGGAGCTTGACTAACATGGATACTAAAATTCTAACCTGTTTTGATTGTTTTACACAGAACTCTATGGAAGTATAATATTCTGGCTCCTGAAACCAACTAGGCTGGTTCTTGAATTTGGTTCATAAAATGTACAAATATTTGCATTATTGGGGAACTCCATGTAGAAAAAGAAGTAAAGTACTTAAAGCATGCATTTTAATGCATATGGTGACACATGCGGAATCAAGCATGCACACATTTTAGCATTTTCCAATATATAAAGTGTTTACATATTTGAGCATGCAAGTTAATCACAGGGCATTAGTGAATGACATCACCAGAATGTGCAATCTGTGCACTGCATGTGCAAGGTACACTGGCATACACAGTTGTAATTATTCTCCATTTTTTACAATAGAATCATCTCTGTAGGAACCCTCTGATCCCTGAGGTATGCTGAGAATCCCCATTTTTGAAGAAGAATGAACAAGTCATTGAAAAGTTTGTAAGTTTATGTAAGCAGCGCAAAAACTAAGACATTTTTTTATGTTTTTATGATTTATGCACCAAGATTCACCATATATCAAAACAAAATTCAGGTTGGAGAGGGCCATTAACTATTTTTCAAAGACGCAAGTGGTAAAAAATTACCCATAATACCTATGTACATTTTCTGAAGCACTTGAATCTCTGGATGTGCAACATTTACCAAAATGATCATCTAAATAAAGGTTTTGGTTTACCAGATAAAACTGATTACTTATAATAAGAAACTTGACCATTTCTTGTATAACAGTATACTAATACTGACTAATGTCTAGTTTTGAATGGAACATGCAGTCTGGAGTATAGTGCAGCAGTTTACTAATGAACTAGTAAGAGAAAGGAGTAACCTGTCATGCAAAATGTCATACTGCCATCTTAAAGATAGTTAAACTTCATTTCTAACTTCAGCAACCAAACTGCTATTATGATTATCCATCTATATGTAAAAAAAAAAATATATATTTCATATCGTTGACCTGTCGCACTGAGTTTCAGACCACCCTTATTAATAATGAAACACAGTCACTTCCCATTTATATGCTAGCCTCCGAGAGGTTAATATAAATAGCCCATCACTTCCGTCACGCTTGGTTTTTTTTTCTCACAATGGAGCATCACTGATTCAGCACCATGGACAGTGGCCCGACCAAATACACAGTCGCATTTTACGCTGCACCTATAAATCACACTAACAGTATTGAATTCTTACTCGTCTCACACCTACAAATAACACATGCAGAGACCCATCTCAATCCATTGCCAATCACCGAATTGAAACAGTCCTTTCAGTGCAGGGATCAGTCACATATCAACAGTTCTAAAACTCTCTTTCCAGGCAAGATTCATGACAGATTGTACTGAGTCTCTTGAGACAACAAGGGGTCCAAGAATATTTACATAATATTTTACTAGCTATTTTGCTGTCAGATGCATTCCAAAGCATGTTCTCAGTGATCAGTATTAGCTGAACTACTGTATATCTCAGGTAAACACAAGACAATATATATATATGTCAATATATATATATATATATTTTTTTTTTTACTTGTAGACAATAAGGCTCAGCACGTGATAATATTGCAAGTTCTGTGCACTGGTAAGCAGGTTTGTTTTACACTTACCTAGGTTGACTATACCATACTTAGCACTTGGACATGGCTACAGATTTTAAAGCGACTCCTGAACCTTAACAAGTATTGGAGCGAAACTGTGCAGTCTCCTAGTTTTTACATCATCACAGTGCAAGAGACTAACCTCTGGAGATTAAAAATAGGGACACTTAACATTGTAGTAATTATTTTTTATATAATGTCCCAATTTGCTGTTAGCAAGCTCATTTAAAGCAACTGTCATTAAAACAAAAAATAAAAAACGACTTAACAAATACAAAACGTGTGGAGTCTCCTGTTTATGACATCACCTGTGACATGATATGCAAATTAAAAAATGTATCTTGAAAAGTAGTTAATTTGCACATCAAGTCACAGGTGAGATCATGCACAGGAAACACCACCCACACATGCATTAAAAAAACACATTTTTCTCTTTGTTCACAGTTATAATAACACAGTGTATAAATATTTTTTAACATTATTTGATTCTCTGTATTCACAGTAAATGCACTGTTTAGGCGATGGAGTCCTTTTGGGGGGGTGAAAGGATTATATTTTACAGATGCAAGAAAAAGGATACAATACATATGCTCACAAAGGTTATATTTTTGTAATTATAATCATATAATGTTATAAAATAGTATCCTATTAATACAATACAGACCTTGCAGTTTAGAGTGGAGAGGTTTGATAATGTCCTTTAGAGCAACAATAACTTCTCAACCAAATACATTGCCCTCAACACAGCCCTGTCAGGTGTCAGATGTCACTGGAAGAATACCAAGTGGTAGGTAACATCCTTTCTTGAGGGCCCTAAGCAACTGTCCAAGCTCCTTACATGGTAACACCTCCCCAGCTTGATTATTGTATTAGTTTCTATTTCTTTGTTTCCAACCAGTGGCTGCAGTTCTGAAGTTCTAGTCACACGTCAGTAGCCATGACTGTAGACTGTTACTGTTCATATAGTGCAGTTTCACAGTAAGCAGTCTAGAGCCAAGGTGCCAATGTAATGACAGGTGTTATTGAAGCCTCTCTGGTAAAGGGAGATCTTCAGCCCTCGATTCCAAGCAGGAGCAGGGCAATAGCTTTATTGGGTCTGTAGCAAGAGGGAAGAGTGGGTGTGTATTGCCCAGGGACTGCAGTACAGCTGAGAATGAATGGTTGAGCATACCCATGATTGTGTTGTAGACAAATGATTAAACCTTTCAGAAGACACACTGATGTAACCCAAAGGAACAACCCTAATTGCACATTCCATTGCCGGTCTTCTGACAAATTTCTCATTACATCAGAGAAAGTGAACTAAAATCAAATACATTTGAGGCAGTTGAAAAATCTCAAAGAATTGTGATTTATATATGCCCCACAGAGATTTAATTTCTATGCATCAGTCTATTCACTAAATAGTGAAGTGTGGAGAAATGACAAGTGAACTACAAGTGATCTGCAAAATTCAAGCAATAATAGTTGAGTTGCAAAGTCAGGCAAGTTGGAGATTAATTGATTTTTGCAGTTCACTTGTCAGTTCACCACAATGTCAGGGTCTTTAATTCCTTGTGTGTCAGAGGATTAAACAAGGCACTGCTCCATTGAATTATTCCCAGATACTTGCTCTTTATACAGAATTCCCACTGTATCTAGTTGTGGATACCGTGGGGGAGTCAATCCAATGACCTGAGTTTATTTATATCATGTCATTGAATCCCACAGATTGCAATAGAAAAAGGTGAGTTAAAAAACAGGGATACGTGATCATTTATGTAATTGAATCCTCACATAATCTCTAAAATAACACAAGCAAAATAGAAAAAAACGTCATTAAATGTATATGTGGTCATATAAAGTGTACTTCAGCACCTTAGTATGTACAGTTAAGAAAAGAGAGAGGTGATACAATGGAGAAGAGAAAGGCTAGAAATCTCCAAATACTCTGAGAAATTAAATAAAGTTAAAGACGAAAGTGAATTCTGATAATTCTGATAATAGTATTTTATAGAAATGTAGAAGTACTCAGAGGGTATTTAAAGATTGCATGAAAAATGCATTAAGTATAATAAATGTGGGGAGACAGTATGGAACTGGTTCTTTTCTGCGGTCACAGTCTGTGTTACTATATGACTTTTTATGAAGAGCCGTAAATGGGTAAGGTTCTAAAGGTGGCGAAATCACAAAGGAAAACAACAGAATGTTCTTGTTGATTGTTCCACGTTTAGAACTGTGCCCTACAGTTAACCCTCTTATTATGTTTCTGTCCTGCTGCCTAGATTTTCTGCAGTAATACAGATATCCCGTGGCAGTATTCAAAAGCCCATAGATACAGGGCTATATTAAACAATGCAGCTGGAGCTATATTTACCAGCAGCACAATCATCATTAGAAATAGAGCGTGAAGGGAAGCCAGGAAGTAACAGGTAAGAGTGCTGCCTGTGCCTTTAAGAGCAGGTTGTAGCAGGTGAATGGAAGGGCTGCATTGACGCAGAGATGAATTTCTCATCCACAGAAACACGTCAGAGGAGAAATCTACAGGGAGGAGAAGCTGCAGTCTGAGGGGGAAAATGCAAGAGAAGGAGGAGAGACATAACTAGTATGTGAAGGAGAGAAGGCATGGAAATGAGGCACACAGAAAGATGAATTGAGAGGATGGTACGTGCCCTGAATCTGCTCTAATCTATGAGTCATTAGGTCCTCCCACCACACATCACAGGCACATACACACTCACGCACTACTGCGATGGAGACAATGAGAGAATGAGTATGTCAGTCTGTGTGTCTGAACCTAGTAGCAGAAGACACTGCAATAACACATCTACACCCACTCGCAAAACCAACCAGGCTTGCACACACACACACACACAAATATATATACACATACACACATACACACGGATGCAGTGTGAATACAGGATGTATTGATAGAATGGATTGGATATTTCTGGATGCCTGGTTGTTCAGATGGATAGTATCGCCATGCTTGCATATGGTGTTTGTATATGTATGTATATATGTTTGTGTGTGTTAAAGAGAGAGCCCCCATAAATTAATAGAGATAGAGAGATAGATGATTAGATAGATAGATAGATAGATATAGATAGATAGATAGATAGATAGATAGATAGATAGATAGATAGATAGATATAATTATTCATCCATACAAGGATATACATTATGTATACCCTTTCTCACCCTCTTTAAGTAATATAGTTTTTATTGCAAGCAATACAGTAAAGTTGGGAATTGCCAATTTTGAAGTACTTTGACTTATGGTCTATAAAATGTGACTGAAACACCAATTATTTGTCCTATGAAGTAGGTGTCTATGCACTGCAGTTTGTGTATATACATGTGCATTGACTTCATAAATACATTTATATGCACATACATGAATGCACTTTCAACCATTTACAAATATTCAATTTGTTTTGATACACACACAATACACCAATTCTAACTAGTTTGCTTTTTCTGGGGGGAGGGGGGTTAAACAAACCTTAGGTTAGTTGAGTGGGCGAGCATCTCATATTTTGAGATATTCTGAGAGCTCAGCCAGAGGGGTGCATTAATAATCTACACTGGGATATAGAACACATAGGGGATATTGCTAATGATGTGTCTATAGGTAGAATGTGCGCAGAGCAGACTCAGCGTGTCATACAGTCCACAAAGTGGCAGGAGGGGGTGCCTGACAGACTAGGGCTTGCCAATGAAAGCTTGTGCGTGGATCCTGAGTGGGAGGAAATCGAAAGAACAAATTGATACTGTGAGTGGGAGGCACGGCTAAGACTAACCAGTACTAGTACAGATTGAAGGGTGATGGGCTTTGGAGAATGCATTACTCAGTGCAATTAGGACAGTCATGGCTAACCTTTGGCACTGCAGGACTAGTGTACTACATTTCCAAGGGCGCTCGGCGAAATGGGTGGCTGTGCGTCCTAGGGAGTGTAGTCCAAAGCAGCTGAGATGTGTTTAACTTACCATTATTATTATTATCAGCATAGGAAATGTCGTAGCTGAAACATTAAATATAAAATTATTAAGGGCAATGATTAACGACTACTAATCATATGTATTAGGGAGAGTGTTTTGCAGAATAGTATTTAACCAATTTGATGGCATGAATATGCAATTCAATGCAGTTCAGATTCCTCTGCCACTCAAAGGGTTAGCATAGTGTGTACCACAATACACATGTTGCTTATATTAAATACCTCGTACGAGCAAAGCCAATGGGAGAATAATCTGGCATCCTGGCGATGTGACTGTGTATGTTATTTCTACTACTGATGCAATACATAGAATAATTAAAGTGGAGGTAAATACTTTGAGAGAAGTGTTGTGCGTAGTGTTCCTGACATGGTGCAGCGCTCTTAGCGTTAAACTGTAGGATAAACGCTGATAGGATGCGGAGTTCGTGGGCTATGTTAAGCTATGGCACGGATACAAAAATACAGAGCTAAAGAGTTATTCTTAGACATTAAAGACTTGAAGGCAAAGTGTAACTTTGGGGGGAGCACACTCCTGCACCGAAGAGGTTAAATAATTTCATATAGACACAGAGGCAACGTGGGGAGATTCTGAGATGATTATAAGTACGCAAACAGGAAAAATGCAGAGATCACTGAGTGATTCTTTCATAAAGTCATGTGGGTACAGGACAGAGATCACTACAATAAACTGTGTCATGAAAGCACTTAGGCAAATCTATCTTCCCGTGATCCAGGCAGAAGATCAACACCAGCTCCCAAATTGCTGATACAGCGACTGCCTGAGCACAGCAACTCCACACGTGCTTGTTCCCTAGTACCGTAACCCTCCTAATACAGTGACCACTCTCACTACGCCAGTGATTGCTAACCTCTGGTGCCCCAGTTGTTGGAGACTACTTTACCCTCAATGCTCAGCCACCCACCCACCCATGATGCTGGCTAAGTATCCTAGCTAGGTATTTGAACGCAGTTACAGTTATGAAAGTTAATAAGCACTGCATTTCACAGTTTTCTTTGCTGTTTAAAGAGTATTATTTGCATGCACCCCACAGCTGCCGCTGTCCTTGCCACACACAGTCTTTGTATATGGATAGGTATGCAGCACTTACCTGGGCTTCCACTTCCTCTGCATTAGTTAGCTTCAGCACTGGACAGCTCCTAACAGCTGTATCCACTCCCTTCCCAGCTCCATGCAGCATGTGCCCTCCTCGGCTTTTATACCCAGCCTGTAGTGCTAGCAAACCAGCCTCCTCATTCATTCACAAGCAGCACCTACACATTTACGTGTCTCCTACGTCATCAGGACACCATGTAGGAAATGGGAAGATGTTACTATTTATATCAGCAGGGAGCAGGCTCAGGAGAGAGAGGGGGGGGAAAGGAGGAAG
Source organism: Pelodytes ibericus (assembly GCA_036172795.1). NCBI lineage: Eukaryota > Metazoa > Chordata > Amphibia > Anura > Pelodytidae > Pelodytes > Pelodytes ibericus. The sequence goes on along the minus strand of CM069857.1, from coordinate 50,496,502 downwards.
AGTGGGGTTGAGGGAGATAGGGTGGGTAGAGGACAGGGAAAAAAGATGGGGAGAAGGTGGGAGGCGGAAGAGAGAAAAAGGGACCTAGAAGAAAAAGAATGTATACACATCAATATATGTATTAAAAATGATGGTGGGAGGGAGCACAAAATTATACTGGTATGGGAGAGAGAATGCACACGAAAGAGGGTAACATTTGAAATTCCAGATCCACAGGGCATTACTGTGGTGGAGAGAGAGGACTAACTAATTCAATAGGAGATAGTCAGCTATAATGCATCCGGCTGTAAACACTGGAAATATAACAGGGGAAACAATGGTACAAGATCAAGAGCAGTGATAAGTAACCTTTAGCTTTCTAACTGTTGTGGGGAACATTTCGTTGTTGTGGGGAACATAAAAGATGTTTAGCCAACTAGAGCATCATGGGATTTTTAGTCCTCGCCAGCCGGAGTGCCAAAGGTTACTGATAACTGTTCTGGAATAAGAAAAAATCACCAAAAGCAATGAGCAGCTTGTGATATTTTAACACAGCTAATGAGACCCCTCCGCCACCCTCGCCTGCATTTTTTACAGCTTACCCATAGCTGAAGGAGAAGGGTTTTGTACGAGAGCAATTTGATATGGTAAATGGCTGTCAAACATCAATTAGAAAAAGTTGCTATATGATCAGTATGAATGGAGAGAAATGAGCACATCATTATTAGCAAGATTGAGTAAGTCATATACTAAAGAGTACTAGAAACACAGGGTAACCGAAAGCGGTATGCTGAGCAATTGGATATTAATAGGAGAAATGCAACACATGGAGGTGACATCTGTAAGAGCAGAGAAAGTTAAAGGTAAGACCCAGAAAGAGGAAGTATTTGGTGGGAAATATATATATACAGACAGAAGACATACACTTGGGATGAGGAACTAATGATGGGGCGGAAGGGAGACTGGGCTGCAGAACATTAAATGAATCACAGACTGTCACAGAGAGTTACCTCATCTCTTCCTGAAGAAGCTCATTACAGTGCATTGCAGCACATACTCATCCTGTTTGCAAGTTCTTGGAATGTTGATGATTAAAGGGAGAGCATTGATAAGGGAGGTGAGAGGGGGTGTCATGGTGGGAGGGGGTTAGTCTTTAATAGAAGCTTAGAGAAGGGAACTATGTACACACTAACCCTATGAGGCGGTTTAGGATCATATTTAAAATAATTAAAACCTAAATATGTATATTATATTATATATATATATATATATATATAAATAATATAGTAATTGTCAGGCAACATAGAAGAATGCCATCGGGTTTATAGGAATACGCGGTGTGTACTTTAATAAATTGCGCAGGTTCTTTTTGCCACTGGCGGATCCATAAAGAGAAGCGCGGATCCCTGTGGACTAACCCTAGTTTAGGGACCGCTGTATCAATGCTGGAAAATGCACGAAATTGAAACTCTTCGCCACTTTGCCCTCTATTATAGCGTGTATGACGTGCACTTTTGGCTGGTACATGTTTTTACACGATGGGCACAGAATAGCCATCTACGAGTACGATTTGTCCATGCACAGCAATAGCCAACCTCTGGCATGCCAGCTTTATAACTAGCACGGGAATCATAGTCTAAAGCAGCTGGAGACTGGGGTGTCAATCCCCTGCTAGTATCAGCACAGAAAGGGTTAATGTGCGTCCCGATATTGGAGACTGTCATTTCAGAACCCATTGGGTGTTCTTTTCCAGGACAGGCTTGTGATTCTTAATTATATTTGTTCCTATTTATCAGAACCTGACAGCTGATACGCACTGTGGCAGATCACCTTTAAATGCAAACCCTGAAAAGTAGTGCAGTTATTCTGCATAGACCCTTCTCGCCGATAGTTGGATAATCATTCACAGATTACGAGGTATGATTGAGTTCTAGGTAACCAAAAATCGGTGAATCATTCATCTCCATGCTGCAGAAAAACGCCATCCAATCATCATGATCCCGTTGTTTTCTGTTTACTGTGTGGGCTTTTAAAACAGTTCTGGTGGATAATTATTGAGATAGTGTCGAGCAAAACAAAAATCCGTGTTGATAAATAGGAGTCGCTATCTAAAGATGGAAACAATTGTAAATTATAGTTAGAGTACAAACAGGAATAAGCAATCCAATGGCATTCCAGCTGCCATGTGCTTCAAGTCCTATGATTCTCGACCAGTTTATAATGGCCCCAGTAACAGCTACTAGATTTAACACTTATGGGTTTTTACACCCCTGGCCTCCCCAACATTCATCAGGATGGTGCTACATAAACCACATTTTTAGAATGTTTGGTCCTATGATGGGCATTAAACTTTGCCCTTCTCTGCATCACCTTGCTGCCTGATCATAGCCCACTTCCACCTGGTGTTTAAAACTGGAATTTCCATTTGAGGTCTGGGGTATTGCCAGCTATACTAATCCTCAGTAAAATAAAGCTCTATGGGAATAACAGACCATTTTTTATAATTATTACTGAAAAGTTTTACAGTTATTAATAGATACCATTCATGTGTAAAAATTATTATCAAACATCCACATCCTAAATTTTTATAGAGTCTATTTTTTTATTTTTTTATTTTTTTAAAAAGACCAAATGTGCAATTATACAATCAGAGTTGTTCTTAACATTTTAATTTCCTTTTGGAGTTTAGCAGACTCAGTTCTACCAGGCTAGTAAATTTCTTGGATCTTTGGTCCACTGATACAAATTACCATACAGATGGCAACAGCTTAACACGTGTGTGATCATGCACACTTCAATCATACTTTGTTCATACTTGTTCTCATGGTAGGTTACAACTTGACTTGAGTCTATACAAATTAAGGGGGGGTTAGAGATGTTTAGCTGGTTACTCCTCACCATAGCTGTATAAACTCTCAGGGTATTTGGATGTTTGTGAGATTAGTAAATTGCTCTTTTTAGGCCCCAGATTTCAGTAAATCTATCAGTGTTCTTGGTTAACTTAAAAAATGTCTCTCCATTTCGTTTTGATAAGTTATCTGATTTGTAACTTGCTGCCAGGTTGATGGTTCCTGCTCCTTCAACTTTCTGGTAATGCATATCTTAGTAGTAGCCAGAACATTAATGTGGCCTAGTTTGTTGCGACAACTATGGCCGCTTTAAGACCCTAGTGGACCCTAGGCAAAGTCTTTAGCAGTGTGCCCCCCTCGACCCAATTTTTCTAAAGTCGCGTTGTAAAAAACTGTGTGTAAATGTAAACTTTTTAATATTATATGCAACTATTTGCATATCACATTCAACTATTTGTATATGTAATAAAAATGTTATTGAAAAATTGCATTTCTTGTTTTTATTCCCTTTTTCTGCTCCACATTGCACCCAAAGGACTTCACACAGCTCCATACAGTAGCCACAGCACTTGGCATGCACTCATATTGCACCCACACTTTGGCAAATGTCAATTTGACCAACAGAAGTGTCCATCCAGAACAAGCCACAGTGTCACTTTCTTAAATAGTACATGTTATTTATTAGCATCACTTTTCCAATTAAAATAAGCCAATCAGGTACCAATTAACATGCCACAGTCACTTTGTCAGTAACATAATAAGCCACAGACAATTTGCCCAAGAATATGCCAGTATTATTTTGCCATTTAATATGCTCCAGCCAATTTGCCCAAGATATATGCCAGTATTATTTTGCAATTTAATATGCCCCAGCCAATTTGCCTAAAAATATGCCAGTATTATTTTGCCATTTAACACTCCACAGCCAATTTGCCCAAGAATATGCCAGTATTATTTTTCCATTTAATATGCCACAGCCAATTAGCCCAAGAATATGGCAGTATTATTTTGCCATTTAATATGCCCCAGCCAATTTGCCCCAAAAATATGCCAGTATTATTTTGCCATTCAATATGCTTCAGCCAATTTGCCCAATAATATGCCAGTATTATTTTACCATTAAAAATGCCCTAGCCAATTTGCTCAATAATATGCCAGTGTTATGCTGCCATTAATAAGACACAGCCAATTTGCCCAATAATATGCCACCCTCCTCCCCCTTCCCCAGTACTCACCTCTTAGCTTCTCCATGTTCCCGGGCTTCTCCTGCGTGCAGTCTTCCCTCCTGCACAGAGGAGGGAAGTACAGTCACCGGATATGACGTACTGTCATATCCGATCGCAATGAATTTAAGCAGGACGATTCGCTGGAAGGGGGATTCCAGGACCACGGGTGTCCACCCATGCTGGGTGATACCCGTGGCCAGCGGTGGGCCCCCGTAACCAGTGGGCCCTGGGCGACAGCAGAGCACCAATATCTTGACTCTGCCTCTGTTGAAGTTTTTCACCTTTTTTTTTAACTTATGCACATATCATTGTCCAGTTCAGGTGCTGGTTTTTTTTCATCTTTTTGGTCAATGTGGCCATCAAAAATCTGTGTTTTAGTGTTGTTATGAGCAGAGCACTTCTGAGACACTTTCATCTAGAATTTTCATGTAAACATAGTCCCATCCACATACTGTGATACTGGTTAGTATAAGAAGACGATGTGCAGTGGACACTGATTCTACAAAAATTGCATTTTGTACATATTGGCATACCCACCTCTCCCCCCTCACCAAGTGAACAAAAAATGTTGTATAGTGAAGCAAATTACAATGTGATGTACTGAATTCAACAATACATGGTGCTCACTGTCCCTTTAATTCAGACTGAACACATCACACAACCTGAAGGCTGGTTCTGTAATTACATTTCCGATGTTCCACAAATACTCTACATCCCTTTACCCCACAACACCGTGTCTTCCTGTGACTTCCCTGCCAACTTCTTTCATTCAGTTTTCTGTGCCTATATTTATATTCTAACCTCCTTAGTTCATCTCTGATGATGCATACAGCTTTGAATTTTTTAGCGTCTCAGTAAATTTGGTCCTCTGGTTTAGAGAATTAACCTGAGCCAATAACAGCATAGCAGCTGTCTGCGCTGAACTGAATCTCTAAATGCTTAGTGTTTTGTTTTTTCCAGGAAACATGAACGTAAGGGACACTGAGTGAAACAGAACTAGACCCCTGGTGTGCCACTGTATCAGTGTCTGAAGGAAGCAGAAAGGGATTCTGGGATAGTAAAACCAACCACACTTCATTAACTATTTATGGACTTGAGAATAGTCAACCTTATTGTGCACAAAATCATTCTAATTGTTGCATTAAATGTAAATACATTTTTTTTAAAAACACCAATACAATGCTAACAGTGACCCACCACCTAGCTAAATTAAAAAACTGCAAGCAAATGCCTAAATTAGGAGAACAATGTGTTTAAAATGTGCCTGCTCCCTATGGCATCGCCTATGCTATGGCCTAATACTGAAGATTACAGATTGGTGTCTCCGGGCTGGACAGATGTTATAAGGCTATTCACTGCCTAAACTCAAATGAAACCCAACTGAAATAGTACAATAGATGGTACTTGGTCCCAGTAACCTTAAGTAAGATTTACCCAGGTTTTTCACCGATTTGGAGGTGTGGATTAGCGAGAGGAGATTATCTACATACCTGGTGGTACTGTCCATCAATCTTTAGATAATGGCAGGATATTTCACATCGTAAGACTACTAAATTTGGGAAAAAATGGGAACTAACTCCAGATATTGCGCTCCTTAATATATATTTTCCCGAATACACAAAAGAGCATAGATTTTAACTGCATAGAGCATAGATTTTAACTGCCTGCAAATTAGAGATCGCTAATAAATTGGAAATATCCAGTGGCCCCAGAGAGGCCAAACATTAAAGTACAAATAATCCATCAATGTAAGACGAGAGTAGCAGGACATACTATAAGATAGGAAATACCGTAGAATGCCAGTATTGGAATCATTGGTTGGATATATTAGAATCTGGGGCATTTTAAACAACTGAAGGGGATTTTAGAAGTTGAGAACAAACCCTGAGTACATTTCCTCAACTGCTTAAGGAAAAGGCCTCTCCACCCCCATCCCCTCCCGTCCGCCAGCAGAAAAGAATAAATGTTAATGGTATATGTTTTGTGTTAGTAAGTTATACAATTTGTAAACCCTGAACTTAGAACAGCGCCTTTTGTATAGGTGAATATGTATTTATGTCTATTTAAGATATTATTTGCGTAAATTGCTGTAACTTTTGATATTTTCAGAATAAAAAAAATAAAAATGAAGATTACACATTTCCCCTTGAGGAGCAGTACATCTGCATATTAGACCACAGGTGATGTCATAAACTGGAGACTTCACAGACACACTCAAAACACATTTTTCTCTTAATTTAGGCATTTCCTTGCAATGTTGCTTACACAATGTATAGATCTTTTTTAATAATGTTTTGTACCTCCACATGCACAGTAAAAACAATGTTAAGCTGTTCAGTGTTACAACCTTTCCGGGAGGCGGTGTTTAAGACATTTATTGGGATATTTAGACTTCTCTTTTTCACCAGCAGCTGCCCTGATACAACACACTTCTTTACCTATGACTAAGTATAAAGGATCTATAATTCCAGACCTTTTAAATGCCGCAAGGTCTCTACTCTTATAGCTAGAGGGTTGAAACAAAGCTTGCCACCCACTTATGTAGATAGACATGTATGGATAGACGAGGCAGAACTCTCACGAGCAATCGACAATTTGTATGTATTCAACTCAAGGGCAATATGTAAAATATTTACATAAATGGTCCCAGTGGCAGAAGTTTATGGAGTACAATGATATGAAGGATTTTGGTATTGTGGAATAGTGTGTACACTGCTTATCTGACTTTCTATGCCCAATTTTTTGGGACAAATATCAAATTACTGATCAACTCCCCTCTACCATTTCAACCAAATATCGACTGATTGTCATACAATCTAAGGATTACAAATTGAAACTGATAGTATATTTCACAGTGGGTCACACTGTGTCATCCTTTCTGGTTTCCTATAACAGTGGCCAAACCACCTCTGCCTACTGCAATTATAGATCTTGAGTAACATTATTTCCACTTCTTTTTATACAATAAGCAGATTTGAGCAGGGCCTTCATCACCTGCCCCAATATCGTATTTGCTCGAATATAAGACGACCCTGATTATAAGACGACCCCCCAAACTTTGGATATTCATTTAGGAAAAAAACTAAAAGCCTGAATATAAGACTACCCTATAGGAAAAAAGTTTAACTTGTATATATTAACATGTGAATTGCTTTTTAATATTCAATAAAAATTATGATATTAAACAAATGCATTTCTTGTTTTTATTTCCTTTTATGTGCCAATGCTGCCTCTCTCCCTCCCCCTGCGTTGTCTCTCTCCCCCTGCCACGTTGTCTCTCCCTCCCTTCAAACTTTTCTCTCTCTCTCTCTCTCTCTCTCCCCCTCCCTCCCCTTGTCTTTCTCTGCCCTCCCCCTCCCTCCCCTTGTCTTTCTCTGCTCCCCCCTCCCTCCCCTTGTCTCTCTCTGCCCCCCCCCCTCATCTTTCTCTCCCCCCTCCCTCCCCTTGTCTTTCTCCCCCCCCCCCCCCCTCCCCTCCCTCTCGCTCCCTGGTGGCTAGTGGGGGCAGCCGGGGGATGTCTGCACGATACGCGTAAACATCCACCGCTGCTTCCCCGCACTTGCGCAGACATCCACCTGCTGTTAGCGAGGGGGATCCAGGTCCCCTGCAGCTCTGCAGGGGACCTGGATCCCAGTCTTATAATCTGACCTCGATTTGATGGCACTTTATAAATAGGAAAATAATATTGTATTGAGGTTCTTAGAAAGTGTTGGCGAGTGTCTTAAATGAAATGTGCCCCAGTTGGTGAAATGTTGCATTTACTAAACTCTAAAGCCTTTTCATTTGAGTATCATGCCGCCTCATCCAAGGGAATCAGTTGTGGTATTAATGGTCACTCTTTTCGCAGGACATACTTTATATGAATAAAGTACACATTTCACAATCTGTCATGATTATGGCATTTCAGCATTAGTGGTTTAAATGACATCCTCAAATGCAAGAAAACATCAGAGATGTATTAACATTTTAAATATAATTGCAGGCAGAGATTTACAAATCCAATTACTGCAGTACCTGTGTATTACTCCTAATAAAGTACATAGGGAATGTAGAGTTTTCACTCTAAGCACTGTCTAAGCATTTACTGAAAGTGATAATGAAAGTTCTCTGCTGTGTTCCAGATTCTGTAATAACATAACAATGGCATTATTTGGTTAAGAAATCATGATTATTTATGAAACAGTGAACTTAGACAAAAAAAATGAAATTCAGGCAAACCTGCTAAAATCAGTAATTGAGCTGCAGGGTTTGGCTGAACTTGTTAGGAACTTGCAGCTACTGATGTTTCTAATGGGTTCCTGCAAATGGCTAATGAGAACCCAAGTCCCAGTTGGAATAAAGGGCTATTTTAATGCTACTAGGAACTTTGGACCTTTGGAAAACCTCTGCTTAGATGCCACCACCAGTTCCAATGTTGCACCTCTGCTGCTTTAATCTCTTTTAATCTCAGCACCACCCTCTCCTGCAATCACCCCCCTTCTAAGCACTTATTTTCCATCTTTGACACACAAAGAGATGAAGAGATTGTAAACAACTAGAAGGATGGATCCAAAGTGCAATACCTTTCAAATGGCTGAAGAACATCAAGTATACTCCTGAGACTGGGTCTTTGAGTGGTAAATAGGTCTTCGATTCAAATCAGAGATACCTTTGGTTGAGCTGCGGGCCCTGCTGAAAAGGTAATGCTGCACCTATTCACTCTCTGCACACTAGAAGAGGAATATACTTAGTAGCGAGAAAGTCACTAATTGGTTTTACTTCCCCTTAAACTTGGATACAGGATACTGGACACACAGACACCGGTACGGAGATGCTGGATGCTGGACACACAGCTACTGGTACTGAGATGCTGGACATTGGACACACAGCCACTGGTAGTGAGATGCTGGATGCTGGACACACAGACACTAGTACGGAGATGCTGGACACACAGACACTGGTACGGAGATGCTGGATGCTGGACACACATACACTAGTACGGAGATGCTCGACACACAGAAACTAGTACGGAGATGCTGGACACACAGACACTGGTACTGAGATGCTGGACGTTGGACGCACAGCCACTGGTACTGAGATGCTGGACGTTGGACACACAGCCACTGGTACTGTGATGCCGGACACTAGACACAAAGCTGTTGGTACTGAGATGTCGGATACTGGACACACATCCGCTGGTACTGAGATGCCGAATGCTGGACACACAGCCATTGGACACTGAGAAGCAGGATAGTGGACAGGCAGCGAGAGCCAAAGTCAGGGACAATAGAGATCAGCAAAAAAGAGACAAGCCAAGGTAAAAAATAATACAACTGCAGGATATCGAAAGTAGTCAGGGAAGCAGGGTCAAAAACATAGACAATAGAACCAAATCAACTCAAAGCCTAGAAAATGCATGATACACCAATCATAGGCGTGGACTGGGAATGGGAATTGGGCTGATATAGCTTTAATTTTCCTTAAATAAAGACGACGTGTTGTGGTGAGAGATAGGATGGGTACCCAAGCAGAAGCATCGAAATGGCCATATTAGTAATACAGAGAGCATTTAGTTGGGTGCATCATGCTGAGTTATATTACCATTTACTTCAATGGACACTTAGACATGACATGTCTTATGAGACAGTCAAATTAAATATAAATGCAAGCTGTTTCTGTGCCTGGTCTTCACAGTACAAAACCCCTTGATCAATCCATCAGACTGATCTGCTGATCTAACAGAAGGCATATATTATTATTACTTATATTTATATATGTATTTTAACAAGTCTTATTTAATTTTAACCCCAACTGACTTACTTACCTATATTGTTGTTAGCCCCATAACTGTGCTGATTTGTTTCAATAAAATTCTTTAAAGTTGCTTGAACATGAAATACTGCTAAATAAACATTTTTCTATGGAGAGCAAACTATTCTTCACCATTTCTGTAAATTGAATAAATAGTAGTTTAGGTTGAAAAAAGCCTAGCGTCCATTAAGTTCAACCCTTTTCCTAATCTTTGTTTACAGCTGTTGATCCAAAAGAATTCTGCTATCAAAGGGAAACAAATTCCTAATCTACTCCAAAAGGTAATCACATTTCTAGGTGCCTATGATTAAGTGCTAGAGCTGGGCACGAAATGCATAAGGCATCCATTTTTTTCTGCCAGATTTGGTTAGCTCTCCTCACATATTGTGGCATTTGCCTTGAACACAATAAAAGTATTTTATTGATTAAAATTACACCTTTTTTCCTATACCAGCATCTAACCATTATTTCATACAAGGTGCAATCAGATTTCTCCTTGGATCAACAAGAACTAAATAAATATTCATGCCTTTACTAACATACATAGCACTCTATGTTCTGTTTCATTAAAAAAAAAGTATACAAACCCCTATTAAAGGCACCTGGACGAACTATCATCTTGAGTGTTTACAAGTCAATGGTAAGAGCTTGAATATGTAGTAAAATTCTGGGCACCAGTCCTTAAAAGGATATTATGGAACTAGAAAAAGTGCAAAGGAGGGCTACAGAATTAAAAAGGGGATTGGAGGATCTTAGTTATGAAGAGAGACTTAAAAAGTTGCATCTATATACGTTAGAAAAAAGGCTCCTCAGAGGGAACATTATATAAATATGTGCAGGGCCAATATAAAGATCTCTCCAGTGACCTGTTCATTAACAGAAATGTACAAAGAACAAGAGGTCACCCCCTGAGACTGGAAGAGAAAGATTTCATAGACAGCAAAGGAAGGGATTCTTTACGGTAAGGACAATAAAGTGATGGAATTCACTGCCAAGAGTGGTGGTGCTATCAACCACAATAGATGCATTTAAAAATGGTCTGCATGTTTTTTTTTAGAAAAGCAGGACATACAAGGCTATTAATAATAGAATAAGCATTAATAATAGAGCTCCTTGATCCAAGGAGAAGTCTGATTGCCCTTTGGAGTCGAAAAGGAATTTTTCCCCCTAGGAGGCACAATTTGAGCTTCCTTAGAATTTTTTGCCTTCTTTTGGATTAAAAGCTGGAATGATAGGTAGAAGGGTTGAACTTGATGGACTTGTGCCTTTTTTCCTCTTAAATTACTATGTTACTATGTAATGTATTTGCTGGAAACACCTCTTCGGGCAGTGATTTTCATACCTTTATTGTCCTGACCATAAACAACACGCATGGGTTCAGAAAAATCTTGGATTCCTATATTCTACATTGCTCTTTAAAGCAACCCTTGGGTCACCTGAAACTTCATACATTGACACCCCATTCATGCCCCAATCGATATCGTTGGCTGTAACACGCTTCTTGTGATATCTGGTTTAACTCACAAGCTATATCTTGTTTTGATGTTGATCGCTTTAGTCCAGACATTAACTTATATTCTTAGTATAGTGTGGGTGGTTTCCTGTTCACTTAATAATAAATAGAATCTTATCCCTTTGTTTACATATGCATTTCATTAGAATATTTGTACTTTCCCAGTCTTGCTTTCCAGTAACATTGTTTTCTTTCATATTATACAGTCTTGTTTTACTTGTGGGTGTTTTGAGAGTCTCTCCTGCATTAAAATGTTTGCATGTTTGCTCCAATGTAATGTAATGTTGGCTACTAGAGCTTACAGATCAAACTGCAGCCATGGTGCATGCTTCCACAGTAGTTAGCACTCAATCTCTGAATGCTAAATAGATGTCCACATCTTATGCTTTCCAGAGATGTAGAATGTACACATTCACCCCCTTATATGATGATGCCAGCTTATTTTATTGCGCTTAATATAACTACCTGAATGGGACCTTGCAATCCACTTTCAATAAGGAGAGCTATAGCATTACCAGATTGAGCTTACTGGATATCGTAAAGGTACAGTACATCCTAAGTCAGTAATTTTAAGCATTCCATGGCACTGGCAAGGTGTTTGGGGACAAAGATGACACTGGCAAAATGAAAAGAAATTACACATGTAAGTTAAAAACCAAAAAAGAGCAAACACATTTTTTAATTCAAAAATCGGGTTTTTATCCATGTAAAATGGGGCTGGGATGCACTGTAGCAAATCCCAAATAAATCCTAGATATAGCTATAAAGCCATAAAAATGGGGTATTTCCTAGCGCTTATACCCTTTCTAGCTGCACCCATCCTGCGTGGTTCCCTGCACCCACACGTGGACAAAACAGACAAAGTAGTGATCTAGTTAGTGCGCTATGGAAACCACCACCTAATATAAATTGAAGATATACAAATAATAATAACAATTGCCTAGAATATCAATTGATTCCCAATGTTAAGGGTGTCTCAAAACGCAAGTATATGAGAAAACATAGACAGTATACATAGTATAATACAATGTAGATGGAGAAGTATTTATAATTCTACTCACAAACACTTCAGATTTTCAAAAGTTCTACACAAGATGTTTCTGGTAGGCGCCTCTTCTCCCTTTCGCCCCCCAGAGTGTGTAAGTACAGGAAATACACAAGAGCAGGGAATAAATGAAAAAATATATAGTATCGTTTAATAAAAATAGTATATGCTTACATATAGTTTTTGGGGCTTCAGCATGCAGTCATGTGCTCCAGTGGCAGGCACGCCAGCAAATAACAGTTAGAAACATAGCAGATTGGGCAAATACAACAGAATAAATAAAAATATTCATAAAAAAAGTTGTCAACATTAGCACTAAACTCGACCTCCAAGATCGAACAGACTTAATAGACAGGATGGGCTTCAACCGAACCTGTAGTGATTGCAAAAGGAGAAGCAGTGTATAGTACTGAGCGTAGTCTCAGCAGAGACGTCTGTAAGTTGGAATCAGGGCCGCCACCAGGAATTTCAGGGCCCCTTAATGAACAAATTTCCCCCCCGCGACAATATCTCCCACTCGCCCCACCTACCTTCACAAGCATGTTATCCCAGTCTAATGTAATATGGAGGGTGGTTGGGAGCAGTTGGTCAATATGCCAGTAATATTTTGCCACTCAATATGCCAGTAATATTTTGCCACTCAATATGCCATTCTTTTGCCATTCAATATGCCAATATTTTGCCCCTCAATATGGCAGTATTTTGCCATTTAATATGCCAGGATTTTCCACCTCAATATGCCATTTAATATGCCATGAGTTTGCCCCTCAATATGGCGGGCCTGGTTGGAATGGTTACAATGTAACAACGTCCTTACTTATGAGTGTCCTTAAACTGAAGGTCCTTAAAGACCTTAAGAAAATCATTGTGCCTTTAAGATTCTTCCATAACATGTTTATTTTCCTAAATCATTCAATTCATGGTTGACAAAACACGGAAGGTATGAGCAGCATCACTGAGGTCCTATCATAAATTAACCAGAAACTCTGCTGTAAGAATGTGATTGCTGGTGCATCAAATATTCAAAAATACATCAGTCAGATTATTTCACCATTAATTAGCTACAGTTTCATACGTTCATCTTTATCTAACAAAGCACAATTCATACAAAATGAAGCCTTAAATTATCAGGAAAGAATTGCAGCAGATAATAAAGTTGGCTATTTATTTACCTATTATGTTTAATATTTATTATTATACTATTTATTTGTCTTATGTTTAATAACATAATAGGAATGTCATTAATGGTTTAATAGAGCCTGTTAAAGATCGGATACGGATACAATGTTTTAGTGCATATATGTGAAGGTCATATGATCTGCAACTGAACAGCTCAGAGGTGGGCAAGTAACACACCTTAAGATAATAGAATGTTTTCAGTGAACTTGACCTTCCTAAGTTGATCAGTGGATCACATTCTGGCAGTTACCAACCCAAGCAATTCAACAGCATGATATCTGGATTTGTTAAATAGTCAGATTTAAAGCTTTGTGGGAAGAATTCCAGAATTCAAGCAAAACTCATTAGGAAATAGTATGCTAATTGACTAAACAGTGTATGAGGTGAATGGACAAGGGAATATCAAAAATCAGACATTAATAGCTAAATTAGAAAGATAGGTAAGTTGATGTTTTTTTTCTAACTCAGCTATTAATGCCTGATTTTTGCAGTGCACTTGGCTGTGTGACAAACCCATCCATACCATTGAACTTGGTTTAACTCACCAGCAGAGACTTTGTCCAGTAACTCATTCCACATTTCAGATCCCTAACTTCCTACCTTGATATTGTGTTAAGCCAGAAGACTCTCACTTAGTCAGGGATACAGTCAGCGAATAGCCCTTAACACACTTACATGCCCTTCCAACTGTTCTGGATTTGAGGCTCTGTCCCACTGTCCCACCAAGCTCTAACTCTGTCTTGCTTTTCAGGACAGTGGTAGTGTTTGGTGGACAGTGGCATTGGGCTGTCCGATCTGGTCAGTGACTGACCCTCATTTTTGCATGCAGTCAGCAGAGTGGACCTTAACTGCGGTAGCAGAGAGAGATCCCCAGAAAAAGCAAATCCCAATCAGACAAGTGTGGTGAGTCTGTGCTCTGATCGGCCAAATTGACCTGTTCGTATGAATGGGGACTCTATTTCGGTTTATAGAAAGCCAATAGCATTACATGTATTCCATAAACCGAAAGTCTATAAACCGAATGTCTTTCGGTTTATAGACTTTCGGTTTATGGAATACATGTAATGCTATTGCTATTCTATAAACCGAAATAGAGTCCCCATTCCCCCATTAGGTCAACTGACCAATTCATATGAATGGGGACTCTATTTCGGTTTATAGAAAGCCAATAGCATTACATGTAATGTCTTTCGGTTTATAGACTTTCAGTTTATGGAATACATGTAATGCTATGGGCTTTCTATAAACCGAAATAGAGTCCCCATTCATACGAATAGGTCAATTTCGGTTTATAGAAAGCCCATAGCATTACATACAATGTAATCGCTCAACCCCGAACTCCAACCCAAACATACAGTGAAATGTCCGTGTTCGGGTCCGGGGTCCAAAAACGGTAATGTTCGGTACGAAACCTAACAGTGCGGTTCGGGTTCACTCAACACTAATAAAGAGCAATTCTGGGTTCAATTTTTAAAAGTAAAGCAATCACCAAAACATTACACTAGTTTCCATCTTGATTACTCCACTTTTACAACTATGCCCTAGAACTGCTCTACATACATATCCCCAAGGAGTCACTTTGCATGGCCAATTCAGGTCACTCTGTTCCATAATAACTGCCTGCTATTTACGTTCTCAGAAATACCTTCCAGTGTTCAGCAGGTAGGACAGTACAATGCCACGGACAAACAATATAATTATGATGATTCACATTTCAATGGGAATTCTGAGGTTTTCATTTTATTTACTGGAATTTACTGCAATTGCCTGAATTTGTTTTATGTTCACACACATCTATCTATTTACACAGTGCTATAAAATTACTTAAAGCATCACAGGCTAATACATAAATAAATGTAGCCACACTAAGAATAATTATCTCTGCTATATCAATAAGCTTTTACTTAAAGACCATATTCACTTAGCAAGAAATGGGCTCTCTAGAGCTGCTGATGGCATGTAAGTAGGATGTGTCATATTGCTAAGGAGTCTTTAACGGGACAGTCTACTCCCCAAACTCACTTTGGTGCAAGATGAAGATTACTGCTTGTTTAGTGCAGAGTAGAGTTGAGCGGACACCTGGATGTTCGGGTCCGTGCTTGAACTTGACCCCGAACTTGACCCCGCACTTGACCCCGAACCCCATTGAAGTCAACGGGGACACGAACTTTTGGCCACTAAAATGCCTCTTAAAAAGTCCTGGAAAGGGCTAGAGGGCTGCAAAATGAAGTAAAATGTGGGTAAGAGTAGGACAAGTGCCCAGCAAGCAAATGTGGATGGGGAAATAACTTAAAATAACATAAAATACATACAAATTACAAATACAGCTGAGCCATAAAATAGCACTAGATGGAATCTTTGATTTTAGCTTTGGAAGAACATAAATCTAAATCTAAAGCATGGCTGCCAGGAGGATCAACAGAATTATCCATTTGAGAGAGGGTTGGAGTGCAGGGTATTCTCTTTCAGTTTATACTAAGTGACCCATAGGTTGAGGAGGCGGTGACCGTGGCGGTGTAGGTGGAAGCGGCGCTGGAGGATGAGGAGGAGGTAGCCAGAATTTTTCAAAGTGCGCTGTAAGCACAGTATTGGACTGTTCTATTTGACTCTCAGATATGAAGTGCACCGCAAGATGTAAATGTACTATTTAGCACCCAAAACAATTAGAATTTTTCAAAGTGCGCTGTAAGCACAGTATTTGACGGTTCTATTTGACTCTCAGAAATGAAGTGCACCGCAAGACGCAAATGTACTATTTAGCACCCAAAACAATTAGAATTTTTCAAAGTGCACTGTAACCACAGTATTTCACTGTTCTATTTGACTCTCAGATATTAAGTGCACCGCAAGACGCAAATGTACTATTTAGCACCCAAAACAATTAGAACTTTTCAAAGTGCGCTGTAAGCACAGTATTTAACGGTTCTATTTGACGCTCAGATATGAAGTGCAGGACGCAAATGTAATATTTAACACCAACAAATTGCAGTATTTAAAAATGCCTAGATGTTGCCCACTGAGCTAACTGAACAGGATTAAAGTCATGTGCCTGGCAAACATGCAGTTGCAAGTGCACTGCACTCTCTGTGGCACTGTGCTCAGGTCAGGGTACAAATATGTATTATAGCACCCACTAAAATAATCACTGTCATTTGAATAATCGCTGTAGGATTATGCCTGTCAGGGAAACCTTTGTGGGGAGTCCTTTAGGAAGAGATGTGTTGTCAGGGCTTACCTTTGTTGGGAGTCTTTTAGGCAGAGATGTATGCTCACCCTTGCAAACAAACACAGACCAGGGTGACCAGGTAAGAAGCCACGTGGCCTGTGAGTTTGTGCACGGGGGCTGGTCAGGATATCCAGGTAAAGTTGCAGACAAGGACAAGAGCAAAAGAATCTTCGTGGGAAAGCCAGAGGTCAGAGGATGCCAGAATTCAGAATAAACGGGTAATAAATCCAAGGTCAAAAGCCGAAAATGATTAGGAATACTGGAAGTCAAAAATCACAGGAACCAAACAAGGAATCCAGAGTCAATGAACTGACCTAAAAAATGGAGTCTGCAGAAATGTCTCAATTGCTTACCCAGCAAGTATCCAGCCTGGCCCAGACTGTATTGGAGCTGCAGCGAGAAGTTTGTTTTCTTAAAGGCACAGTACGCCCAGCCCTGGAACCTGTTTATCCTGAACCGTTTACAATTATGCCTGAGAGATTTGATGGTAACCGTGCACAAACTCACAGGCCACGTGGCTTCTTACCTGGTCACCCTGGTCTGTGTTTGTTTGCAAGGGTGAGCATACATCTCTGCCTAAAAGACTCCCAACAAAGGTAAGCCCTGACAAAACATCTCTTCCTAAAGGACTCCCCACAAAGGTTTCCCTGACAATGCCCCTCAATATGCCAGGATTATGCCCCTCAATATGCCAGTATTATGCCTCTCAATGTGCCAGGATTATTATGTCACTCAATATGCCAGGATTTTCCCACACAATATGCCAGGATTATGCCCCTCAATATGCCAGGATTATGCCCCTCAATATGCCAGGATTATGCCTCTCAGTATGCCAGGACTTAGCCACCCAATATGCCAGGATTATTATGCCACTCAATTTGCCAGGATTATGCCCCTCAATATCCCAGGATTATGCCCCTCAATATGCCAGGATTATGCCCCTCAATATGCCAGGATTTAGCCACCCAATATGCCAGGATTATTATGCCACTCAATATGCCAGGATTTTCCCACACAATGTGCTAGGATTATGCCCCTCAATATGCTAGGATTATGCCCCTCAATATGCCAGGATTATGCCTCTCAATGTGCCAGGATTTAGCCACCCAATATACCAGGATTATTATGCCACTCAATATGCCAGGATTTTCCCACCCAATATGCCAGGATTATTATGCCACTCAATATGCCAGGATTATACCCCTCAATATGCCAGGATTATTATGCCACTCAATATGCCAGGATTTTCCCACACAATATGCCAAGATTTTGCCCCTCAATATGCCAGGATTATGCCACTCAATATGCCAGGATTTTCCCACACAATATGCCAGGATTATGCCCCTCAATATGCCAGGATTCTGCCCCTCAATATGCCAGGATTATGCCTCTCAATATGCCAGGACTTAGCCACCCAATATGCCAGGATTATTATGCCACTCAATATGCCAGGATTTTCCCACACAATATGCCAGGATTATGCCCCTCAATATGCCAGGATTATGCCCCTCAATATGCCAGGATTATGCCTCTCAATATGCCATGATATAGCCACCATCTTCCTCCCCTCCCTTACCCCTTACTTACCTCCTCGCTGCTGCTCTGTCTCTGGTGCTGCAGGTCCGTGGCTGTGAGGGAAGCGTTATGCGTTCCCGTCCAGCCAATGCGCATTCAATAAAGTTTGTTTAAAAAAAAGTTTAAACAAACTTTATTGTAGCCACAGCGGCTGGAGGGGAGCGCACAACGCTTCCCTCACAGCCACGGACCTGCACCGGGAGACAGAGCAGCAGCGAGGAGGTAAGTAAGGGGGAAGGGGGAGGATTTTTTTTTTTCACGGTTCCAGTGCCCCCTGCTAAATTGCGCCCTAGGCGGCTGCCTAGGTTGCCAAACAGGTGGCGCCGGCCCTGCCGAACCCCGAACTCCAACACGAACATACAGTGGAATGTCCGTGTTCGGGTCCGGGGTCCAAAAACCGTAATGTTCGGTACGAACCCGAATAGTGCAGTTCGGGTTCGCTCAACACTAGTGCAGAGGCTTTTTTTTTGTCTGTTTGTCACCATACTAGTCAACTTCCCATAGATACCACCTTTCATGCTGTTGGCTTCTCTCCCATTCATTCTCACTTTCTTTACCTTGGATTGGCTAGCTTCTGTTTGTTCCCTCCCCTTTGTTCATGTTTCCTCTGCCTGTGTGCTGCTACACTGGTAAGGAGCTGCTACACTGGTAAGGAAATCTTTATGTCTTAACCCTTTCAATGCTACAAGAGGCCTTACACACCCTTCTGGCACAGTGTTGCCACCTTTTCAACAAAAAAATACCTGTTTTGCTACTTACTCCATAGATTTAAATTTGGCTTCAAGCCAATTTTATTTTACCAGCCTGCTGGCAACCCTATGCTGTCATTGAAAGGGTGTGATTTTGCAATTAGAAACAAATGCAATAAGAAGTACTGGCAGTATGTGACTATTGCTAGTGGGCAGTGTGCTGCAGTGTGTGATTAGCATAAAAGTGCAATGTGCTCCAGTGTGTGAATAGCATTATTGTGCAGTATGCGAATAGCACTATTGTGTAATGAGCTGCAGTGTGTGATCAGCATTAATGTGCAGTATGTGACACACATTAGTTTGAAATGTGCTGCAGTGTGTGATTAGCATCAATGTGCAATGTGCTGGAGTGTGTGATGATCACTAAGGTGAAATGTGCTAGAATGTGTGATTAGCATTAATGTGCAGTGTGCTACCATGTGTGACTAGCACTAATCTGCAATGTGCTGCAGTGTGTGATTAGCATTAATGTGCTGCAGTTGTGATTAGCATTAATGTGTAATGTGCTACAGTGTGATTAGCATTAATGTGAAGTATGCAGCAGTGTGTGATTAGCATTAATGTGAAATGTTGTGCAGTGTGTGATTAGCACAAATGTGCAGCAAATTGGCAGGGAGAGTTTATTCTGCACATATTGGTTTGGGGGATTGGTTAAATGA
Organism: Pelodytes ibericus; assembly: GCA_036172795.1. NCBI lineage: Eukaryota > Metazoa > Chordata > Amphibia > Anura > Pelodytidae > Pelodytes > Pelodytes ibericus. The sequence goes on along the minus strand of CM069857.1, from coordinate 50,476,712 downwards.
ATAACACTTAAGCGACATGCTGGATGGTGTATCACATTTTAAAGGGTAAGATGATAATAAATTATCATAGTTGCCAACAGTGACCTGTCAAATTCAGGTCTGTCCTAGCATTAATACTGCCCATGCACAGTGCACAGGCAGCATTCCCTTTACTTTATGTATGTCTATACACAGCCGAATAACTGGGAAATGACTCAATGACTCAAAACACTCAATGTTGTGCAACATTGCATAACCCTGCCCTTTGTACTCCATCCTTTTTTCATCCTGGGATCTCAAAAACAAAAGTTGGAAAGTACGCATTATGGTGAGGCACCTTGTTATAGAAAGTGGTCATTGGTGGCACATTCTGTGTGATAAAGGATGGTGTTTGAAAGAGACTGGGTTTTGAGTGACATATTTCAAGGTTTGGTGGTACTTATGGTCTAGGAAGCATCATAAGTTATACTCTGTGTGGACAAGGCACTGCAATACTGAAACCATTTATAGTGTAAATGGAATGTTCTGATGGTTCATGTCAAACCAGCAGTGACGGCTGATGTCTAAATAGAAATCTCACCGTGTATGATGCTTTAAGGATAGATGCTTGCCCTGGGTCTCATTAAGGACAGCCCTGGAAATAACCAGCAGTGCTTTAATAATCCCACTAGTGGATTTCAGAACAAAGGAACGCAGGGCAGAGCTTTTGGAAAAACCTCACAGAAACCTCAGGAACTAAGATGAGACTAGAACACTTTAGTTTAATTGCAGATTTTAGTGTACAGGACATAAAAACCACATTTATATGTATTTGTAAATGGAGCAACTGCAAGTACCACTTCCTGAAAACAATATACAATAAAGAAATATAAATGCAGGGTGGTGCAATATGCAGGGGTGCAGCAGTTGCCCGAGTACAACTCTCATCAAACTTACAGTGACAGTGGCGTGGCAAGGGGCAAGGGGTTGGGGACCGCACTTCATGAGACCCATGCTGTCGGCATCCTTTTTTTTTTTTTTTCAGCAAGCCGCAAATGCTGGATGCTGGATGCGGCTGCCAAAGTACAGTACATCATATCAGGTGGCTGTATTTCCCTCCTCTGTGCAGGACGGAAGACTGCAAGAAGGAAATGGCCGGGGACATGGAGCAGCCACGGGGTGAGTACTGGGGAAAAGGGAAGGAGGGTGGCATATTAATGGCAAAATAATACTGGCATATTAATGGGTAAATTGGCTGTGGCATATTAATGACAAAATAATACTGGAATATTAATGGGCAAATTGGCTGTGGCATATTAATGGCAAAAGTAATACTGGCATATTAATAGACAAATTGGCTGTGGGATATTAATGGGCATATTGGCTGTGGCATATTAATGGCAAAATAATACAGTCACATTTATGGCAAAATATTACTGGCAAACTGACTGTTTCATATGTTAATGACAAATGGATTGTAGCATGTTAATTGGTACCTGACAGTAGCTTATTTTAATTGGCAAAGTGATGCTGTGGCAAGTTCTGTGGGGCAAAATAACATGTACTATTGGGGTAAGTGACACTGTGACTAGTTCTGCAGGGGCAGTTCTGTGAGACAAATTGTGTGGGTGCAATATGAGTGCAAGCCAAGTGCTGTGGGTGCAATATAGGTGCATGGGAAGTGCTGTGGATACTGTATGGTGCTGTGCTAAGTCCTTTAGGGGCAATGTCGGTGCAGAGGAAGGGAATAAAAACAAGAAATGCAATTTTTTAATAACATTTTATTACATATGAAAATAGTTGAATATAACATTTTAAAAGTTCATATAATTATAAACGCAACTAGTGAGAGAGAGATAGAGATGTGTAAAGATATTTATTGTTTTAAAATTGTATAATTGTCACCTCGCGGGCTCATGTGTGGCATAATTATGGGGTTCCTCTATGTGGCATATTTTGTGGGGCTCCTGTATGTGGCATAATTTATGGGGTGCCTGTATGGCATATTTAATGGGCCATCTGACTGGCATTACTAAGAAATCTGTTTGGCATTGTATTGGAGGAAATCCGGGGGGGGGGGGTGATACCCTGAGTTACTGCCCCGGGTGACACCAACCCTAGTGACGCCTCTGGTTACACATATGTAAATATCCCTGTATATGTCTTGTACATAGTAATATACGTTGTCAAAAGAAAGGGAGATGATAAGTTTGGAAAACGTGCATTAGATTTGCAAAAACACATATATTATAGTGGATAAAATATAATCAAATCTTAGCTTTAATGATGACTCACAACACATTTTGAATTTTTGGTCCTTTCCAATAGTGGCCTCCAAAGCCCTCTAAACACTGAATCAATAGAGGCGAATTAGGTACTTTTAAATCCATGCACACAATATTATTGGGACTCATATGCACAGTCCATTTATCCTACAGAGGACATACTGTGCATGCAGTGTAAGTATAGAGCTTCATCCATTATAAAAAAAACCTGATTTCTCCTACAGTTACAAACCGATCAGTCATAACATTATGACCACCTGCCTAATATTGTGTAGGTCAAAACAGCCCTGACCCATCGAGGCATGGACTCCACTAGAACTCTGAAGGTGTGCTGCGGTATCTGGCACCAAGATGTTAGCAGCAGATCCTTTAAATCCTGTAAGTTGCAAGGTGGGAGCTCCATGAATTGGACTTGTTTGTCCAGCACATCCTACAGATGCTCGATTTGATTGAGATCTGGGGAATTTGGAGGCCAAGATAACACGTTGAACTCGTTATTATGTTCCTCAAACCATTCCTGAAAGAGGTCAGTGCCATCAGGGAATACCAATATCATGAAAGGGTGTTCATGGTCTGCAACAATGCTTACGTAAGTGGTACATGTCAAAGTAACATCCACATGAATGGCAGAACTTTGCCCAAAGCATCTGTCAGTGGTCATAATGTTATGGCTGATCGGTAGGGTTGCCACCTTTTCTTCAGAAAAATACCGGCCTTGGTATTGTCTCCATAGACTTAACATTGGCCTGATGCCAATTTTTTACCGGCCTGCCGGTAAAATACTGGCCAGGTGGCAACCCTACTGATCGGTGTATATTATCACTCTAAAAAGCTGTAGTTCTAACATTGATAGGGTTTATGAGTTACTGATCTATAGGAGCCAAAGAATAGACATATCCTGAATTGGATTACAGCATGATTTGATGTTGAATGCCAGTTTGACCAGCCACTTCTGATGATGTCACTAATGAGGTACTTGAGTTGAGACCTCAGATTTTACAGATGACCAGTAGAGGGAACCCTAAGCAGTAACTTGAATAAAGTAAACAATACACATCACTTTGGTTACAGCTTCCGGTAAGCTATGCACATGAAAAAGAATGGTATACCCTCATTTGGCACTGATGTATCAGGCTAAAGCATCAAGTGAAAGCTAATTAGTTCTAATTGTAGATAGCACTCCAAATAACGATTCTTAACTAAAACTACATTTCTTGCCCAAACATGTAAACGGCAAATTTAAAAAAAAGTAGTGCTGTAAAGGATTCTTAACACAATACAAGAAGGAAAACACACCTCTCCTTTATGCGATTAGAAGAGCAACACCAGTGTTCAACTACTAGTTAAAAATTGTGCAAACACTTCACACACCTTTAATTACCATGTATAATGAGGGAGGCTCCTCTCGATAAATACAGTAAAGGGAAATATTTTCTTTGCCGTTTATTTTATTTATTGAGTGGAGCCTCCATTGTTATACATGGCAACTAAAAGTGTGTGAAGTTTTTGGTTTGGATCAGCGCACTAATTACAGTTTTTAAAGGGATACTTAACCAAATGTAATAAGATGTTTTTGTGCACATAAATTCATTGAAATGGAAATACATAGTTGCAGAAACCATTTTTTTAATTAGCAGTTGCTCTCGCTTTGTATATTTTTATCAGATGCCAAATATCTATGTATTTTACATTGTTGGATTTTGTAGTGTTGGATATTAAATTGTTTGTAGGTTAATACACCCCATGATATATTGTTCACATATTTTGAAACATGTGATAAGTTCCTGTCTTTTACTTATATTCAGTGTCCAAATATTAGCTCAGATCCTAAAGATTAGAGGATCTACTCAGGTAGCTCTGATGTTTGTGGCCAAAATTGGGTGCTTGAACTCCAGTTGTATTCAGAACATTTCAGTGGTAAGAGAACATGGGGCTACAAATACGGCGGCAATTTGATAGTTACAGGCAATCTCACACCGATTTGTTTGGACTCCGAAATCAGCTGAAGTCCAGGTAAAATGCACTGAAACAAAGTGGTAGCCTCAAACACTCCATTGTATCCTATTGGAGGTTTCGCACACTGCAAAAAAAGCCAGAAACAATCGAAATACGTCCAAACTGAAACTTCAAGCAAAAGCTGAAATCCTCACATTTGCAACAAATTGATATGAAGGTTGTGATCCGCTTTTCCCGCAATAAGACTCAGGACCACAATGTACGCTAAAGAAATCTAGGGTTTTATTCCATAAATACAGCTATTTGGTATACAATGTAGAACCCTCACCCAGTGTAATGATCACTTTAGACAAGATTTGTGAAAATTGCATAATGTGTTCATTTCAACCTGCTAGCAGTTTTGTGAGGGATAGTCAATACAAACAACCACCAAAGATCACTTTTGGGAAAAACGAAGCGTTAGTTATGCAATTTTTCCAATGTTACCATCTGGTATCCACAGCCAGAAACACAAGCTAGATGATGTGAAATTCCCTCTGCAAAGGGATCACCAACCATGTGAACACAGTCGTAATGCTGTTATTAAGAACTGATAAGATATATCACAATACACATACATCATGGGCCATCTGATACATTGGTATCCACACATAACACACACGCCATTTCATATATTTGTTACCTGAGTGAACACAACTTGTCTGACACAGTTCAGAAAGTGACACAGCACACCTTTTCACCTTTGAAAATTTCACCATCAATCCAGCCCAGTGTAGAAGTAAAACAAAAGTTTATTTATACAAAAAATAAGAGCATTGGAGAGGCACAGTCTCACCTGTTTCGCCATGAGGCTTAATCATGGACATTAACCCTAAACAGGATGTTTACTACTACAATCCACTGGATCGATGGTGAATTTTTCAAAGGTGAAAAGGCGCACTGCTGTGTCGCTTGCTGAATTGTGTCTTTGTTTTGATATTACGTTGGAGGATGCCGTTTCAGCTGCATGTCACCTGATTCGTTACATAATCTTACAGTGATGTGACCAGCTACAAGGATATGTTTTTTATTTGTCTGACAAAGCCACAAGTTAACAGAATGTCAGTAATACATAAATGTAAGATATTACTATTCACGTTTGTCCTGTTGACAAACATTCAACTAAATGAAATGAAATAATATACATAGATACAGCATGATGTCACACATAACTCATTCATTTCTTGCTGTTATATTGCAGGCACTCAGAATTCAAGATCAAGATACAGTATAGGCAGAATGTGTTATAACACAGGAGTGGCATGGACCATTGACTCACAAACTTCCTTCATTGTTTGCATCCCATTTCTGTAGTCTCTCTCTTCCCTCTCATTTCTGTATTCTCTCTCCTCACATATTGTAAATGCTTAAGGTGGCCACGGCAGCCACAATCCTGTAGCTGTGGGCCGTAGTTTGGAGATCCCTGATTTAGTGGATAAATAATATAATAACAAAAGTTCAGAAGTACAGTATTCAACTGGTTTTCACACAAGTTCTCCAAAAAAAAAAATGAGACAATCACAATGGAAACCAATATAACCTTTCTGCTGATTAATCCATGTTTTGTCCCAGAATTGTCCTTCATAAGCAGACCCCATTGTCACCCATAGAAAGCAGATTACTACACTAGGATTTGCAGCATTGTGTTTAATCTAGTTGGATGTGTTTTTGATGATAGATTTCCCTTTAGATTTTGAGCAGTGAGCTTTGTAGCACTACATCATTATCTTAATCTCCAACATTCAGAACAGATTCCCATTTTATTTGGAAGTCGCTATGAGAACTCGATGCTGCTCATGGAGCAGATGCTCATGTCCTTTCCCGCTATTGGCTGTGTGCAGCCAATGATGGATGGCAAAAGCAATCTGCAGCATCAGTGATGTGTCCTAAGTCTAGTAGTGCACCAACTATGCTTATTTACAGTGATGGATATGGTTAATTTTAAAATTAAAATTTTGGATTAGATAATCCCCTTCATTCACTTATAGATGGCTTTGAATATAAAACAAAACACAAGCATACTACTCTTCCTCTCAATAAAAAGGCAGAAGTGTTAATATAGGACAGTAATTGTGCTGCGCAAAACTGCTGTACTGAACATGACAAGATCTGGCTTTGGTTTAAGGGCACGCCGAGGCCTCACAGAGCAATGCTTTCCGACTTTTCGAGCAATGCTTTCCAACTTAAACGCTTCTACCCGATTATCAGGAGAACGAGCAGATGACAGACTGAAATACTGCGGCGCTGGTCCAGAAGACGGAGCAGACAAGTGGTTAGAGGATAACCTGAGGGCTTGGTGTGCCAGTTGTGCCACACGTGCCATAGGTTCACCACCACTGGTCTAGCATATGACTACTAGCAGGATGCTTACCACTGATGCATATTACACTTGCTGGTTATCAATTCATGCTATGCCCAGACTCCAATGCATGCACACTTCAAATAAACACAGGCAGGCACACTGCAGTGGAAGATCTGCACAACCTCTTATCTGTCTATACAGTGAGTTTGCCCATGGGTGTCTGATCTGTCTGAATTTCAAAGCTGTAGAACCCAGTGTTTTTCCCTATGGAGATTTTTCCTGTGGTCAGTACTTTTACATTTAAGGGCAGTCACCTTAATCAGTAGAGGGGAAATGAAAATGCCAAGGTCACTTATTCTTTAGTGAGTGCTTGTATGTCATGGGGTCTAATTCCTTCCTGTTATTACTGAAAACCCTTAACCTTTTATATTGTGGAGGGGGGAGTTGGTTCTCCCATTCAGCTTCCGTCCCCATGCAGACCCACCTCCTCACGTATACATATATTTTATCTCTGCCTAGCAACAGTCATCCGTTCAGCAGTCGGCAGAAAAAGCCATGCAAAGCCTATAGCACGCAGTCAAATTGTTGAACATAGTAAAGGAGTGGGGGGGGGGGGGGGGGGGGGGCTACGGGGGGGGGGCAGAGCCAGTGAGACGGAGAGAAAGTCAGGCATAGCGAGAGAGAGAGAGAGAGAACCCTGGGACATCTGTGTGCAGTATCTTCATGAAGTCGTCGCCCTCCTCCTCCTCCTCCCTCCCACTCCTCCCACTCACACCTGCTATGGTGCAGCTTTCCGCTTGCTGAATCTGAGAGCTGAGCCAATCCCTGCTCTTCAGCATTTAAAGGGACAATTCTGCCAATCGAATACGTCTGTCTCACTTAGCTTTCTCTGGACAAAGACAGCGGTGAATGTGCGATGCTACTCAGTAATTACTATCCCTATTCACTGATCTAGTCTTTTATAAAAGGCAGAAATCAATACCGCCCATCTTTTTTCAACAATGTATTTGTGCATGTGTTTCTAACTACTTATTTAGAAAATATGGTGTAGAACAGGAGTATGTTGGGTCCACCTATTAAGCAACCTGTTAAAGCACATGTAGTGTGTCCTATGTTTACAAAGTTTCTACTGGTGGTGCTGAGAAGTACATTAAGAACATGTGCAGGGCTAGGTGTAGCCAATTGGCAAAAGAATCACTGTCCTAACTCATCCCTTCTTGGCTGCATCTGCAGTCCTATTTGTAGTAGTGTTTAAATGAAAGTCACACACTTATCTCCGTATGTTCCTATAAACTTCATAAATTGACGTTTGTAGAATTTTATATATATAAATATATATATATATATATATATATAGTTTTATTGAAAACATAAATATCTATCCATATAGCTAGATTTGCTACCAAAGTAAATATTAGTCTAATAGTGGCCAAGTTGGAGATATTGTCAAACAATGAAAACAGATACCCATCGCATTCCACTGCCGTGAGAAGTCACTTCAATGATGGTTACCAGGGGAGGATCTTATGACAAACGTAACTGGGTTCGCTGGATGTCATCTAAGGTGAAATACAGATGGAATGAACCCTCTAATGTCCGCATTTTTTTTTATAAGATTGGACCAACTCAAATTAATTCATAAAAGAAGTGTGTATTTTTGGACATTTAGGGCTTAATTTATGAACAAGGGGATTGACAAGAGAATTTCAAACGTAATGTCAAAGTAGCCAAGCCGGAAAAGTTTGCCAATTCGGCTATTGAAATGAGTTAACCTCAAAATTGACTTAAAGCTCTGTTCTTGAGTAGGAAGAGGATCACTCTTCCACCGTCAGTGTGGAACATCCAGCCCATCATGTCATATACTACAGCAACACAAAGCCATTGTTAAAGTAAAGTGAATGTGTGTGTTCTCTGGTCTAAACAGGTAAGATGTGTAAAGGACTGGACAATGTTGGTGCAAGTCCACCTCACTACTGAATAAACCAAACACCTTTGTAACTACAAAGTGTAGCTTAGTTTAGTTACATAGTTAATAACAATCACTGTATACTTCGTCTGGGTGACTATGCTCTAAAAATTCTCAGCACACAAGTATAGTGAATAAAGGTGTTAGACTACATGTGGTCTAATAAACACTGTTATTCACAATACAGGTGTGCTGAGCATTTCGGGATTATTGTTATATTAGAGGAACGTTGTGGAGCTAGTGCTACAGAGTGCAAACATTTCACTATTATTTTAGGATTATGCTCTAGAAGCATAATTATTTGGTCTACTAAACTTCGACTTTCTATTCACTAAACTTCGACTTTCTATTCACTAAACTTTGACTTTGGAGGTTGACTTTCAAAGTCAAATTCAGCACCAGAGTTTAATTCAGCACCTCGGGTGCTGAATTTGGAGTAGACTTTCATTTTGAGACCAAGTCAAAGTCTAATTTTAGTGAATAGACCCATATGAGTTGATGCTCTGATTCACAGGGAGTAGTGATGGACACTGAGCACAGTAGAGTGAGTGATGGTTAAGACACTTATTGGTGTCCTTCAGACCGTGTATGGAATCACATGGCCCAGAGCCTGAAATTAAAGGGACATTCCAACTTGTTTAACCCCTGCACACCAGTTATCCTCACATTAGGACAATGGACATTTCACTTGTGCTTCTATATTAGAAGCACAAATGGAAAAACATGTTTAGTGTCCCTTTAAGGAGTAATAAAATGAAACTTTCCAGAGTGAATAAAAACAAACATATACAAATAACAAATATAAGTCCTTCTGATGTGTGTATGGTTGTTGGTGGATTTTGTTGTTGCTGCCACATGATGGTATAAAACATATTAAGTCTTTATTTACGTAGTATAGTAGTATTGCCATATTTTCTTCACGTAAAAAAACAGCTGGGGGGCAACCTTTGACTATATTTTGGAGTGTCCACATTACAAGACAAAAAAGAGCTAAGTGAAGTACTAGCATCATTAGCCATACATACTTGGGCTCATGGAGGAAATTTACATGATTATATTTTCCAGTAGCTGACTCTCAGTCCAGTTCCCTTCACTCTGTCCTACCAACTGGGCAAAGAACCTTGCATCCTATTCCTGCCTCACATGAATGAAGTAGATTTTAGGGTATGGCCAATACCTGACTGCGGTAAGTGATATTGATTACTGAAGCAATAAAACAGCAAACCAATACAAGTGGGCTTAATATCTTTACTTCCAGAATAAAGTACTTGTAGATTAAATAGTGGTCAGGTTAAATCATTGGCATATGATGATTTTAGGTTGAAAAAAATAATCATTGTCATCAAGTTCAGACATTCACACATCCCAGTCATTGCTGCTGAATGCAAAAAACCTACATTTAAGTGGTGCAGCTCTGCTTCAAAATAGAAAATAATTCCTTCTTGACTTCAAAATGACAAGTGGATTTCGTACCGATTATTCTATCCTTAAAATGCTTAATAACAAAGCTTTGCAAATCTTGTTTGATTAAAAAAAAACACTGAGACCTTTAGCATAAACTCACTAGGCAGAAGCTTCCAAACCTTTACTTTTCTTATTTTAAAAAAACAAACACATTTCTGCTGCAGTATGTGAAGTCTCCTTTCTGCAAGTATTCATGTTGAGTCTATGGTACAGTTCTGTTAATAAATAGACTCCCAGATGTAATTTTGTATAGACCATGTATATATGTGCATAAGGTTATCATACGAAGAGCTTTCTCTTCAATTAAAGGACAACTATCAGCAAAAAATAAGTCATGTTTCAGATTAAATCAAGAATAAATAGAAATGCTTTAATGAAAGAATTTAAATAAAGTACCTTATTGAGCCCTCTTTGTTTATATAGCTCTGTCAGAGAGCGGACATGTTGTTTAGAATATTGGGATGAAGGAAGACCAGACTCATGAACATAGGTACTAAATGTATCATAGCAGCAGGGAGGGCCGCCCTCTTTCTTATTATTACTCCCACACAGATTTGAAGACAAGGAAAACGGGTACCATAGGTTAGCACACTTCCCAAATGTTCCTACTTAGAAGGGACAGTCCCAATTTTGCACTCAAATCCCCCTGTCCCTCTTTCCTCCTCTCTTGTCTCTTTTTTCTGGGAGCTAAGTATTTTACGTTTGTATAAATGTATCACAGAGCTCTAGAGCAATAGAACTCACAATAAAGTGAGTTTAAACTGCAGTAAACATATGTTTATATTAAACTGTGTAAATAAAACTCGAAATTCTTGTTCTTAATGACTTATCACATTATGTAAATAGATACTGTCATGGCACCTGTCACAAAGTGAATCCTGACAGCCTGCATGACTGGGGCTCTTGTAGGCCTAAACACCTCCCTGTGGACTATGGACACTGTGTCCAGCTGTATTGAAAGCAGGGTGCCTGGGTGCCCCCAAGGTGGGTACCCCCAAACCAATAGATCCATAGACAGGGTCCATAGTCCAGGTCCCAGTCATGCAGGTACAGTGACAGACACCAATTGGCCATAACATAGTAATTTAGGTTGAAAAAAGTCCATCAAGTTCAACCCTTCTACCTATCATTCCCACTTTTGATCCAAAAGAAGGCAAAAACCCCTAGGGAAGGTATTTTAAATTTTGCTTCCTAGGGGGAAAAATTCCTACTTGACTCCAAATGGCAATCTATTCCTCACCCTTTTCTATCTGGATTATTTCACAGCAGATAAAGGCTTATTTGAGCTTGAGGGCAAAACTTTTGTAAAAATTAGTAGAATAATTATCCCCTTTTTCTGGATTTATATTTCCTTTTATATCATTTTATTCTTAAGGATGGAGAAATATTTCTTGGAGTCAAACTCAAAAAAACACCTCAGATGGTAATTTAGGGAAAGCTTTTATCACATTCCAACTACTGTTTAATAGATTCTTCTACAGGGAGTGCAGAATTATTAGGCAAATGAGTATTTTGACCACATCATCCTCTTTATGCATGTTGTCTTACTCCAAGCTGTATAGGCTCGAAAGCCTACTACCAATTAAGCATATTAGGTGATGTGCATCTCTGTAATGAGAAGGGGTGTGGTCTAATGACATCAACACCCTATATCAGGTGTGCATAATTATTATGCAACTTCCTTTCCTTTGGAAAATGGGTCAAAAGAAGGACTTGACAGGCTCAGAAAAGTCAAAAATAGTGAGATATCTTGCAGAGGGATGCAGCACTCTTAAAATTGCAAAGCTTCTGAAGCGTGATCATCGAACAATCAAGCGTTTCATTCAAAATAGTCAACAGGGTCGCAAGAAGCGTGTGGAAAAACCAAGGCGCAAAATAACTGCCCATGAACTGAGAAAAGTCAAGCGTGCAGCTGCCACGATGCCACTTGCCACCAGTTTGGCCATATTTCAGAGCTGCAACATCACTGGAGTGCCCAAAAGCACGAGGTGTGCAATACTCAGAGACATGGCCAAGGTAAGAAAGGCTGAAAGACGACCACCACTGAACAAGACACACAAGCTGAAACGTCAAGACTGGGCCAAGAAATATCTCAAGACTGATTTTTCTAAGGTTTTATGGACTGAAATGAGAGTGAGTCTTGATGGGCCAGATGGATGGGCCCGTGGCTGAATTGATAAAGGGCAGAGAGCTCCAGTCCGACTCAGACGCCAGCAAGGTGGAGGTGGAGTACTGGTTTGGGCTGGTATCATCAAAGATGAGCTTGTGGGGCCTTTTCGGGTTGAGTATGGAGTCAAGCTCAACTCCCAGTCCTACTGCCAGTTCCTGGAAGACACCTTCTTCAAGCAGTGGTACAGGAAGAAGTCTGCATCCTTCAAGAAAAACATGATTTTCATGCAGGACAATGCTCCATCACATGCGTCCAAGTACTCCACAGCGTGGCTGGCAAGAAAGGGTATAAAAGAAGAAAATCTAATGACATGGCCTCCTTGTTCACCTGATCTGAACCCCATTGAGAACCTGTGGTCCATCATCAAATGTGAGATTTACAAGTAGGGAAAACAGTACACCTCTCTGAACAGTGTCTGGGAGGCTGTGGTTGCTGCTGCACGCAATGTTGATGGTGAACAGATCAAAACACTGACAGAATCCATGGATGGCAGGCTTTTGAGTGTCCTTGCAAAGAAAGGTGGCTATATTGGTCACTGATTTGTTTTTGTTTTGTTTTTGAATGTCAGAAATGTATATTTGTGAATGTTGAGATGTTATATTGGTTTCACTGGTAAAAATAAATAATTAAAATGGGTATATATTTGTTTTTTGTTAAGTTGCCTAATAATTATGCACAGTAATAGTCACCTGCACACACAGATATCCCCCTAAAGTAGCTAAAACTAAAAACAAACTAAAAACTACTTCCAAAAATATTCAGCTTTGATATTAATGAGTTTTTTGGGTTCATTGAGAACATGGTTGTTGTTCAATAATACCGTATTTGCTCGAATATAAGACGAGGTTTTTTTCAGAGCAAATGCTCTGAAAAATCCCCCTCGTCTTACATTCGAGGTCGTCAAATTGAGGTCAGACTATAAGACTGGGATCCAGGTCCCCAGCAGAGCTGCAGGGGACCTGGATCCCCCTCTCTAGCAGCAGGGGATGTCTGCGCAACGGGCGCAGACTCCCCTGCTTCCGCGCGGCACGACCGCCGGGGCTTCTGTGAAGAAGCCGGGAACTTCCGCTTTCGTCACAGAAGTCCCGGCGAGCGTGCAGGGCGGCAGCAGGGGAGGTCTGCGCTCATCGCGCAGACTTCCTCTGCTGCCCCACTAGACACCAGGGAAAAGCGAGCAGCTGGGGGATGTCTGCACTATACGTGCAGATATCCTCCATGCTGCCCGACACCTCCGTCTATTATGACGGACCAGCTGTCCGTCATAATAGACGGAGGTGTCGGGCAGCATGGAGGATATCTGCACGTATAGTGCAGACATCCCCCAGCTGCCCCCACTAGCCACCAGGGAAAGGGGGGAGATGGATAGAGAGAGACAGGGGGGGGATAGAGAGAGAGAGGGGGGGGGAATAGAGAGAGAGAGGGGGGGGATAGAGAGAGAGAGGGGGGGGGGGAATAGAGAGAGGGGGGGGATAGAGAGAGAGAGGGGGGTAGAGAGAGAGAGAGGGGGGGATAGAGAGAGAGAGGGGGGGGGAGAGAGATAGAGAGGGGATAGAGAGAGAGAGACTAGGGGAGGGAGGGGGGAGATAGAGAGAGAGACTACACTGGAGGGGGGAGGGAGAGAGGCCGCAAGGAAATAAAAACAAGAAATACATTTGTATAATATCAATTTTTTATTACATATTAAAAAGCAATTTACATATATACAAGTTAAACTTTTTTTTTTCCTATAGGGTAGTCTTATATTCAGGCTTTTAGTTTTTTTCCTAAAGGAATATACAAAGTTTGGGGGGTCGTCTTATAATCAGGGTCGTCTTATAATCGAGCAAATACGGTAAAATGAATCCTCAAAAATACAACTTGCCTAATAATTCTGCACTCCCTGTATTTATCACTTCCTTCATATCAGTATCATTTATATAATGTTCCAAGATCCCTGCTACTAACTATAATTTGATCTCATTTTATAGTATTCCACAAGCAACACTTATACATAATGTATCTCTAAAGTTACATTGCTGAGCACTCATTTTCTCTTTGCAGCAAAGTTCTAGGATTTATGGATTTAGTATATTCCAAGATTAGAGGTTGAAATTAGCACTGATTTCAATCTCCAGACTCGGACAGATGGAATCCGATAGTGGGATGGGATTTCAATTTTGACTTAGACGGAATGCCAAATGTTCTTTTGCTAATAGCTTGGGGGTGTCGAATTTGGGATCAACTACACTAAGACTAAGCCAAATTCGACCTCATCTCACCAAATTAAATTTTTCGTGAATGGACCCAATAGACTTACCTTTAGTTAAAGAAGAGCTCATTATGTACACTGTGGCTTATTAGATGTCAAGTTGGCAACTCAAAAGCCAGACATTTTTTTTGAAAAGCACATAAATAATGAAATGAATAATGTCCAACCCAAGTTTTTACATAGTAGGCTGCCCTATACACTGAAAACTTTGCTGCTGCAATAAGATACTAAATCAGAAATGTGAATTGCTCTTGGATAAGTGAATAACATTTGTTTCCTAACATATGCCAGTAGTTTGGGCAACACAAAGTATAGATTCATTTTCTTATTTTTGTCAAAGTTATACCATGTCAATTCTGGCTAACAGATACACGTTACAGAGAAGTGAAGCCACCTCAGTTCTGTCTGTCTCATACGCCAGGGTGAGTATGGCAGGTTGCATTTCCAGAGACCTTAAGGCAACTGTCCTCTTTTGTCTCACCCTTAACTCATCAATGATAATAACATTAAGAAAAAAGAAAAGTTGGGATTATTGAAGAGGTAGTAAATATATTCCCGTGATGCAGATATCGACTGAACACTACAAGACGAGAAGATGACACGGATCTTCATTTGTACTTTACTGACACACAGAATAATAAGCAGCAAATACCATATGTCTTGTACTAGTTCATTTTTGTTGTTTTGATGCAGCCTTTTATTCCAGTATCTCCTCAAATCCTGTAGATGCAACTAACCGTGTGGCACATTCAATAGGAAAGGAGTATAATCCCAAATGGGTACCATGTAGAAGAGAGTGTTTGTGCTAGACCGTGTCACTTACACTTTATTTAAACCATATAAGAAACAAGTTCTCCCATTGTTGGCTCTCTAGGAATCCCAGGGAGGGGTCTCATACGAGCAGCTCACTGATCTCTTTGAATAAACACAACGTAAGCTTCCCCATGGCAACCTCGCTAAGGAGCTTTTTAATGAACAGACACGTACTATAGTCACATAGCGGAAGTCCCACTGCCAACTCAGGACCTTTGCCATCCAGGTCGCTGTTTTCTAGGAATTAAAACTGTGTGGTACTTGTTATTGTGGCATTGTGTGGGGGCTGAACTTTCATAGACCAGGTGCAGTCAATCTCTGTTTCTCCTGCTGTTTCTAGACTTCCACTCCCACCACCTTCCTGCTTAGTAGTATGCAGTGGCTGGATAGGTATGATGATGATGATTGAAGTTTAACAAGTTTTATGCTGCCACATTATGACCCTCCTCCCTCTATTCATGCAGATTTTTGTGATCATTTAATTCCCTGCCTAAGAATATTAAACTGGGAAAAAGGGAAAAGTATATGTCTGGTTTTAAAATATGTGCTGGGGATGTTACTTTTACACAAAATTGCCAAACAATCCAGGTGGATTTTACAATTACACAATTTAATGGTACCCATTTTATCTATGTCAGAAAGATGAAGGGCTATGTCAACCAGTAATTGAACCTGCAGATGATGTAATAGCCTACTGTTTTAAGAATTTAGGCCTCCAAGATGCCTCATTGGCCATCACCAGCTATCTTACCTTACCCCATTCTTTACAGTACTGCACAATTCAATAAACAAAATACCAAAAAAAACAATCAAGTTACTTCTGTCTGTTCCATCCACTCATACTTCTAGTTCCCAAGGAGGATATGGGTAACTTTTGGATCCCCAACTGTTGTGAACTAAATCGGATGTGATGCCCAACCTGGCAAATGGCCTGTATCAGTCAATCATTTGTCACTCTCTCCATCCCTTTGATTGTTTTTCAGTAGTTTGTTTTTTTCTTCTCTTGTCTTCTTTATTGTCCAGCCATCCCTTTGTATATGCTTATCTCTATTTTCCTTCTGTCTCCCCTGCCTTTATCTCTATATTTTCCTTGTATATATTGTGCTTTTTTTCTTACATCTCCATCCATCACCTTGTTTTCTTTCCCTCTCTTTTTCCATTCTTTTTGTTTCAGTGCTTTTTTCCCCTCCTCCCTCCCTGATTCTCTCTTTCCCCTCCGCTGTATCTTCAAAGCTGTGACTCACGGACGTTAATAGTCGTTTCTCTGCAGGGGCTGAAATCATTTCTGTGTTATTAGTCACCGCTGCTCGTCTCTCTTAAGAGGGAAGCTTGCATCCACCGTGATAGCGCCAAAGACTGTCACACTTCTTATTCAAACCTTACACGAGCATGCAGTAACCAGCTCAGCTGCCCAGACTACCTAGTAACAGCAAGTCAGCACACAGACACACACACAGACACACACATATATATGTACACATGATGATCATATCAAAGGCTGACATGTCATCATGATCCTGTCCATCTATCCCTCTGTCCATCTAACCTCACCTCCAGCCAGGGCCGGACTGGGAGAAAAATTCAGCCCTGGCATTTTTTTATCACTGCGGCCCACTAAGAAGGGGGCGGGGCAGAGAAGGTGTGTTTTGTCATCACCAATGACAAACACGCTCCCTCTCAAAGTGAGCGTGTTGGTTCAATGCTCTTCCAGGGCAGACCATGTGCAGAGCTCTGCTGAAGAGCTCTAGCATGAGAAAAAACCCTGTATTTGTTCTGCACAGTGCAAGCAAATTTAATAACATGCTCGCACTGTGTTTCCTTGCAACTTGTCTGTGGTGTCTCTATAAATGGATACCAAGAGACAAAAATGCCAGGAAAGAGTATTGAGCATGTGTTTGGAGCCTGCTTGTGGGATTGCGTGTGTGTAGAGTGAGCTGATTGTGGTGTGCTATTGTGTAATAAGGTCGGTTTTAGTTGTGTTGTGTTTGTGGTGTAATGTGATGCATATGTGGCTAGGGGCTGTAGAGAATGTGTGTATAGGGGATATAGCAAGTGTGTGAATACAGGCTATATTGTGTGTGTGTGTGTATATATAGATGTAGTGTGTGTTTAGGGGTGTAGTATGTGTTTGCTTACAAAGAATCTAGTGTGTGTATATATACACATATATATATATGAGTCTAGTGTGTGTTTGAAGGACCCAGAATGTGTATAGGAGATCTAGTGAGTGTGTGTTTATAACGGTTTCAGGGTGTATATAGGGATCTAGCGTGTGTATGTGTGTAGATGATCCAGAGTTGGGTAAGGGATCTAGTGTGTGTCTGGAATGTAATGTGTTTAGGGGTGCAGTATGTGTGTGAGGGGTGCTGTGTGTGTGTGTGTGTGTATATATATATATATATATATATATATATATATATATATATCTATATAGAAGTATTGTGTATGTCTGTTGTGCAGTGTGTTGGGAGGTTCTGTGTGTATGTGAGGGGTGCAGTATGTGTGTGTGAGGGGTGCGGTGTGATGAGGGGGGCGGTGTGTGAGAGTGATGTGTGTGAGTGCTGTGTATGATGTGTGTGAGAGTGCTGTGTGTGAGAGTGCAAGAGTGCTGTCTATGATGTGTGTGAGAGTGCTGTGTGAGAGAGTGCTGTGTGTGAGAATGCTGTGTGTGCTGTGTGTGAGAGTGCTATGTGTGTGTGATGGGTGTGAGAGTGCTGTGTGTGATAGGTATAAGAGTGCTGTGTGTGATGGGTGTAAGAGTGCTGTGTGTGATGGGTGTGAGAGTGCTGTGTGTGATGGGTGTGAGAATGCTGTGTGTGATGGGTGTGAGAATGCTGTGTGTGATGGGTGTGAGAATGCTGTGTGTGATGGGTGTGAGAATTCTGTGTGTGATGGGTGTGAGTGCTGTGTGTGAGAGTGCTGTGTGTGATGGGTGTGAGAGTGCTGTGTGGGAGTGCTGTGTGTGATGGGTGTGAGAGTGCTGTATAAATGTTAGAATGGATTGTGTGTGTGTGTGTGTGTGTAGGGGGGGGGGGGGGGGGACATAATGCCTGTTATTTTATTTGTTTATTTACCCCCCCCCCCCCCCCCCCACACACACACACACACACACACACAATCCATTCTAATATTTATACAGCACTCTCACACCCATCCCTCCCTTCTTACCTTTAGCCTGGGACTGGGAGGCGGGGTTCCCTGGTGGTCCTCGTGGTGAGTGAACTCTAGCCTGCGGGCTAGAGTTCACTCTCGCGAGATCCGGTCGTTGCCATGGCAATGCTCCGGATCTCGCGAGAGGAACCCGGTGGAGCTGCAAGTTAGAGCTCCTCCGGGTCCTCTTTCTAGTCTCCCTCCCTCTCTCCCCGCCAGCGGCCGCATTTGAAAGCATGTGGGCCGGTGAGGGAGATCTTTGATGTCCTCACCGCCCTTCATGGAAAACAGCGGGGCCGGCGCTCGGATAGTGCCGGCCCTGCATAGACCGGCAGGGGAGATCCTGGGACCCAGAAGCCACTGCTGGGACCTCCCCTGCCGGCCTCGGCCCATGGCCACCGCGGCCCACTGGGCATTTGCCCGGTGTGCCCGATGGCCAGTCCGGGCCTGCCTCCAGCATAACTAGAAACACCCTGCCATTTTTACACCCACAAAGCTTCTAGAATGCCTGAGCTGGTCACTCTCTTGTGAAGTCTAGAACAAAGATCAATAACTACAAGTGAGCATTAGAACATAATAAAGAATCTTTTCTATTTTCCATAAAATGATTTGTTGCTCTGATGGAAAATAAGTTAATTTGCCTTATAAATGTATTAAGAAATGGTAATGTTAATTTTTAATAAAGCCAGTGAGTAGGTTATTACTAGTGCTGCAATAATCACAGATTATGTGTACACGGTGGCTTATCAGCATCAAAGCCTAGCTATCCAGAAGAGCACTGCTATGAAGGCAAATGGCAAATAATGTTCGCTATAGGGCTGGTCCAAATCATAACTACTGATGAAAGTGTGGTTTGCTGGATGCCTGCTTGCAAAGTTACTGCTATGATCACATATTCCTCTCAAAGAGCAGACCAAGTGCTGCCATCATGTGGTGTTATAAGGTACAAAAAAGGACAAGGACATGTTTTTATTGTTAGTATGTTTTGTCAATGAACATTCCCGTCAGCTGTAGACAACAACATTGTTCCAGTGGTGTATCCGGTGTGGTATTTTTGGGGTTTGTGTTCTCTGAACTAACAGCACACAGAGCCAGAAATATATCCAAGAGGCTGACACAATCAGCACACAAATATGTATATAAATATTCTTTGTTATTCCACAGGTGATTGTGAATAACAGTGCCTATTGGGACATTAGCACTTACATAAGATGTACCTAGATTACCTGTGCATTTAAAACTAACACATTTATAAGACATATGCCACTGCGTTTTTTTCTGTTTTAATTAATTGCATATATAATAGTAAAAATAAAAAAAAATTTCAATCTCCAGCATTCATTTTGAGAATTTTACCCATGATGCAACATTCTCCAAAATCTTCCAGCAAGTCTCATTTTACGACTGTGGCCAGAGCCTGCATGATGATGTCATAAGATACACCCTTACTGGCTCCTGTGTATCACTATTGGACAGGACTAGGTGGCTGTGTATAACTTTTTTTGTCTGCCTTCCAACAGAAAGAGAGGAGATTGACCTGATCAAACAGGATCATAACTCTCCCCACTTGTGATGTTATAGTTACATTACCCACCCATTGAATGGAAGTCTATGGTTAAAATTCAGACTTATAGACTGTATTCTGTGTCCCCAGCCCTAAAGTGAGATACTAGTGCTGTAAAGTCACTGGGGGTGGCACACAAGAACACTATATTTCACAAAATGGCGGTGCCCAGTCATACTTGTTTAGTAAAATATTTCATTAAAAAAACTCACATAACAAAAACAAAACACAAATCTGAAATCAACAATGCAAAATAAACACAATAAAACCTTTTCATATTTTTGGGTGGGAGTGTCCCTTTAAACCACCTTTTTATGTGTTTTATAAATCCATTCAACTTCTCTTCTTGACCGATTTTGGACTAAATCAGCACCTTGTCAGTAGGGTAATAACAGATCGATAACTAGAATTTGAAATCCCGCAAAACAGAAGGAATTGCAACTGTTAACGCAGATTACATGCAGATTGCAGAGGGGGAGCCCTCAAGCTGCAGACCCTGGTCAGATGAGTGTGGCAAGTCACTGCTCTGACTGACTGTGTGTGCTCTGACACTGTCAGCGTTCGCCAGCATCCAGACCTGATGTGTCTCGGCTGTGAGACACAGCCGAGAGTAAACCTATGTGTATCTATTAAGCTATTAAGATTTTTTTTTAAATGATGTGTGAATAGAGGAGATGCATAAAAGTGTCACATGCAAAAATAGCGCTTAAAGGACAAGTTTTTTTTTAACCCTTGCTTCCTTACAGCAATACCATGGTTTGTGAACACTTTATTAACCCCTTAACGCATTGACCTATGTATACGTCCTGCAAAACATCCTTCTTGTGTTTCAGTGTAGTGTTTGCTCCTGAGCACAATGCTACAAGCAGCCAGTTAGACTTAAATGTTGCCTCAAGTTCCGAGGCATCCTCTATGTACAATTTAAGGGGCCCCATGCACATCACGTGAAAAAAACCCCGCTCCCTACAGCTTGCCTGTGCTGCTATGATGCCTTGACATCGCTAAAAATTCAACAAAATTTACACCACCCCACCCCTGTCACTCTGTCACTTCAGTCGCTATGTTACTGTTGCTTGACTGCCCCTAAGCAACATTACATTAAAAAAAACTCTAACCTTAAATCTAAAGTTTTTAAGGTCAAATTTAGAAAAAGTGTTTGGTTTTATTTGCATTTTTGTCCATATTTTATGATTTGCTTTTAGAAAATTATATCAAATATGGAAATAATGGTTTTAAAAAAAACATCAGACCTTTAAAATGATATATAATTTGTGTTGGTACACTGAACATAAAGGGGAAAAAATCACACAAATAAAAGGAATTCTGGTCTTCAACTCACATCAAATACAGCCTTGAACCAGAACAATAGTACAGAGTTAAATCATATTACACTTGTGACTCAACTTTTGTTACATATACATTGTCCGTGCAATTTTTTCTATGTAGGCGAAACCACTAGGAAAATGTAAATGCACTTTTCAAAACACAAATTAAAAGTAGATCCAGATTAATTGGATCTTCCTGTTTCCCAAAATTTTAAAGAGATCAAACATCACATTACTCAGTTTACAGTTTCGATAATCTATCTGTCTGATCATCTCTCTAGGTTAAATAGAAGGGAAGATAATGAAAATCTATTAGAAAGGACAGGCACTTTAGATCTCTGAGTCTATACCCTTGAGGGTTAAATAGGGAACATGACTTCACACCTTTAATGTAAATACAAATCCTTTGGTACAGAGTAATCTGTCTCATCAACTGGTCCCATATTAAGATATAATGTAAAATGTTTCTTGCACTGTCTGTAAAAAGAGTCTAAAGCCAAAAATGTTTTTTTAATAGATTCAAAGTAATTTCTCCCTGTAGGTAATTATGTGACAAACCATTCAAAATATATCCTTATAGTATTTGTCCTAAAAGCAAACATTCTGGGGGATAACCTGTATCTCATTAAGATTTTCATCATTAGCTATACATTTCCTGTGCCCTATTCTATCAGACTTTGCATTACAAATAGTGGGGGTGACTTGGCACTGTGGAAAGAGATGTGACAGCAGAGTTGGCACAGAGGAAAGTGGCACTTCAAAAAGGGGGTGATGTCTCCCCTATAGAAAATAATTAATATTTCTACCCTTTTTATGTACTCACCATATATAGAATACTGTTACTGTATAAATGAATGCAGCAAGACACTCTAGCTACAACATATCTATATAGTATACAAGTTGGTTTTCTTATAAGATATCTCTCATGGATAAATCGTTTAATGAAGCTGCTGCTCCACCGAGCCAGTTGAACCAGTTGCTCCTAGTGGTGTGTCGGTATGTCTATCCTGCAAGCTAGGAAGGAGGAAAGAATTTGTAAATTTGAATGCCAATGTGAGCTGTCAAACATAGTAGGAGTGAATATGAATGTAAATGCAACTGCTAATGTGAACAGTTAAGAAGAATGACAATGGGGTTTATTTACTAACGTCCAAGATTTGATGTCAAGATTACAGTAATCTTGACCTCCAACCTCGACCAGACTCACCCTACTCTTGGATGCCTCGTGTCGACCTAGCAAAATGGTATTCACTAACCATTTTGAAAAGATTGAGATGAGGTGAAGCCTGCCAAGATGAAGGGGAGTGAGATGAAACTCATTCCTATTCAATGGGAGATGGAAAAAACATATTTTCAAGTCCAAGTGCAATATATTGTCAAGTAACTGTCAAGATGGACTTGGGCTGAAAATCTTTTCCCCATATGAAAAATAAATAAATCTCCCCTCCCCATCAACCTTTAGTCAATAGACCCAAATGATGTAGGTGGGCAATGAGAAGAAAGGGGAGCCAGAGCCTCCAAGCAGAAATACCAGATGGTGATGCTAGAGCAGAAGAGGGAGTAAGTGCAACATGACAAAAGGTAAATATCTGGTGTAAACTTAAATATGGCTTTTTTTTTTAAGGTTTTATCCTTCTTTAAGAGATTATTATTTCAAGCCTTTGGAACAGCAGGGTTACCCATTGTAATCCTTTAATCTTAAAATATGCAGAATGCAGTGATGTATAGTGGAGTATTTTATTAACTAGGGGATTTATGTGTAAAAATACAAAAAAATCCAAATATCGGTCTATGTGTAGATTTTATGTTGAAAGAGAATATTCAGTCATTTTTCACGTTTAGTGGGATATACTTAGAATTATATTTTTTAAAGAATTTATTTCACTTGCTAATTTACTGACTTCCCAGTTATCTTTGGGCTTTATTCCTGAAAGAGGGAATTGCAGGAAATTAACAAGGGAATTTCAAACTTGAGGCTACTGAATTAGAGAATTTTTCCAAGTCAGCTATTTGGTCTTAAGTTTTAAACATATGTGGTATGTGAAATATGTTTTTATTACAAATGATAACAGGTTTTTCTTCTTCCCTGTTTTGTAGACATTAAGAGGTGGTCCCTCCCTGAGTTATTGGAGTTACCTGATTCTATCCACTCGATTGGGAGACCAGATATCTAATGATTTAAAGCAATATTACACTATAGTGTGTTTGTTTGTTTTTCTCCACTTGGTAGATAAAAGGTAGAAGTCTGTGGCAATAAGTAAGAGAAAGTTCATACTAATAAAAGAAAGTAGGAGAAAAGGTTGATCTGCAGCTATAATTATCAATGAACACAATCCCAGAGAGTAAAATAAAAAAAAAAAAACTAGTTACACAGCGCTCTACATGAAATAAGTATTCTTAAAAGAAAAAGTGATATATTCCTCCACTATAAGAAATATAGAATTGTGAATACAAACCAAGAATAGTTGGATAGGAAGCTATAGATATATACAGATGGTCCATGTTGTAATTTTCAGGTATTTTGCATATTAGGACATTAACTCTTAACAGGAAGCAAAACCTTGCAGTGTATTTCTACTACAAAAGGGATGAAAACCGAAATAGATATGTCTACAGCTTCTGAGAATATAGATCTCATCCGGAAATTTTAATCTGTTATATCGCTACTTATTACAAATATCAATAAGAAAAATCTAAGCTTTTATAACGCTACTGATACACAAGCAATAATAATATTATTTTTCTTTATTGAACACACCAATTAAACATTCACAGTGCTGGTGGAAAAAAATAAGTGAACCCTTGGATTTAATAACTGGCCACACCTACTTTGGCAGCAATAAATTCAAGTAAGTGCTTCTGGTAGTTGCTGATGAGACCTGCACAATGTACAGGAGGAATTTTGGACCATTTTTCCATGTTGAACTGCTTATACAGTCATTCCACAGCATCTCAATTGGATTAAGATCTGGTCTCTGACTGTCCCACTCCAAATTTGAGATTTTTTTAAAGCCATTCTGTAGTAGAATTACTTTTATGTTTAGGGTCATTGTCCTGCTGCATCACCCAACTTCTACTGACCTTAAGCTGGTTGACGGACACCGTGACATTGTCCTGTATGATACCTTGATAAACTTGGGAATTCATTGTCCCCTCGATGACTCCAGCAAAGAAGTCCCAAATCATGGTGCTCCCTCCACCATACTTCACAAATGGTATGATGCTTTCATGTTTGAATGCAGGGCCCTTTTTACGCCATATGCAGTGCTGCGTGTTCTTCCCATACAATTAAACCTTCGTTTCATCAGTCCACAAAAGAGTACTGGCTTCCTCCATGGTGTCCTCCAATGGACTACATGCCTGCTAATTTTTTTGCATGATTGACCAATAAACAGAGATGTTGACTAGTTCCAATGATTTCTTTTAGGGTTCTTTTTTTACTCCATCAAGCCATCTTGGCTGGGCACCCACTTTAAAGGAGGGTGGCCCTAGTATTACATTGTCTCCATTTTCTTCTCACTCTCTCTGTATGCCCATTTTTACTACAAATATACCCTCCCAATACAGATTCATTTTAAGTGCATCCCCATTTTAAATGTTCTACTTTTAATACAAATAAATACAACTCTGTTTAAGTCAATATTAACAATCAAATATTACAGTAAATCTGCAATGGTGACCTTTAGATTTCCCACCCTACAAAAGCATCACAACTTGTGTGAACTTGGACTTCGCCATGTGGATCAAAACACATCACTGAAGACCCGAAGACATCATTTCTGCTCATCATTCTACAAAAAGCTAGAAAGGAGTTTCTATGGAGTTAGTAGTCCAACTATTTAATGGTAGACAGTATGCACATGGAGAAGGTTCAAGACCACAGTCACTTTACTCAGGAGAAGTTATCCTAACCAAAGTGGTTCAGTATTTCAGCCATGAAGTTTGGAAGTGCACCATGTTATCCTGTAGCCCTCTCTCGACTTAGTTATTGTTCATTGAATTAGAAACACTGAACTAGATGAGACTAGCAAAAAGGAACTCACTACTGCCTAAACAGTTCTGTTCTTCTGAAGTTTTGCTAAAGATCACACATGTGATTCTGAGCCTGGTTCTCTGGTCATATGAATCAAAAAGATTTTTGGGGGCTCAATGAGAAATATCATAGTTTCTAAAAAAAAAAAAAAATGATTTTGCATTTGAGAAGAGGCACTTTAGCATCACAGTCAACAATATCAGTTGTAATGTGATGACTTGGGACTACTTTGATGTCTCAGCACGTGGGGGCTATTAAATGTGGCTCATGCATTTCACACAAAAAATGGATGACTCAGTACTCAAAGGGTTAATTGCTACAAAAAAAATATTTTAATTCAGCATAGTGGTAAGTATGATGTTTTGATCCATCAAGAAAAAAAAATGAAATGAAGACGCTTGAACTCATCCGTCCGGTGAGAAACTTATTGTGATTAATTTATTCGCAAGGAACCAACACTGGATACAAAAAAGTATAAATGTGATGCAGGGACACGAAACAGTGAAGAAAAAATAATCGCCTTACGCGTTTCATGCCTACCGGCACTTAATCATAGTCAGGACAGGGTTAGGGAAATTGTCCATTCACCAGTGTCCCTGGCAATGCCTTTGAAGGTCCATAGAACATCATTAAATTGTCCCTCACTGCCCACCAACTCCAGTGAATGACCACCACGAACAATGTTGGTGCCTAGTTCTGGACCAGAATGGTGCTTCCCCAGCAATGAACCATTTTAAAATAATGGGGGTAGCAATAGTCAATAGCACAATCTCATTTCCCATAGGGGGGCACATATACACAGCTAGTCATCATTCTTCTACAGAGACACATTGGAGAGTCCATATGTGTATGACACTGATGCCATACAACATACATATTGGGCATTCCTGTACTTCTTTACTGGAGCCCTCTGATCCCATGCCTATTTTTGAAGAGGCGATATCAATCTTATCCATCATCACCATTGAATTTAGTTACAATCTACCTTGTGTAAATGTAAGCTATCATGAGGTGGCCTCTCCAGCATCAGCAGCAATCAGCTGTTCTGCTGTTAAAGGGACACTCACACCAAAAAATAATAGAGGTTTATTTATTTTATTTTGCTTTGTTGGTTTCCGATATGTCTTTCGATTTTGTTATGTGAGTTTATTTTATGAAATATTTTACTAAACAAGTGTGACCGGGCACCGCCATTTTGTGAAATTTAGAATTTTTGGATGCCACCTCCTGGTGACTTTACAGAACTAGTATCTCACTTTGGGGCTGGGGACACAGAATGCAGTCAATAAGTCAGAATTCTGATCATAGACTTGCATTGAATGGGAGGGTAATGTAACTATTACATCACAAGGGGGCGCAGTTATGATCCTGTTTGATCCGGTCAATCTCCTCTCTTTGTGTTGGAAGGCATGTAAAAAAGTTGTACACAGCCACCTAGCCCAGCGCACTATGATACACAGAAGCCAGGAAGAGAGCAGGGGAGTATCTTAGGACATCATCATGCAAGCTCTGGCCACAGTTGTAAAGTGAGACTTGCTGAACGATTATGGAGAATGTTGCCTCATGGGGAAAAGTCTCACAATGGATGCTCGAGACAGAGAACTAATTTTATTTTTACTTTTATGTGCAATTAATTCAAACAAATAAGAAAACTAAACAGTGGCATATGTATTTTATATGTTGAAATAACTAAGGTTATACTGATAAAGATATCAGCAGGGGCATTGCTAGGTCAACAAATGATCAGGGGCTTGAGCCCAGATGAGCACAGTCGCACACAATCTCACCCCGTCTCTCTCTCTCTGTCTCACGCACCCTGTCTCTCTCCCTCTCTTTCTAACACACACCGCCTCTCTCTCTCTCTCTCTCTCACACTCTTAGTATCTCTCTCACACTCTCCGTCTCTCTCTCACACTCTCCGTCTCTATCTCACACTCTCTGTCTCTCTCTCACACAGCGTCTATATCTCACACAGCGTCTATATCTCACACAGTGTCTATATCTTTCTCACACACACTTACACATTCACAACCTGACACACACACACCCTCATACACTTATGCAAACACCCTGACACACACACACCCTGACACACACACCCTCATACACTTATGCAAACACCCTGACACACACACCCTCATACACTTATGCAAACACCCTGACACACACACACCCTCATACACTTATGCAAACACCCTGACACACACACATCCTGACACACACACCCTCATACACTTATGCAAACACCCTGACACACACACATCCTGACACACACACCCTCATACACTTATGCAAACACCCTGACACACACACCCTCATACACTTATGCAAACACCCTGACACACACACACCCTCATACACTTATGCAAACACCCTGACACACACCCATCCTGACACACACACCCTCATACACTTATGCAAACACCCTGACACACACACATCCTGACACACACACCCTCATACACTTATGCAAACACCCTGACACACACACATCCTGACACACACACCCTCATACACTTATGCAAACACCCTGACACACACACCCTTATACACTTATGCAAACACCCTGACACACACACCCTCATACACTTATGCAAACACCCTGACACACACACACCCTCATACACTTATGCAAACACCCTGACACACACACCCTCATACACTTATGCAAACACCCTGACACACACACCCTCATACACTTATGCAAACACCCTGACACACACACCCTCATACACTTATGCAAACACCTTATGCAAACACCCTGACACACACACACACCCTCATACACTTATGCAAACACCCTGGCACACACACACTTATACACATTGCTTCACCCACACAGTCACACTTACACGCAGACACTAACACACATTTTTAAATATTTTTTAAAAAAAACAAAAACCTTACAGCGTTGGTCCCCCTCCCTGCTAAATTACCTTTGTTTGCAGGGAGGAGGACATCTCCGATGTGACATTTTCTTCTGCTGGACGTCACATCTGGCGTGCAGCCAGACTCACAGTGCGACGGGGGCGGAGCTTGCACCCGTCGCGCTGTCAGTATGGCCAGGAGGTGCGGTCACCGCAGGCAATTGCTTGTGGGCCGCACCTCCAGGAGGAGGGGCCAGCAGCAGCGCCTCTCCTCCTCACCCCCCGCACGAGCATAAAGCTCCGATTCTGGGACTGTGTCCCAGACGGAGGAAAGCTCTGCGGGGGAGATATTTTTTTTTTTTTAACAGTGATAGCCCTGGAGTCTCGGGGCTAAAGTATACTTTAGCCCCAGAGTCTCCATTCGGGGCTATGCACTGGAGATTCGGGGCTTTAGCCCCAGTAGCCCCCCCCTAGCGACGCCTCTGGATATCAGTTTTCACCAATGAAATACGTTGTTTCATTTATAATGTTATCGTAGTTACGTTATAACACTTACTGTAAGAATATATAAATAATATATATAAATATATCCTGTTAATAACTTTTAACTACTGAGTCCACACTCGCTTGCTTTCGGCAATTTAACAATATTTATTTATTAGAAGCTTTAAACAAACAAATAAACAATACATACAAATACATATGCAAACTGGTACTAGGTTGGTATATGCTTTAACTGATTATTCATTGATTGTATGGAATTATCTAGCTGAAACAATGAGTCAAGCATTCACACATGTGATACATTGGAGAAGTGGCTAGGAGCAGGACTTATATAATGAAAGTCCCTCCTACTGCTGGACACACCTCCCTCAGCCAATCTTACATTAGCAAGACCAGAGATCAACATGTCTGCTGGGGAAAGGGCATTGCTTTGGAGATGACTGGGGTATTGAAAGACCTCCTACTGTATCCAACCTGTTTAGCCCCTGTGTTCCTGTGTTGTCAGAGCTTACTGCCTGAGGGTAGATTTGATTCCATTAAAGTAAAAGCTTAATTCTTATGCTTTATAATTCTGTACATTAAAACACTTGACTTCCTTGGCATAGAGTTTGGTGGTCAATCTTTCCCCTTATTACATATGTGTTTGTTTTAAATGCACTGGTCATCTAGTTACATCTTATGGAAGTGGTAGTGTACCTTTAAAAACATGTGGTTTTGTATGCCATTATTAATGTCCTCCGGTATCATTTAACTATTGATGAAATAAATATCATTAATTAATTAAGGGGTTACATATGGAGGTGAGACAAAGAGCTAATGAACATAATTCTTCCAGGCTTCATGATATCATGCCAGATATCCCGCTAAGAAGGACCGCCATCATAAAATTCAGGGCCCTTTACTGAAAAAAATTTGGTGTCCCCTCTCTGGATAGTTTATCTATTAATAGCCCACTGATAATTTGCTAATTTATATGCCACTGATAATTTGCTCATTAATAGCCACTGATAATTTGTCCATTAATGGCCACTGATAATTTGCTAATTAATATGCCACTGATAATTTGCTCATTAATAGCCCACTGATAATTTGTCCATTAATGACCCACTGATAATTTGCTCATTAATAGCCACTGATAATTTGTCCATTAATGGCCACTAATAATTTGCTCATTAATATGCCACTGATAATTTTCTCATTAATAGCCACTGATAATTTGTCCATTAATAGCCCACTGATAATTTGCTCATTAATATGCCACTGATAATTTGCTCACTAATAGCCACTGATAATTTGTCCATTAATGGCCACTGATAATTTGCTCATTAATATGCATCTAATAATTTGCTCATTAATGGCCACTGATAATTTGTCCAGTATTAGCCACTGATAATTTGTCCAGTATTAGACACTGATAATTTGTCCATTAATTACCCAGTGATAATATGTCCATTAATAACCCAGTGATAACATGTCCATTAATAACCCAGTGATAACATGTCCATTAATAACCCAGTGATAATATGTCCATTAATAACCCAGTGATAATATGTCCATTAAAAGCCAGTCCCACCCTCCTCCCCCCTGCGCACACGCTTCTTGCAGGTAATACAGCTACAGTATATGACATGACGTCATTTCCGGAGGCTGTGAGAGAGTCACGTGGGCAGCGGGGGCCCACGGGCAGCTGCTTCGGCCCCCAGGAATGAATGGACCGTGGGCAACTGCCCCGTTTGTATACATTAAGTTTAATTTCATTAAAGAGCCCACTACTGGTGTATCCGCCCCCCCTCGATGCGGCCCTGCCTCTAAGATAAAAAACACAGTCAGCTATGGAAGCCAGGTGGAAATGTAATCTCGGAATTTAAATATGTGGGTGTATGTTTGTGTGTCTCTGTGCACCAAATGGATGAGTTAAATGTTTGCAAACAAAACTATATTCATGTATGCATTATGTGTATACCATCTGTGCTGATCTATGTGCAGATTGAACAAGGAAGGAAAAGCAGGAGACAAAATGTTGGATATTTTCTGTGTACTGATCACAGGTGAAGTATGCCCCCAGAAACCTGTGCACCTGCAGAATCACAGAGGTGCACTGCTCTGACAAATACATTTCTACAAGCAGTGTGTGTAAAGATTACATTTTATCTTACATTTGTGAATACATTCTGATGATGTACATTGCTTATATCCAGAGGCGTCGCTAGAGGTGGGCTACTGGGGTTATAGCACCGAGTCCCCCCTTCATAGCCCCAAATGGAGACTCTGCGGCTAAAGTATCATTTAGCCCAAGACTCCAGGGCTATCATAGTTAAAAATAAATCCCCCGGTGAGCTTTCCTCAGTCTGGGACATGGTTCCCAGAATCAGAGGCTTAAGCTCACGTGGGGGGGGGGGGGGGGGGGGTGACCGCACCTCCTGGCCATACTGAGCACAGTGCAAGCTTGCCCCGTCGCGCTGTGAGATCTGCTCACCGGATGTCAGGTGACATCCGGCAGAAGATCCTAGATGACAATCCAACTGTAAGGTAAGTAAAAAAATAATTAAGGAGAAATCTGTGACTGTGTGTGGGTGTCTAGGTGTGTGTGTCAGGGTGTCTCAATGTGTGTAAGTGTGTGGGTATCTGAATGTGTGAAAGTGTGTGTCAGGGTGTCTCAATGTATGTGAGTGTGTGTCAGGGTGTCTCAATGTATGTAAGTGTGTGGGTGTCTCAGTGGGGGATGGGACACTTCGTCCCGGCTGCATCCGCACAGCCGCTTCACCGATTTCATCGTGGACATTTCATCGCTAAAGGTAAGTTTATTTTAGTATTTTAGCTATTTTAGTTTATTTTAGTAAGGGTGGTTAGAATTAGGGTTTAGGGGGTTAGAATTAGTTTTTAGGGTTCGGGGTTAATTTTAGTATTAGGGTTTAGGGGGTTAATTTTAGTATTAGGGTTCGGGTTAGTATTAGGGTTTAGGGGGTTAGTATTAGGGTTTAGGGGGTTAGTATTAGGGTTCGGAGGTTAGTATTAGGGTTTAGGGGGATAGTATTAGGGTTTAGGGGGTTAATTTTATTATTAGGGTTCGGGGGTTAGTATTAGGGTTTGGGGGGTTAGTATTAGTGTCCAGGGGTTAGTATTAGAGTTTAGGGGGTTAGTATTAAGGGTCGGGGTTAATTTTAGTATTGGGGGTTTTATGGGTTAATTTTAGTATTGGGTTTTGGGGTAAATTTTAGTATTGGGGTTTGGGGGGACACTTTGGGGGGGGAATCATTTATTAGGGCGGGTGATTTTCTTTTTACTTTTACATTTGTAAGAGCTGACAGTTCAGCGCTGAACTGTCAGCTCTTACATAGCCACGTCCGTGAAGAAGCGGCCACGTCATTCTTCATTGCTGACAGTTCAGTGTTCTAACTGCCGCGCGGAACTATCAGCGATGAAGATGCGGCGAAGAAGAGCCCTAGACCCGTCTCAATGTGTGTAAGTGTGTGTCAGGGTGTCTCAATGTGTGTGAGTGTGTGGGTGTCTGAATGTGTGTGTCTGGGTGTCTCATTGTGTGTTAGTGTGTGTCTGGGTGTCTCTGTGTGTCAGGGTGTCTCAATATGTATGTCAGGGCGTCTAGGTGTGTGTGTCAGGATGTCTAGGTGTGTGTGTCAGGGTGTTTGCATAAGTGTGTGTGTGTGTAAGGGTGTTTGTGTAAGTGTCTGTGTGTATGAGAAAGAGAGAGAGACAGTGTGTGAGAGAGAGAGACAGACAGACTGTGTGTGTGAGAGAGAGAGAGACGGTGTGTGTGTGAGAGAGAGAGATGGTGTGTGTGTGAGAGAGAGAGACGGTGTGTGTGTGAGAGAGAGAGACGGTGTGTGTGTGAGAAAGAGAGACAGTGTGTATGAGAAAGAGACGGTGTGTGTGTGTGTGAGAGAGAGAGAGACGGTGTGTGTGTGAGAAAGAGAGACCGTGTGTGTATGAGAGAGAGAGACGGTGTGTGTGTGAGAAAGAGAGAGACAGTGTGTGTGAGAAAGAGAGAGAGAGACAGTGTGTGTGAGAAAGAGAGAGAGAGACATTGTGTAAGAAAGAGAGAGAGAGAGACAGTGTGTGTGAGAAAGAGAGAGAGAGTGCGTGTGTGAAAAAGACAGAGAGTGTGTGTGTGAGAAAGAGAGAGACGGTGTGTGTGAGAGAGAGAGACGGTGGGTGTGTGTGAGAGAGAGAGACAGTGTGTGTGAGAGAAAGAGAGACCGTGTGTGTATGAGAGAGAGAGACGGTGTGTGTGTGAGAAAGAGAGAGACAGTGTGTGTGAGAAAGAGAGAGAGTTAGAATTAGAGAGAGAGAGACAACGCTGGGGGGGAAGAGATTTTCTAAATACTTTTATTAGTCCCCCGTGTTTACCTCTATCACTTCTGCTGGAAGGCTATTCCATACATCCACTACCCTCTCAGTAAAGTAATACTTCCTGATATTACTTTTAAATCATTGCCCCTCTCATAAAAGACTATGTCCTCTGGTTGTGGTAGTTTTTCTTCTTCTAAATATACTCTCTTCCTTTACTTTGTTGAGCTACTCAGCAGTAAGCTGAAAGTTTCTTATGGACTTCCACTGAATCAGAATTGGTTGATTTGGATACACACAGCACATTGAATAAGTGGAGAAACCTGAAACAAAAGGAGAAATGATCCACTCATCACATACAGTCGCTATCTGTGTTCTCATCCATAAAGGTTTGAGGATGAATAAACGCCCGTCAGCGGGAATCGCTGAAAGAAGAAACATCATTTAAATCTAAATGGGAAGCAATTCTCAATAAATGTAGTATGGACCTCATGCTTCTCATTATTGAACACACCAGTAACAAACTTATACAGATTCAACAAGAGCTATAGCAGCTTGAATCAAAAATGACAGAATGTCAGGAGAAACAACAGATTTAAAGGAGATGTGCTAGAAATGTTTGGAGGACCAACACGACACAGGAGAGGCAGACAACGCCCACAAAAGAGGGGAGTCTGTGTCGAGACCGATAAAGTGCAGCCAAACAGGCTCCAACCCAATGAATTACCGGTACATCAATCCATGGAGGGGGCGCAGACAACGGTATTAACCAAATTGGACAGTATTGTGGCTTTTTTTTCTTCAAGAATTCTGAGTCCAAATTAACTTTCCATATTACAAAAGGGGTTAACCTTTGTTCCTGATGCAATCCCCAAATTAGAAGATTTGATCATTGATTTATTTAAATTTTGAAGGTCTCTGAGGCTCTAATGTGTTTTCAACGATGAAAAAGATTCAGATGTCAGTCTACATATAAAGAAGGATGTTAAATCTAAATATTGCCCATGGTCATATATTAGCCCCACCATACAATTTTTTTTAAGAGCTCTCTGATTCTCTCTTTCATGATAATTTATCAAGTGAGGAGAGAATGGCCTTGAACAACCTCCAGAAAGATTGACCCCAGCAGACAAAGGGATGCACTGGTTATATTATATAGAACAGATTACCGTATTTGCTCGATTATAAGACGACCCCCCAAACTTTGGATTTTCCATTAGGAAAAAAACTAAAAGCCTGAATATAAGACTACCCTATAGGAAAAAAGTTCAACTTATTCACATGTAAATTGCTTTTTTAATAAAAAATTATGATATCAAAACATGTCTTTCTTGTTTTTATTTCTTTTTATGTGCCAATGCTGCCTCTCTCTTTCCCTTGCCCCCAGCTTTCTCTCTCTCTCCCCCCCCTTAGTGTTGTCTCTCTCTCCCCCCTCGCTCCCCTTGTATCTTTTTCAGCACCGCCTCCCTCCCCTTGTCTCAGTCTCTTCAAACCCCCTCCCTCCCCTTGTCTCTGTCTCTCCCCCCTCCCTCCCCTTGTCTCTGTCTCTTCCCCCCTCCCTCCCCTTGTTGCTCTGTCTCTTCCCCCTCCCTTCCCTTGTTGCTCTGTCCCCCCCTCCCCTTGTCTCTCTTCCCCCTCCCTCCCCTTGTTGCTCTGTCTCTTCCCCCCTCCCTCCCCTTGTCTCTGTCTCTTCCCCCTCCCTCCCCTTGTTGCTCTGTCCCCCCCTCCCCCTGTCTCTCTGCCCCCCTCCCTCCACCTGTCTCTCTTCCCCCTCCATCCCCCTCAACTGTTTCATGATCCCTGGTGGCTAGTGGGGGCAGCCGGGGGATGTCTGCACGATACGTGCAGACATCCCCCGGCTGCCCGATTCTCCCTGGTGGCTAGCGGGGCAGCAGAGGATGTCTGCGCGATGAGCGCAGACCTCCCCTGCTCCCGCCCGGCACGACCGCCGGGACTTTTATGACAAAGCCGGAAGTACCCGGCTTCATCATAGAAGTCGTGCCGGGCGGCAGCAGGGGAAGTCTGCGCTCATCGCACAGACATCCCCTGCTGTTAGAGAGGGGGATCCAGGTCCCCTGCTGCTCTGCTGGGGACCTGGATCCCAGTCTTATAGTCTGACCTCAATTTGAGGTCAGATTATAAGACAACCTCGATAATAAGACAAGGGGGATTTTTCAGAAATTTGTTTCTGAAAAAACCTTGTCTTATAATCGAGCAATTACGGTATATAATTAAGATATGGGCATTCTACCCCCACTTTACCTGGCACCCCACCATATGAACTTCTCAGTAATTTTTGTGTTTTGTTTTATCTATTAAGTACTTTCAATTTGACTCGGGCTTCTACATGCAGGTTGATAGAATTGCCATGGGGGCAGCTTTAGCCCCAAATGTAGCCAACCTGTATATGGGGGCCGATGAAAAAGCTGTGATCTATGCCCCGAGAGAATCCATTTATCCAGTGGATCACTGGGTGGCATAGGTTCATAGATGACATTGTATTCATTTGATTTGGATAACATTTTATTTTTGGATATGATGGTATACAAACAGGGTCAGTCCCTAGCCAATAGACTATAAAGAAAGCCGATGGCAGTTCATTCTTTACTCCATTACCAATCCTGCCACCCCCTCAGGTACTTTAAATAACATACCCTAGAGTCAAATGACCCATATTGAAAAATGATGTAGAGACATAAATGTAAGAGTTCAAGAAAATGAGAATTTGCTTGAGCCCTTTAAGGAGTGTGAATATCCTAAGCATGTCTTGGAATAAGCAAAAAACCTAAAATGTCAAACAAACTTAATAAACACACTAGACAAAATAAAAAAGTGTGTAATTTTTTCACCCCTTATTTTCCCATTGCTAGACAGGTTCGCAGAGACACATGAGATGTGTTCCTGCAATCTTCCTACTCATGGTACACTGGTTGGAGAGCACATTACTATGACACCTTCCTTCCTCAGGTCTACCAGTGGTAGGTTCTCTAGCTTATACATACCATCATGGAGTATCTAGTGGTTAGTAATCCTCCATACCTTTTCAATGTGAAAACCACCAGCCTGCTTCTTCTCAACATCAAAGACGCCACCAGTTTGATACTTCAACCCCGGATGGAATAAAGGATCTTTCTACACATCTAATACCAATTACTACAATGCTGCAACAGTTAATGTGTTGATATGGGGGGGGGGGGGGGGGGTAAATATAATTGATCAATTAGCATTGTGTATTACAGTGTTGTTCAACTTGGGGGGTTGGACATTAGTAATTCAATAACACAATAGAACCTATGGAAAGATTAGCCAGGTTGGGGGCCCACAAAACCCAACTGAAAGTCACGTCTAACCTGCAGTCCACCAATTCCACATCAGCGTTGTAATACATAGCACTGCACTAAACATACTGTACTGATGTACTGGTCACAAACCAATATAAGCCAACAGTGTGAAGTACACCACATCCAGAAAGGGCTGCCTTATGTATTGTAATTGCAACTAACTGACCAATAACTGTGTATATAAAATGCAGCAGAAGATACACAATCACGATTTACATAGAGATGGGTGCCTCTCCTTTAATAAAACTGCTTTGCTAAAAAGTAACTCATGTGAAACCTCAGACTTCATGCTCCTGCTGGTGATGTCATTCAGATCCTCTGACAGATGCCAAGCAACATAACCATGCTTTGCTACTGAGTGCGGCCATAGTAACACTATACTTATCTTATTGGAGCAAAGAGGGTACATGATGTTACCATGGCCACACTCCCTAGCTGAGTGCCAATAGCAGATACTTAAGATCTGTTGGATACACAATGACATCACCAACTGGAGCCAGGGGCAGGACGATTTACAAATGAGTAATATGTTAATGCAGCAGATATGGCCAGTTTAATACGTTATTCACAGACAGAAATTGCTTTCCTGTTACAATTTTGTGGATTAACAAATCTTTATTTCAAGATTTCTGAACACTTCATCATGGCAAGACATCCTTTGCCATTTTTGTGGGTCTGGTAGAAGTCATTTGGCTTTACGGCCCTTTTAGCTAGAATGTGAACTGATCAAAGAAGCTATAACCGAAATAAAGTTTACTCTGTCAACCTAAACACTGCTTAAACGGTGAATGTAGAGTATAAAACATGATGAAAAATTACCTCACTCTGTGGCGTTTCCTGTCTAGGACATCTCCTTGTGGCTTGTTATGCAAATTACACATTTCTTATTTAAAATGAGTTAATTTGAATTTCAAGACACAGGTGATGTCAGAAACAGTAGATACCATAGACAAATTTACAACATATGTTCCTTTTATTTTACGCACTTGCTTGCCACCCTACTAACACAATGTATAGATAATTTTCATCATTTTTCTTTCTGCATTCACAGTATAAGAAATATTTAGATTGACAGAGCCTTTAACTTAATAATTAGGTCACTATAGGGCTTTTTAATTTAGAAATCTACTACCGAAAAAAATAGCACTTCAAACACTTTTTAAGCTGTGTTGAGCTGCATGTGCGTTTGTTTTACACTCTCATTTGTGCCTGAGGAACAAATTATCAGTTAACTCCTCTGACACTGCCTATATCTGTCTAGCCACCTAAGGGGTTAACTCCTCTGACACTACCTATATCTGCCTAGCCACCCAAGGAGTTAACTCCTCTAACACTGCCTATATCTGTCTAGTCACCCAGGGGGTTAACTTCTCTGACACTGCCTATATCTGTCTAGCCATCCAGGAGTTAACTCTTCTGACACTGCCAATATCTGTCTAGTCACCCAGGGGGTTAACTTCTCTGACACTGCCTATATCTGTCAAGCCATCCAGGGGTTAACTCTTCTGACACTGCCTATATCTGTCTAGCCACCCAAGGCGTTAAATACTCTGACACTGCCTATATCTGTCTAGCAATCCAGGCGTTAACTCCTCTGACACTGCCTATATCTGTCTAGCCATCCAGGGGTTAATTTCTCTGACACTGCCTACAGCTATTTTGATTTTGTTTTAGGGAATTCCACAGCCTATTATCATAATAATGTTTTTTTTTTTACCATTACTTTATTTTCCCCTCATGGGTGAGTTCTTACAAAAAAAATATTTATTTTTATATGCCCACTAAAGCATAAAAATTAAAATATTTTTTTCAAAGAGCTCACCCATGAGGTGAAAAGAAAGAAATAGTAAAAGAAACATTATTATGAAAATAGGCTGTGCAATTTCGAAAAAAATTATCTGTGACCGCTGATCTTTAACATGACTTGTTCAAATATTGTATATTAAGTTTAACTGCTCAAACATTTAGGGCACACTTTTTAATCATGGCCTGCCAATACTTGGGCCAATACAGTATTTCGTATAATGTTGCAGATAGAAAGGTGCTGTTCCATTAAATTCTCACTTCCTGATAAGTTTCATTTTAGTTTGAATTATCATGACTGTGGGGGTTTTTGGGGTGAGGGAGGGGCAGCATTTCGTCTTTCGGCCCAGGCAGCACAATGTCTTTGGCCGGCACTGGTCAAATCTACTCCTGCCAGTATGTATATCATTAAATTAAATTTAAGCAAGAACAAATCACAGATCCTCAACTGGCTATGGTTCATAATAATTTATATATAATCTGTATAGGAATTCTAGCCACAGAATAAAAATAATGAAATCCTTACAGGGATAGTATCCCCCAAATATTGGTTATACCATGAATGTAAAAATAAAACAAAACAAAGCAAATGCCTAAATTAGGGGAAAATAAGTACTGTATTGTGTAAAGTAAATAACCAGGTTTGCCTTAACGCTTCCTCTCTCCTAAATGCTACAGGTAAAGTGCGATAGAGTTGTTGATTTTGCTTTACCAACAGTCCTGTCAATCTCTTCAAGCCCTCCTCACTGGATGTCACAATTAATAGCAGAAAAAGATGCTGGAGATCTGTAGCACAATTACTTGATCTAAAAAAAATCTTCAGCAACAACATTTTCAAACAGTAATTAGATCATTATATTCAAGTAAGGAAGATGCTGTGTTTCACTCTCCGTGATATTTAACTTGGAAAAGGTTAACTACAGTCAGAACAGTGCAGATTTGGGACTACTTACCCAATGAAATTGTTCTAGCAGACACATTCGATGCCTTTTAAGAATGTTTGGATTTTGCTAGCAAAATTCACAAAGCTATAGTAACTGAGCGTTCGTCTTAGAATCAGTAGCTTCGTGATCCATGGAGAAATCCAATTTTGGAGTCAAGAAGGATTTTCTTTTCCTTTTGAAGCAAAATGTGTATAATGTTCTATGCTGGTTATTTGCCTTCTTTTGGTTTAACGGCATTGTGAGATGTGTGCAAGGCTGGACTTGAGTCTTTAATCAACGTAAATTGCTATGTTTCAATCATTGTCTGATAGAACAGGAGAATCAAGACATAGTGTGAGCATCTTTCACTGTGTGTTTTGAGCATTTGTCTATGAACAAGTGGGTGCATTGCAGAGTGTTTATAGAAGTGTCAGTTTGTTACTATGAGGGGTGAGTCATAATTCTGCATAAATAAGGTACATAGCAACATCACCATTAACTTAAACACTAAATATATTCTGTGCTTGTAATATAAAGGGATTTATTGTTGTGTGGTCAGTTTGATCGGAGTAAAGTGTATGTTTAATTCTCCTATGGTAATTCTGATACTGCCTTACTAATATCTTTATTCTGCCAGTAAACCAGCCATGTACTTCTGCCTGAGTCAATAGTTAGGGTGGCAGGCTGAAGCCGGCAGCAGGGCAACAGGAGGGAGGGGAAGCTGGTTGCACTAAAGAGACTGGGGGGGGAGCGGAAATGATGCTGGAAAGTGATTTTGGCAGACATGGCACTGGAAAGTGATTTGGAGGAAAGTGGAAAGCGACTTGAGGCGGCCAGTAACTACTGATGTTGTCAAGGAGGACATTTACTGAACTTTGTGATCACACACACACACACACACACACTGAGTCACACTTCCACGCAGACATTGCTTCTTTTTTTTTTCATTAAAAAAAAAAACACGTTATTTTGTTCCCCCTCGCTGCTCATTTATCTTGTATCTGCAGGGAGGTGAATTGGAAGTCATCTGTGGAGGTCCTATTCGCCATCTGAGCAGCGGGATGTCACTGACACCTGGTTCTCCAACAGGGTCAGAGTGCGAGGGGGCAGAGCTTTGTTCCCTACACGAGGGGGAGAAAGCCCCGCCCACTCATGCTCTGATCCATTTGGAGCACCAGGTGTCAGTGACACACTTTGTTGGTGCTCAGAGGTGAGGCTACCGATGCCACTCTCAAGCGAGCCGCACCTCTCTGGCCGGCCGGCTGCATGTTGGATGCCAGTGATGTATTGTATTGTGTACTTTATACTGACTGTTGGTATTCATATTGAAAATGGGTTAATAATTAATTATTTAAACCCTAATAAGATTAACATTTTTATTGTATATTTCTGAGCATGCCTCTGTTCGGTTGGTTTGTATCTCATATGTAAAGTAAAGTAAAGTAATGTAAAGTAAAGTAAAGTAATGTAATATAATGTGATGTAAACAGTGCCAGTGAAAGACTTGTTGCCGCCCTAGGCGAACATATATTTTTGCCGCCCCTTGCTTTTCCCAGTCATTTACACACACATACATATGCAGGCACATGAACACACGCATGCAATGTCAGATGCAGCCACACGTAGACACACAGTAACACATGCAATGTCACATGCAGCCAAACATTCATACACAGTCACACATTCAATGTCTGTCTCACTGTCTCACTCTCTCTCCATGTTTGTCCCGTTCTCTCCC
This sequence comes from Pelodytes ibericus, assembly GCA_036172795.1. Lineage (NCBI taxonomy): Eukaryota > Metazoa > Chordata > Amphibia > Anura > Pelodytidae > Pelodytes > Pelodytes ibericus. Next base: position 50,435,958 of record CM069857.1, on the reverse strand, counting down.
TCTATGCCATCCCTGTCTGTCCTTCTCTCCCCATGCCACCCCTGTCTCTCTTACTCTCCTGCTATGCCATCGGTGTCTGTCTTACTCTTCAGCCTTGCCATCGGTGTCTGTCTCGCTCTTCCGTCTTGCCATTGGTGTCTCCCAAGCCTGTCTTTCTAACTGCTCCATGTCTGTTATCTCTCTCTTTCTCCCTCTAATCCCATGTCTGGTCTCTTTCTCTCTCTCTCTTCGCAACCCCAAATCTGGTCTCTCTCTCTTCCCCCACCCTATGTCTGGTGTCTCTCTCTTTCTCCGTCCCTCCCCCCCACCCCATGTCTGTTGTCTCTCTCTTTCTCCCTCCCTCCCACCCCATGTATGTTGTCTCTCTTTCTCCCTCCCACCCCATGTATGTTGTCTCTCTTTCTCCCTCCCTCCCCATGTATGCTTTCTCTCTTTCTCCCTCCCTCCCCATGTCTGGTGTCTCTTTCCGTCTTTCTCCCTCCCTCCTGCTATCCCATAGCTTGGTGTCTCTCTCCATATCTCCTCCTCACCCCATAGCCTGGTGTCAATCTCTCTCTCCCTCTCTCCCTCCCAACCTCCCACCAGTGGCGGATCCAGGGGGGGGGGGGGGCAACGGGGCAATTGCCCCCCCCCCCCCCCCGAGAAGAGAGAGAAAAAAAAAAACAGTAAAAAAAAAAAAAATCGGAAGATCCCCCTCACCTTCTCTGCCTGCCTGCCAGGCTGCACAGGGAGCCGAACAGGCAGCACAGAGAAACCTCCGTGCTGCCTGTTCGGCTCCCCGTGCAGTGTGCCGACACGGAAGTGCCGACAGGTCACGTGACCGGCGCGCTGACGTCATACGCGCGCCGGGTCACGTGACCTATCGGCACAACCACCTGTGAGACGAACAGGCAGCATGGAGGACACCATGCTGCCTGCCACTAGCCACCAGGGAAAGGTAAGTGCTGGGGAGTGGGGAGATGGGGGGACAAGGTAACACTGACATATTATTGGGCAAATTAGCTGGGGAATATTAATAGCAACTAACACTGGCATATTACTGGGCAAATTGGCAGGGCATATAAAATGGCAAATAACTGGCATATTACTGGGCAAATTGGCAGGGGATATTAAAATATTAAATGGCAAATAACTGGCATATTACTGGGCAAATTGGCTGGGGCATATAAAAAGGCAAATAACTGGCATATTACTGGGCAAATTGGCAGGGGCATATAAAATGGCAAATAACTGGCATATTACTGGGCAAATTGGCAGGGGCATATAAAATGGCAAATAACTGGCATATTACTGGGCAAATTGGCTGGGGCATATAAAATGGCAAATAACACTGGCATATTACTGGGCAAATTGGCAGGGGAGATTAAATGGCAAATAACTGGCATATTACTGGGCAAATTGGCAGGGGATATTAAATGGCAAATAACTGGCATATTACTGGGCAAATTGGCTGAGAGAGCCATGCATGGGAAGGGAGAAGAGAGAGACATAAATGGGATGGTAGAGGAGAGACAGACAGACATGGGTTCGCAGAGGAGAGACAGACAAATATGGGATGGCAGAGGAGAGACAGACAAACATGGGATGGCAGAGGAGAGACAGACAGATATGGGATGGCAGAGGAGAGACAGACAAACATGGGATGGCAGAGGAGAGACAGACAGATATGGGATGCAGTGGAGAGACAGACAGACAGACAAACAGACATGGGAAGGGAGAGGAGAGAGACATAAATAGGAAGGGAGAAGAGAGAGACATAAATGGGATGGTAGAGGAGAGACAGACAGACATGGGATGGGAGAGGAGAGACAGAGATGGGAAATGAGAGAAGAGACAGACGGACATGGGAAAGAAGAGGATACATAGACGGACATGGGAAGGAAGAGGAGAGAAACGGGCATGGAAGGAAGAGAGACAGAGGGACACGGGGAGTGAGAGGAGTGCGACAGACATGGGAAGGGAGACGAGCGTGACAGAAGGACATGAGAGAGAGGAAAAGACAGACGGACATGGGAGAGAGGATAAGACAGACGGACATGGGAGAGAGGATAAGACAGACGGACATGGGAGAGAGGAAAAGACAGACGGACATGTGCCCCTCCCGAGATCAGACTCTGGATCCGCCCCTGCCTCCCACCCCATAGCTTGCTGTTACGCTCCCTCCCCCCACCAAATAGCCTGGTGTATTTCTCCCTCCCCCACCCTATAGCCTGGTGTCTCTCTCCTTTCTCCCTCCCCCCAGAGTCTGGTGTGTCTCTCCCTCCCTACCCCCCACCCCATAGCCTGGTGTCTCTTTCCCTTTATGCCACTACCCACCCCATAGCCTACTGTCTTTCTTCCTCTCCCCCATAGCTTCCTCTCCCCCATAGCCTTCTGTCTCTCTCCCTCCCCCCATCACATAGCCTGCTGTCTCTCCCTCCTTCCCCCCATGCCCATAGCCTGCTGTCTCTCTTCCTCCCACCCATCCACTATAGCAGGGGTGTCCAAGTTTATTCTGCAAAGGGCCACTTCGCTAGAAATGTATGCGTGCGTGGGCCGCATTCATTTTTCATTCATTCAGAGAATAATATATATAATTATATACATGTGTGTGTATGTAAATATATATATATATATATTTTACACTAATGTGTAGTGGTCACATTAACTACAAACACACACATGCATATACAGTCACACTTACCCCCCCCCCTTCCCACACACAGTCACACTCACATACATACACTTACCCCACACACACACTTACATACACTTACCCCACACACTAATACACATTTATACACACACACACACTCACATACATACATACACAACCCACGCACACATTGATACACACACTCACATACATACATACACTTACCCCTACACACATACACATTTATACAGACACTCACAAACATACATACACTTAACCCCCACACACATCCACATTTATACACACACTCACATACATACACTTACCCCACTCACACACATACACATTTATACACACACACTCACATACATACAGTTACCCCACACACACACATACATACACTTACCCCACACACACACTTGCATACACTTACCCCACACACTAATACACATTTATACACACTCACATACATACATACACTTAACCCACACACACATTGATACACACACTCACATACATACACTTACCCCACACACTAATACACATTTATACACACACACTCACATACATACATACACTTAACCCACACACACATTGATACACACACTCACATACATACATACACTTACCCCACACACGTGGCTGTGGACTCCCGGTGCGCTTCTTCCCTCCCTCTGACCCTTGCGCATGACCTCATGCGCAGGGTAGAGGATGGGGATTTGTGCACTGCACACCGCGCGGGAAGCTGTATCGGGTGTAACTTCGTTCCCCGACAAAGCTTCTCGTGTGGTGTGCAGTTCGAGGTGCGGCTACCGGAGCAGAGCTCAGACGGGCCACACCTCGATGCCCGGCGGGCCGCATTTGGCCCGCGGGCTGCACGTTGGACGCCTCTGCACTATAGCCTGGTGTCTCTTCCTCCCCTCCCTCCTTCCTAGTGTGTTACCTCAGGGGCGTCACTAGGGTTGGTGTCACCCGGTCCGGAAACTCATGGTGTCACCCCCCTGGATTTCCTCCAATACAATGCCAAACAGATTCCTTAGTAATGCCAGTTAGATGGCCTATTAACTATGCCACACACGGGAGCCCCATAACTATGCCACACACAGGAGCCCCATAAATTATGCCACACACAGGAGCCCCATAAATTATGCCACACCAGAGCCCCATAAATTATGCCACACCAGAGTCCCATAAATGATGCCACACCAGAGCCCCACTATTTATGCCTCACCTCTGCCCAATTAATTAATTAATTTTAGAATTGTAAAATTGTGTGTAGCATAACTTGGGGCTTTTGTGTGTGGCAAAACTATGGGGCTCTTGTGTGTGGCATAAATATGGGGCTCTTGTGTGAGGCATAACTATGGAGCAAATTTTGGGGGGCAGCAGTGCCCCCCAGCACTGAAAAAAAAAATGTCAAAAAAAAATTATGCCCCTTTCAAAAAAGGCCGCGCTTGCAGGCAGAGACGAAGGGGAGAGGGGATCGGAAGATCCCCCCTCACCATCTCTGCGTGCCGGCTTGCTGCACAGGAGAAACCTCCGTGCTGCCTGTTCGGCTTCCCGTTCAGTGTGACACGGAAGTGCCGACAGTAACGTGACCGGCGCGCTGACGTCATACGCGCGCAGGGTCACGTGACCTGTCGGCACAACCGCCTGGGAGCCGAACAGGCAGCATGGAGGAGACCATGCTGCCTGCCACTAGCCACCAGGGAAATGTAAGTGCTGGGGAAATGGGGGGATTTGGGGAAATTGGCTGGGGCTTATTAAATGGCAAATAACACTGGCATATTATTGGGCAAATTAGCAGGGGCATATTAAATGGCAAATAACACTGGCATATTGTTGGGCAAATTGTCAGGGGCATATTAAATGGCAAATAACACTGGCATATTATTGGGCAAATTGGCTGCGGGATATAAAATGGAAAATAACACTGGCATATTATTGGGCAAATTGGCAGGGGCATATTAAATGGCAAATAACACTGGCATATTATTGGGCAAATTGGCTGGGGCATATTAAATGGCAAATAACACTGGCATATTATTGGGCAAATTGGCATGGGCATATTAAATGGCAAATAACACTGGCATATTATTGGGCAAATTGGCTGCGGGATATAAAATGGCAAATAACACTGGCATATTATTGGGCAAATTAGCAGGGGCATATTAAATGGCAAATAACACTGGCATATTATTGGGCAAATTGTCAGGGGCATATTAAATGGCAAATAACACTGGCATATTATTGGGCAAATTGGCTGCGGGATATAAAATGGCAAATAACACTGGCATATTATTGGGCAAATTGGCAGGGGCATATTAAATGGCAAATAACACTGGCATATTGTTGGGCAAATTGTTAGGGGCATATTAAATGGCAAATAACACTGGCATATTATTGGGCAAATTGGCATGGGCATATTAAATGGCAAATAACACTGGCATATTATTGGGCAAATTGGCTGCGGGATATAAAATGGCAAATAACACTGGCATATTATTGGGCAAATTAGCAGGGGCATATTAAATGGCAAATAACACTGGCATGTTGTTGGGCAAATTGTCAGGGGCATATTAAATGGCAAATAACACTGGCATATTATTGGGCAAATTGGCTGGGGCTTATTAATGGCAAATATGACTAACATATTATTGGACAAATTGGCAGGGGCATATTAAATGGCAAATAATACTGGCTTAATATTGGGCAAATAGGCTGGGGCATATTACCGGTAAATGGCAGAATAACACTGGCATATTATTGGGCAAATTGGCTTGGGCATATTAAATGGCAAATAATACTGGCTTAATATTGGGCAAATAGGCTGGGGCATATTACCGGTAAATGGCAGAATAACACTGGCATATTATTGGGCAAATTGGCTTGGGAATATTAATGGCAAATTATACTGGCATAATATTGGACAAATTGGCAGGGGCTGATTAAATGGCAAATACTGGCATATTATTGGGGAAATTGGCTGTGACTTATTAATGGCAAATAATACTTGCATATTATTGGGCAAATTGGCTGGGGCATATTAATGCAAATGATACTGGCATATTATTGGGCAAATTAGCTGGGGAATATTATGGGCAAATAATATTGGCAATGTGTATGTAATGGGGTGATAGAGGCATGTAAATGGGGTAATGGGGCATGTCCTTGGTGTGCAACGTGGGTTATGGGTCATGTCGTGGGTGTGCATCGTGGGTAGGGGGGGTGCCCAAAATTTGTCTGCCTAGGGCAGCACAAAACCAAGATACACCACTGTACACACATATTAACTATTTAAAGGCCAGACACACCACCAACTTCCATAGAACTATACAATGCAGGAACCAGGCAAAGCTACATCTTCCTGCACCCCTCTTATAATTTTATAACTGTTATTTTGCAGGAAATTAAAAAGTGATATAAATGACAAGAGTAATGCATGATTAACTAATAGATCCTGGATAGACAATAAGGGTGATACTGAGCTAAATATATAGTAGCTACCATGAGTTTATAGTTAGCCAGGTTGGTAAACTATAGCTGCCAATAGTATACCATTAACTGGACATAGGGCTGCCACCTGGCCGGTATTTTACCGGCACGCCGGTAAAAAAAATTGGCTTGACCCCAAAGTTAAGACTATGGAGGCACCAGCAAGGCCGGTATTTTTTTGAAGAAAAGGTGGCAACCCTAACAGGTGACTGAGTGGCTCTTATAATTACAATGCTACACTTCACTCTTATTGCCTTGGTCCTTCATCTCTTGATAACACAGCATAAGGGTGATTAACAGAGTATTTTGGCTGGCTGGGCGTCATGGGACCTGATGTTCACAGCTACCATCTTCCACTGACTATTATTCCAATGAGGCTCAGTCAGACATACTGCTCACAACATACTGGATTTCAGGCTTGCATGTTATCATTCTATGCCCATGGCAAGTGCCTCAGTGTGTGTTGTGTGTAGTTAATTGTGTACACATGTAAAAGTCTGCATGCTTCAGCACTTCCACGTGGAGTCATTGGTAGGCTTTGTGTCTCCCGCTGATTCTCCTCTGGTAACATAGAGAAAGCTGAGTGAAGTGCTTTGTTACACTGCTTTCTCTCCTCCCCCAGTCTCCGGCCCTGTGTGTCCCTCTGTGGATGATGATTCAGTGCTGGGCTGACTCACAGGTGGGGGAGAGGTAACCTTGGAGCATACAGTACTGCTGCACACCCACAAACCTGCTCACATTGATAAGCAGCAGCAGCAGCCCACCTCCAATCCACTCACGGAAACTGCTCCCACATCAGTCACCTAACCTCCATCAATGTCTCGGATAAAGGTCTCACACATAGTGACTAGCTTCCCCCGCTACCTCCCACACACACACACACACACACACACATCTCTCTTATAGGATGTGAAGCAGTAGCCCCCACCCTACATTCTCAAGGTCAATACTACTATTGAATACCCCCCTCCTCTATTTCCCGTTCTCAGATTCACACTAAAGGGAGATTAAGATTATCTATAAAAGCCCAGTTTGACCAGGGTAAACAGTGACACATTTTAACCTTTCACAGACCCATTTTGTTCTATCACCTGTCTGGAGAAAATAATCATTATTAACTCTGCATCTAGAGAAGGGAGAAACCCCTGTCCTTATACATTAAACTACATTTCCTTTCAAAAGTCAGTACATTTGCAGGAGAGATCTATATATATGTAGATATATATATATATTTGTATATACACAGTGGCGGTGCTGCCACATACACAAATTAGGCAGTCACTTAGGACCCTTCAGGGCCTTTTTTAAAAAATGTTTTACATTTTTAAGGTTTGCATTTCAATTCTCCTGCTCAGATTAGGAGAATTGAAATACCCGAAAATGCAGCCATCATCCCATATCTAAACCGTATTGGGGGATGATCATTGCATATTGGGTAGCTGGAAATGCACGGTCAAATTTTTTTTTTTTTTTAAACTTTATTGAAGCCTCGCGGTTCAATAAAGTTAAAAAAAAAAAACGCGACCAGAGTTTCCTTCCTCCGTGCAGGAGGGAAGATGCACGACGGAGGAAACGACCGGAGCAACAAAGAGGTAAGTACTGGGGAAGGAGGGGAGCAAAATCCTGGCATATTGAAGGGCAAAATACTGGCATATTGAGGGCCAAAATCCTGGCACATTGAATGGCTAAATCCTGACATACTGAGGGGCTATATCCTGGCATATTAAAGGGCTAAATCCTGGCATATTGAATGGCTAAATCCTGGCATACTGAATGGCTAAATCCCAGTGCATCCGGTGCTGTGAGGAAGAACAAAGTGCCATGCCTCCAGCACAATGTGGTCTGTGAGACCACTTTCAACATTGAGCACCTTTCCTTCTGGCTGAGTGTTTCTGTTAGTGTGTGATTGTGTGCTGGCTGAGTGTGATTGTGTGCTGGCTGAGTGTGATTGTGTGCTGACTGAGTGTATCTGTGAGTCAGTGTGTGCTGGCTGAGTGTCTATGAATGACTTTGGTGGCTGAGTGTGTCTATGAATGAGTGTGATATGTGTTAGTGTTCACATTTAGGACACAGCAATAAGAATGTGAGTTAGTCAGCCACACACTTTTTATCCAAACCAAATGTTTATAGATATTTGTAGAATAATTATGAGATAGATAAAATTCTAGGAGCTGTAAATTCCTAGAAGCTGGGATTTAAGTCTGATCTTCAAATATGCTATTTATACAGTTCATTTTTATTATTATAACTTGCATATATTTTATTTAATTATGCGTGTCCGGGAGGGCCTCTTGTTTGACTTTCGCCTAAGGCCTCACAAAGTCTAGAGCCGCCTCTGCTTCAGTCCCACCTCTCAGTGCTGTGTAACCCCACACCCGAATACCAAGCACCATGCCTTCTTTTGTATAGTACCACCCCTTTGCAAGATTGTACTGCTTATACAAGACTGTGCACAATACACAGCTTGTATACTGGTAACAGGGCTGCAGTGAGATCTTGTGTACTGGGGGATTTCCCTGCCGTTTACAAGTATCAGTATACAGGCTATGGGGTCTGCAGATTTAATAATATATTTATAACATACATACCGTCATAACCAGACAGAAGCAGTTTCAGAGAATTGACCCCTGTATTAGCAGACAGACAGTGTTAGCAAATGAATCCTTGTATTATCAGACAGGCAGTTTTAGAGAATTAACCATTGTCTTAGCAAACAGGAGATTTATAAAGACACGGAAGCTCATATTATGCTTTATCTCTTGCTTTATTTTCCCTCAGCAGCAAAGAGAATGCATAAAAATGTAAACCAATAGGAAACATTCCATATTACTGACTTCCCTCCCCTCCTCTATAAAGTCCAGTGTATTACTAAACATATCCTCTTTCTTTGCTGCACCCTCAGCTAAGTACCAACAATTTTTACTGAGATTTACTTTGCATGATAAATGTTTTATTTATGTAATTATATATATATTTCTCTATTATGTGATTATTATGTGAGCTTCATATGTGATTTATTGCCTTAGGTTATCCGTTTTTTGCTCTACAGGGTTTACTCCCTCTGTTTTTTCACTTACTGTTTTTCCTGCTCACCACCCATCCCCTGGGGTTGGTAGTGTCCCCCTCCTCTCCCCAACCTGTCTATTTCTCCTCCATTTTTTGTTGCAACCCCCCGTCCTTATTGTACCGTTTTGTACCGTTTTTAACTTTTTCCGCATTGCGGCGGCCATTTTTTTCTGCATTGCGGCGGCCATTTTGGGGCGGTGCTTCTCTTTTTCTCTTTTTTTTTTCCCTCCACACATGCGTAGTATCACCACAGCGGCCATTTTATTGTACCCCAGGATTGTGTTTCCCCTCATAGTGGCCATTTTACTGGAGCCCTCCGGAGCTCTTGCGCGGTGGCCATTTTAACCCTCAGATTTAGCTGCTTTTGCTTCTCTGCTGCACCCAGACTCTGCATTTGCTCCATTTTCCTCCAATAACAGGTGATATCTACTGCTTATAAATACTATATTGTACACCAGGTATCACATTGCACTTTCAATCATCATTGTACCTTATATTTTACCTGCGACCATCAGTGCATAATGGATAGACACAGTGCTGGGACATCTCAATCCCCCAAAATAATTCCTGCTCAGCAGGTTGATGAACCCTCAGAGAAGAGGATCCTTCCTCAGAGTTTATTAATTAGGAATTTCATGCACTGCTGGACTCTACTATGTCCAGGTCTATTAACCAAGCTATTCAATCTTCTATGGGTATTATATCAACCAGTATTGCGCAGTCCATTTCCTCTGCCCTTCTGGCCACTCAAACTGCATCTGCCCAGATACCACCACCCTCTAAAGGGAAAAGGGCTTTAACCACGGGTCATAGCAGAAAAGCGTCCTGCAAAATGCACCACGTTCTAACCTCACAAAAGCCGCCCATGATTCCTCTCCATCCGAGTCATTGTCAGAGGAGGCTACTGAGGAGTCGGATGACCCCGACATCCTGATTACATCCGAGGGCGAAGCCCCAAGAGATGATATACCTATTGTCCACAATACCCATTTGGTCCCTACTGAGACCTTGGCTTTGCTGGACCCACTTGGCGAACCCCTGTTTGACCCCAATAAATAAAAATTCTATTTCTGTAGTCTCTCTCCCCTCTCATTTCTGGTGTCTTTATCAACTCTCAAATCTTAAGTCCCGCTCCCCCTGCAGTCTATCTAAAATCGTTCCCATGTAGTCTCTTTCCCATGTAGTCTCTTTCCCCCTGTAGTCTCTTTCCCCCTGTAGTCTCTTTCCCCCTGTAGTCTCTTTCCCCCTGTAGTCACTTTCCCCCCTGTAGTCACTTTCCCCCCTGTAGTCACTTTCCCCCCCTGTAGACTCTTTCCCCTGTAGTCACTTTCCCCCCTGTAGTCACTTTCCCCCCTGTAGTCACTTTCCCCCCTGTAGTCACTTTCCCCCCTGTAGTCACTTTCCCCCTGTAGTCACTTTCCCCCCTGTAGTCTCTTCTATTGCTATCCCCCTATTTTCCTCACGCGTCTGATCTCCTCAACATCCGTACTGACTTTCGCTTTAACTAATTCGGCCGCTGCCGGAAGTCAGCAGTCAGACGAATTTGTTAAAGCGGCGACGGCCGCCGAATACAGGTAATTCGGCCGCCGTCACCTCTTTAACTAATTAGACGGCCGTCACCGCTTTAAAGAGTTTGTCTGACTGCTGACTTCCAGCGGGGGCCGAATTAGTTGAAGCAGAAGTCAGCACGGATGGAGAGCGGCCACATCGCAAAGCGGCCCCAGGTCAGACGGCCCACCGGGATTTTTCCCGGTATCCCGGTGGGCCAGTCCGGCCCTGGCTGAGTGTCCACTACCTACAGTACAAGACCTGGCGTGTAACACTCCTGAAATTGATCCTAAAATTGCCCAAATGGGAAAATCTGGTTGGAAAGCCAAGAAAGCTTAGATTTTTCACTCCGAATCTGTCCGGATAAGGTGTTAGACGTCCTGGGGCCGTTTGCCAAAATATTTGAAATGGTGGAAACAAACCTAACAAATGACACACCTGTGGATCTGTTTACCATTAAAGGTTGGATCCAAAGAGTTGTATGCTTGGTCTGCAACGTCATTATGGCTTTAGCCACAGAACGCAGAAGGGCCATTCTGCTTAAGATTGAACCAAAATTGGTCAATATGGCTGTCAGCGAGCCTGGCCCATCAGCAAAAGACATGCTGTTTTGAGATAATTTTGTGAAGGAGCTTGGAACCTTCATGCACACATTTACTGCACTGGACAAGGCCCAGGCTATCATGAAAAGAGTCTTTAACCCTATGGTTTTTGGCAGGGCCAGCAGATTTAGAGGCCGTCTGCATGGCTGTGGCTCCAGGGGTCCGTTTCGAGGATCCAGAGGTCCTGGTACTTCCAGATCGCCCTTCTCAGACCACTGCCTTCTTCCCACAAAGGAGCAGACCCTGGCAGAATCGAGGAGCCAGGAGTTCCTACCAATCGACGCCCTTACGGTAAGAACCAACTTAACTCCCCATTTTTTCCCTGTCAAAATAGGTTGCAGACTCCATTTTTTCCAACATACATATAGTCCCCAAAAAAGGTGGCAGTGTCTGTCCAGTGATAAACCTTTGACCTCTTAATGCCTTTGTTGTGGATCAACACTTCAAGATGGAAGGCATTCACTGTCTAAGGGACTTGCTCCTCTTACAGGACTGGATGGTGGACCTACAAGATGCGTATCTGACGGTGCCTATCACCCAAGACCATCAACATTACCTGCAGTTCAATTGGAATCACGAGATATGGCAATTCACTTGCCTCCCATTCAGACTTTTATCAGCTCCATGGTATTTCACCAAACTGCTAAAACCGGTAGTGAGTTTCCTCAGAAGGAAGGGGGTGCATCTTATCATCTATTTAGACGACTTGCTGATTATGTCTCAAGACATTGCTACACTACATATCCATCTGACTTGAACAACAGACCTTCTACCGGAATTGGGTTTCCTGATCAAACAAGAAAAATCTATCCTGGTCCCATCTCAGACAATGGAGTTCCTGGGATTCGAAATCAACTCGACCCACGGTTCACTGCACCGAATTCAAAGATAAAATAAAACATGAAGGAATCAATCAGGAAGGAGATCAAGAAGGTCATACTTCTCCCTTTGATCACTTTACAACACCTGGCTCGGATCATAGGACTGCTGTCAGCATCCATCCAGGCCATATTTCTGGGTCCTCTACATTACCGGGCACTACAACACCTGAAGATCCGCTCCTTACACCAAGGTCTGACTTACGATCACTCCGTTCCTCTGGATTGTGAAGCAAGAGAAGAAATCTCATGGTGGTTGACCCACATGGAGCTGGAGAGCAATATTCGGTACAGCCGCGGACCTGGTTGTGGAATCAGATGCCAGTTTACTCGGATGGGGTGCTCAATGCGGTCCTTCTTCCACTGGTGGGCTCTGGTCTCATCACAAAAGACTCCAGGCTGCATATCAATTGCCTGGAGCTTTTGGCTGGAGAATTTGCAATTTGGAGCTTTGCACGCACATCTTGGAATTGATCCATACTTCTACGTTTAGACAATACTTCAGCGGTTTGTCCACCTAGGAGGTACGAGGTCCCTGGCTCTCTCTCATCAAGCAACAACCTTTTGTCATTTCTGCCTAGCACACAATATCTCAGTCCAGGCAGAATACATTCCAGGTCTGTCCAATACAGATGCAGACTGGAACTCCCTTCACCTGATGGACCACAGCGATTGGAGGCTACACCAAGCCATATTCCAACACCTGTTGAAACTGTGGGGTCCTCTGGATATCGACCTCTTCACTTCCCGGCTGATCTCTAAACTACCCCAGTTTTATGATTGAAGGCCAGACCCGGAAGCACTGGCAACAGATGCCTTTCTCCAACAGTGGCCAAATGCCATACATTACGCATCTCCCCCATTTTGTCTGATATCTAGCACACTGCTTCACCTTCGTCGCACCGATACATCTCTGGTGCTAGTGACTCCGTGGTGGGACTTGCAACCATAGTTCCCCACTTTTATGGTGATGTCGATAGACCTTCCCCACACCCGCTCTTGGAGACGGGCCAACTACGTCTGTTGACTTGGCTGCTTTCAGGGGGTCCCTGGTTTGTCAGTGATGTTCCACGAATGACTCTAGCACTCTTGGAAGGTGTCTTGGGCACCAGGAATGTGACGTTTATACAAACATGCCTGGTGCATGGAACAACACACAAATCCCATTTCGGCACCTGTGAACCTCATTCTTCGATTCCTCACCTCTATGTTCAAAGATGGTAGAGCATATCGCACCATTAATGTTTACAGATCTGCTATCTCTGCAGGACATATGGGTTTCAAAGGGTTCCCAGCGGGGAAACAACTCTTGGGATCTAGACTCCTCAAAGGGATAAAACTGGCCAGACCACCTCTAACACGTTATTCTGGAGTTAGGGATATTAACTTGGTCTTCTCGTTGTTTCAAACTTGTCCTGATATTAGTGAATTATCTATTCGACAACTTTCCTGTTGGCCATGCTGTGCTGTCTGATTTTGTGCAAGCGTGTGTCTGACGTTAAAGCTCTAGATATCTCGGCACGTTCTTTCACTCCGGATGGCATGTCCTTCAACATTTCTCGGCGTACTAAGACGTCTATTACATAAATATTTTACCCCCTGTTTCCACACAACCCTAACTTATGTCTGGTTCGTTGCTTGAAAGAATACAAGCTTCGGACTCAACTACTGGTCCATTCTCACCCAGAATTGTTTTTAGCCCTTTGGAAACCACATTCGCCCATCTCCACTACCTCTCTGGCCAGATGGATCAAGTGGGCACTGCAGACAGCAGGAGCTAATACGGCTATATTTGGTCCCCATTCAACACGTGGAGCGATGGCATCTAAAGCATTCTCCCTAGGGTGTCGCCTGTAAGATTTGCTGAAAGATGCGGATTGGTCACGGGAATCTACGTTTAGAGAGTTTAACTTCATACCTCCTAAACATTTTGCTTCTCCAGTGATCTATCAGCTTTGAACTAGCATAATATGAGCCTCTGTGTCTTTATAAATTACCTGATTTTACTAATAAATTATGATGTAAAGTCATGATTTATAAAGACACACAGACGAGTATAATTCCCACCCAGAATTCAAGGTGATCTTCCATCTTAATTTTTCCCACCCATGTTCTAGAGGATTTTGATGTGTTTCTATGCATGTTATTATATAGTCATAGTTTATTGATGCGGATCTTATCATAATACACTATTTGTCTCATCTGCAATTACTGTTTGGACGACATAACTCAAGCAATCTGCTTTAACATTTATTCTATGTTTCTTCCTAGCTTGAAATTGCCATTAGCCTATCCGGTTCCTTGTTTTTACCAGTACCTATGAAGATCTTCTTATATGATCAGTTCCCTGACCTGGCCACCAGCAGTTGTCAATCACAAGCCAGGCTGTTTCAGTGATTCGTTATATTGGATTTTGTTGGATTACGTCACCCGTTGAAGATTCGTTCTGATTGGATGTTGGTTTATTCACACAAAGAAAGAGGATGTGTTTACTAATACACTGGACTTTATAGGGGAGGGGAGGGAAGTCAGTGATATGGAATGTTTCCTATTGGTCTACATTTTTATGCATTCTCTTTGCTGCGGAGGGAAAATAAGGAATGAGATAAAGCATAATACTCGGCTCCGTGTGTTTATAAATCATGACTTTATGTCATAATTTATTAGTAAAATAAGGTAATTTTAGAGAATTAAATCTTAAGTTAGCAAACAGGCAGTTTTAGAGAACAAACCCCTGTATTAGCAGACAGACAGTTTTAAGAATTAACCTCTGTATTAGCAGAAAGATGCAGTTTTAGAGAATTAACCCTTTATTGCCATCCATTGTACACACACAGTCACATAAACTGTCACTCATTGACACATACATACAGTCACATAGTCTCTCATTCACACATATATAAACACACACAGCCCCTTACACAATCTCTCCCTCTCTCTCTCACACACACACAGTCACATAAACAGTCTCTCACTTACACAAACATGAACACATACACAGTCACTTACACAATCTCTCTCTCACACAAAATCACACAAGCAGTCTCTCATTCACTCAGACACACACAGTATAGTTTTCTCACCTAGTGCTAGATATATATTTATATAATATTTGTATATCATATATATACATGCAGAGTGGCATGCTATACATAATGTGTATATAATGCTAGTGAGAAGAATAAACATTAGAAGATGCACATCACCTAGTTGTTTGCACTCAGTCATTTGTGCTACTTTATTTTGTATCTATGGTTCTACCTTACTGTGTATAGACTGTGAGCAGACACATACACACACCCAAGCTGTCTCACACACACACAGACGCTTTCTCTCACACACACACACACACACACACACACAAGCTGTCTCTATCCCACACAAACTGTCTCCATCCCACACAAACTGTCTCTCACACACACAAGCTGTCTCTCTACCACAGACACATGTAGTCTCTCTCACATACATAGGGTGGCCTCCCAGCAAAATACCTTACCTTGCATTGCCGGTATATTACCTTTACCGACCCCGGCCCCAGGACTCTAATTACTAGTTGTGCCGTTAAAATACCAGCCAGGTGGCAACCCTACCTGGTGCATGCAGAATGCTTTAGCTTTGAGCTCCATGTGAAGAAGGGACTGAGCCAATCAGGATAGGCTTCAGACCACTCAGCTAATCAAGAGAGTTGAAAAGTCTCTCCTGATTGGCTGACACCTCCTTCAGTTAGAGCCTTCAATACGGGACTTTGCATTGTCCCAGATTGAGGCTGCCCAGGACCCTGGACATAAAGTACCATTGCAGGACTGTCCCTGACAATCTGGACATGCCCCATGTAACGGACAGTCTACCGGACGAAGTAGACCCTCTGTCCGTTGTGGGAAATCACCTCCTTAGCCTCCGATTCACCCAGCAAGTCTTTCCTGGACCCTTGCTCTTTGTACCCAAATAGCAGACAGGAGACTACTAGCAGTTAGGTACAGCAAGAAGAACAACTCTCTTTATTTGTGCAACAGCACAGACTTATATACACATAAACATGACATCACAGCATTAGTAATCCAGATAGAAATGACCATGAGTAAACCTAATTACAATACACACAGTAAGACACATAATCAACACAATATAATCAGTTTAACAGAAGGACATACGTAAATCCTGCCTCACACCTTTCAGGATACAAAGGTATCAGATACATACAGAGGTTACTCAATTAAAGTAACTTGCTAAGTAACATCACTGTACAACAGGACACTGAATGACTTACATGAAGACAATGGCTAAGGTGACATAATTACAGGGGTTTACAGGATAGGATACAATCTTAACCTGGGGAAAACACATTGAATGGGACAAAGGCTTGAATCCTAGAGTACACAGCTTGGCTCACATCCTGAATGAGCCTGTATTTGAAGTCCAGTTGAAAACAGGGGTCCACTGGCGCCCTCAAAGGGTGTACCCTCAAACTAATATATTGACAGACAGGGTCCATAGTCCACAGGGAGTCTTCTGGCTGCTAGGACCCTCCAAGAACACCCGCCACAGTGGATCTTCAAATCCATTTCATGACACCCCACAACCCACATTGCATACCGAGGACTTTCCCCAGCACATGCCCCATCACCACATTGCACACCAAAGACTTACCAGCACATGCCCCAGCACCACACTGAACACCCAGGACTTACCCCAGTATCCCAAAACATGTCCCATCCATTACCACACTGCACCAGGACTTACCCCTGCATGTGGCCCAGCACCCACATTACACACCCAGGACTTACCCCAGCACCCCACGACATGACCCATCACCACACTGATGGGGTATCTCAAAACATGCCCCATCACCACGCTGCACTCCCAGAACTTACCCCAACACACAGGGCAGCCATCAGGGGGAACTTGTGCCATCAGAGATGCGGGCTGGGGAGATCAAAAGGTCTCCCCTCAACAGCATCTCCATGGGAAAAGGCAGCTGCCTCTCCCGCTCTACGCGCGCACTGATATGATGTCAATGAGCCGGGGTTATGTGACCTTCTCAAAATAGATCAGTGCACGTGGAGTGCAGCAGGGTATGTACTGGGGAAGGAGGGGGGAGGGGGGAAATCATCTGTGGCATATTAATGGGCAAAGAGTGACATATTAATGAGACAACTGGCTGTGGCAAATTAATGGGCAAAGAGTGGCATGGTAATGGGCATACTGGCTGTGGCATATTAATGGGCATAGAGAGCCATGCTAATGGGCATACTGGCTGTGGCATATAAATGGGCATAAAGAGGCATAATAAAAGGATTACTACTGTGGCATATTAATAGGCACACTGGCTGTGGAATATTAATGGACAAACCGGCTGTGGCACATTAATGGGCATAGAGTGGCATATTAATGGGCATACTGGTTGTGGCATGTTAGTGGGCATACTGGAAGTGGCATATTAATGGGCAACCCGACTGTGCAAACAAAGAAAAATAAATGTGATGGTGATGGCACTACTAAATGTGCCAGAAGATATTAATTAAGGAGCTCACAGGTGAAAAAAGGCAACCTAATAACCTCTAATTAAAACAGTTGGAGTCAGATACAATATGTCCAGGAACTTTTCTTTAGGTTCTTATTTTGACCAGGAAAAAAAAATACACGGAACCAGCACCCACAGCTCCCTGGTGTCTAGTCTAGTGGCAGGCAGCATGGTGTCTGTGAGCTACCCTGTAGAGAAGGCTGAAACCGAGCGGCTGCTACATTTCTGGCATCC
This sequence comes from Pelodytes ibericus, assembly GCA_036172795.1. NCBI lineage: Eukaryota > Metazoa > Chordata > Amphibia > Anura > Pelodytidae > Pelodytes > Pelodytes ibericus. Next base: position 50,417,979 of record CM069857.1, on the reverse strand, counting down.
CGGTGTGCTCGAACTTCCGGGATTGGGCACGCCTCTGGGACGTCACAACGTATCGCGCAATGTCGGTAGAGACCCTGATCGGGTCCCTGGTAGATGTTCATGGCTGCTGATCACAAAATGATCGGCGCCCAGGAACAAAAAGACTCCGGATGGTCCTTTGGTTGTTAAGGAGCAATGCACCATCCATCATGAAGGGGGTTATATTATTCATTTAGTATTTTTCATATTATAGTGTACCCTTTTGTAACAATGCAATGTTTGTGAACCCAGAAAATACTTAATGTATCCTTCCTGGTAAAAAAAAATCATTGTCGGCAGAGTATAATCAGAGTTGACAGATATTTATAAACTTTAAAGGTTCTACTCAATAAAGAGTTGGAAACAGCTACTTTGGTCTAAATTTTTTAATTCCCTTCTCACTTGAGTGAAATAGTCATTATTATCACAATATTTATGCATTTATATGAGGTTTGTTTGTTTGTTTGTGCTTTTTTGTGAGAATGGGTTTGTATCTAGAGCAGAGGTAATAAATCACATAAAAGTTACCAACATTTATATTTCTTGGAGCCACCGCTTCTGCAATGATTAAAAGTCACCACTAGATGTCAGGCCAAACATAACTAATAAATTCATGCTGAAACTTAAAAAGTTATTTTGGCCAAAACACCCAATTTCCTGAAACATGCAGGTTGTTGCTTTTCTATGAGAATATAAACAAATGTATCCAAAACTTCCTTTACACGCAAGGGGTTCCATTTTTTTTCCACGAGGGTCCACACACCATTAAAGGGACACTCCACAAAAAAAGAAGGATTAGTGTTTAAAATGGAATTTTGAATGAAATCTTAATTTATTTTTTTTCTAAGTTTCCAATACTTACCCTTTGAGACTTACCTGTTGGTCCTTTTCCTCTGTTATGTGAATGGAAGTCCTGCACCTTTTGAAAGCCAATCATGGGGTTCATGTAAGAGATTGGAACCTCCCAATGTACATGGATACATTAAACCAGTGCTAACATAATTCAAGCGTATCTAATGTATGCAGAAAAATGTAGACACATTGAATGACATGGTCTTTAATTAGAATTGGCAAATTATAACTTTTCTCTTCAATAAAAAAGTACCATGTCTCTTCAGCCTAGGCAGCCATTTATCACGGACATGCTCTATAGTGAGGTTAGCATTTCATCTCTGTAGTGTCTCCAGTTTATATGACATCACCTCTGGTTTAATATGCAAATTAAACATTACCATAAAAAGCAGTTAATTTGCATATCAAGCCACAGGTGATGTCATAGGCAGAAGCCTCAACAGACACATTTTTAACACATTTTTTCCCAAAGAAATTCTACTAGTCCAATGTATATACTGTATATTTTTTTTGTCATTTTTTATTCTATACATTCACAGTAAAAACAGTGTTTGGGTGATACAGTACCTTTAAGCATACCTCCCAACACTTGAATTGACAGATCTTTATTTATGTCTCATTACTGAAGTTATGGCTAAAAATGGGTAATTCTTGAGAATTGTTGGTGACGTTTATTGCAGTTCGAAAATCAGGATAATTTAACTCTGCAAAGTTCTGCTTTGTGCCTTGTTTTGCCTTCTGTTCTAATTATGATTTTAGTTCCTGAACATACCCTTGCATTTTTGCTACGCCCAAAAATAAAATTACAAAAATCAAATAAATATTTGTAACACAAACACTTCCTACTAAATAATACAGATAGCTACTGCAACACAGTATTCTTGCGAGGGATTTGTGATGTTCCATTTATAAGTAAAGCTACGGATTTACAGAGTAAGGAATATTGTACATAATTAAAAAACATCTTGTAAAGCTATACAAATGAGTTACATTTTTCCACATGCATGATACCTTTGCCATGTAATAGGTATCTGGGATAATACAATCTATGTATGTTTTTCCTGTTCTATTACATTTGGTGGGATGGGTATGAAAGGGTTAAGGAGACTGAACCTAAAAACATTGTTTGTACTGTCGATCTAAAGAATTTTTCAAAAATGATGAAAATTTATGTATAGACTGTGTTGGCAAAATTGTCAGAAAAAGCATAACATATTAAGAAATATGTGTTTTGAATGTGTCATGATTATGACATCACCTTGTGGATTGATATGCAAATTTACCATTCTCCACACATTCATGAGGGAAGACTGTGAAGGAGACGGCTGGGGACAGAGAGAGCAGCAGGTGAGTACTGGGGAAGGTGGGAGGAGGTAATAGTTTTTTTTATTAACATGGCATATTAATGGACATACAAAACACTGGCATATTAAAGGATAATCTAACACTGGCATATTAATGGGCAAATTATCTGTGGCATATTAAAGGATAATCTCACACTGGCATATTAATGGATAATATAACACTGGCATATTAATGGATAATCTAACACTGGCATATTAATGGGCAAATTGGCTGTGGCATGTTAATGGATAATCTAACACTGGCATATTAATGGGCAAATTGACTTTGGCATATTAATGGACAGAGGGGAGAGAGGGATGGCCAATTTGCCTATTAATATGCCAGTGTTTGATTATCCATTAACACGCCAGGGGAGAGAGGGGGGAGGTAGAGAGGGAGAAAACAGACATGGGAAGGGAGAGGAGAGAGAGAGAGAACGAGAGACATGGAAGGGAGAGGAGAGAGAAAGAGAGACATGGGAAGAGAGAGGAGAGAGACATGCCGACATGTGCAGTGCCCCTCCTGAAATCAGACTCTGGATTCACCCCTGGCCCCCACTCCCAAAGTTTTGGGCTATCATTCCCCTTTAAAAAACATTAACACTTCAAGGTTCCATAACTATTGCTAATGGTGGCTAATTGCTAACAGAAGCAGTATTTTTATTATTAGGGATTGCATCGTAGTTGTAGTTACACAGTCCAAATGTTTCCTTCATCCATTTTATATGTTTGCATATTTCAGCAGCACATAATGTTAACAGTAATTAGCAGGCATTCTGATCATCCAGTAAACTGCAAGATCCACATCATTTCCTCCATCGTTTCTGGATCTCTGAGGATTAACCCTGTGCTCAGCACATGTGCAAGATCTCCCATGTCCAGACATTGCAGGCACATTGGGCAACAGGGTGTCATGTGCAGGTCGGGGGTGGGGTGGAGGGAAATGTGGATGGGAGGATTAGACTGATGTGACTCTGGAAGCACTGTGGTTCTGCTTAGTGTCTGGTCTTGATGTGCAGCAGATGTTTTCAGCTGGAGTTTGGCTCTGCACACTGATCCCAGGATGTTGAACCAGCCTGGGTGGCACCAGGGTACCAAGATCATGCAACCGCTCACCCTCAGGATAATTGTATTGCATTCCTGGCTGGAGACTAAAGAAAATACATTAACAGGGGACATGGGAGCGAAGAAAAATAAATACAAATGGAGAGGGATGAGTGATTGTGTAGAAAACTGGGAGGAAAATAGAGCAAGAGAGAAAAATTAGAAGAGAAGTAGAAGGAATGAAAGAAAAAGAGTAATGGGGGAAAAAATGATGAAGTAAGGGGAGAAAGGGGATGGAAAGGACAGGGGGAAAATCTGAGGGTTTAATTGTAAAATAACATCTGTAATGCTTTAAACAGCAATGCTCTGCAATGTGCTACAACTGGGATCAAGTCAATAGTTTGGACCAGCATCCTATGAAGGGGGTCAGCCAAAGCCAGCCCAGACCTTGAGTTTCTCCCACCATCCGCTGTATCCCCTGAAAGTCATATGCAGCCCCCTATGCTTTGCAGCCGTTACCCCCATTGACAAATCACAAGGAAATCATGGCCAGTCAATCCCTGCAATGGAGTTGGAATCCTTTGGCACTCAAGGGTTAATACTATTTTCTTTACTGTGATTTGAACTTTCATACAGCGCTGTAAGATCCAGGCCTAACATCTGTTAGTAATAACTTCATATTATTGACATACACGGATTTCCTAATAACAGGTTCATTTATAGATGTACTAGGTTTTTGACCCCCCCCCTTTCTCTCTTTCAGATTCACACCTTAGACTTTCTAACAGGCTGCTGTGCTGGACCAATAAGTGCACAGCCCTGCTTTCCAAGACGGTCATCAGGTACAATTACTGAATCCATGATGGGCGAGGAAGAAAAATATACAATAGGGCTTTGTCCTCGATATAGAGAAAGGTCAATTTCACCTTGCTCAGGGTAATGTCCCAGTTCCAATATGATTGTTCTGAAGTTCCTCTTTTAATCTGAAGCTTAAGAGTGACAACACACAACTTGTGAATCCACAAAACTAAAAGAGGAAACATAATAGTGCAGTATGTTCAGTACATCGTAAATACAATATGAAAAACAACAAAATGACACTCAGGTGAAAAGTTATGATTTACTTGATAAAGGTCTATTTAAAACACATAATATGTTGTGGATACCTGCAGGCATTGTATCACCAGATGATAGGGCCGTCTTTAGTATTAATGGGACCCAGGGCAATGATCTATATGTGAGCTCCCCATCCTTCTATCCTTACGGCATCATACACATTTGAGATTGTATCTATAATTCAGCCCACTGGTTGGTTTGACATGAAACATCATAACGTTGCATTGATATTATGAATGGTTTCCGGATTATGGTGCACTGTCTACACAGTATATATTTGTATATTTCCTATGCCTTAGGTGCCACCCAGATAGGATGATCGGGGCATTCTGAGTAGCAACATATTATCATGGCGAAAAATGTCCTGATCTGAATGTCCAGATTCGGATCCGGATTGAGGAATACTGAGTACCCGGATTTCTGCTATTTGTGAAATTCAGTTGTTTTGACCAATCAGAATGCAATTCGGTATGGATTGGTACATATTGAGCAGACCCCCATGTCTTTATGGACCTTGCTTCGTGCACTTGGACACAGTCATGCTGGAATAGAAAAGTGACCTCTCCAAACTGTTCCTACAAAGCTCCTACAAAGTTGGAAGCATAGCAATGTCCAAAATCCCTTGGTATGCTGAAGCATGAAGATTTCCCTGTGGATATTAACCCCTTCCCCCTTGTAGGACGTTCCATGTTGTCCTTCTTTTTAGTGCCTAGAGGCTAGTAGGACAGCATTGAATGTCCTACATTAAACAGCTGCCCCGCGATGAGTTGTACTGAGGATCCCGGTGCAGGGGCTTGCAGCGGGGTCCCCACTGTCAGGTGATGCCACTTTTAGTGACCTCACTCTGACACAGAAAATATAGCTGATGCTAAAAGGGAGTGTTGGCTACATCTTACAGTAAAAACCTGCAGGACTACAGGTAACAGCTGCAGAGACTTGCAGCGAGATCCCCAGTGTCAGATGAGACCACTTTGAGTGGCCTCAATCTGACTAAGGAAATGTAGCGAACATTCAAACAGAGCGTTTGCTACATCTCCGGCATCCCTGCGTGCCCGAACATGGTCTTCCACTTTGTGGCCTGTTCCTAAAAGCTTCCACTTTCCATTAATAATACCACTTACAGTTGACCATGGAATATTTAGCAGGGATGAAATTTCACGGACTTGTTGCAAATGTGGCATCCTATCACAGTACCACATTTGAATTCACTGAGAGAGATTATATATATATATATATATACATATACACACACACACACACACAATCTCTCTGTCCATCCTGCTTGGGGTGAACCAGCTGTAAGGAGTATTATTATTAAGTGCGACGGGACCTTCATGGAATCAGTGCCTGAACATTAGTCCGGGGTCATAGTCTGTAGGCAGTACACCAAAAAAAAAAAACAGGCCTCTTGGGATAATGGTCAGGTGTCCCAATACTTTTGTCCATTTGTTAATATACATGTGCACGTACACACACACACACACACACACACACACACACACATCCCAAAAATGATACACACTCGTGGGATAAATGTAAAAAGTTGATTTTTATCTACAAATAAGTTTTCAGTATAATGTTTTGTTTCCCCCAGGCACTGGTCTTAAAAATGGTTCCTAAGTGGACAGGACATAGTCTTCCACAGCTTCCCCTGTATATCCTTCAGATAAACACCTTGCTGATTTTCTACAATGTCATCAGAGGCTAACTCATAGCCTTATGCTCCAACCTCTAAGAAAGAAAGAGAATGCATATTACAACAGCTACAATCTGAACTGTTCAGGCTAGAAACTCTTAACAAATCTCACCCAACCTCTCGTACGACCAACGATCTTGCTAAAGTCAGAAAAGAACTTCGAAAGCTGCACCTGGCCAACACCTCAAAACTAATGAAATTCACCAAGCGCACATACTACGAAAAATCCAACAAAGCAGACAAGATTCTTGTCTCCGATCCCAAATAGCCTCAAAGATTGTACCAAGCATCCGCACAACATCAGGTACCACTATTACTCATCCCCAAGACATAGCGAACAAATTTTCTCTGTTTTACTCCTCCCTTTATAATCACTCCCCAACTCACACCCTTCATAATCCTTCCCATATCCGTGACATTACCCAGTATTTGGCCAAAAGTAACATAGCCCAACTCTCGACAGCCGACAGTGACTTTCTCTACCAGCCGATTGACTCCTCCGAACTGCAGACAGCAATCAAATCCCTTAAAGCGAGTAAAGCCCCAGGGCCAGACGGTTTTACCAATTTTTATTACAAGACCTTCAATGAGGATCTCTCACCCCATCTCCTTGATCTCTTCAATGGACTTCGTGATGGTTGTTATCTCACGGACGACATGCAGGCAGCGACAATCTCTCTCATCCATAAGACAGGTAAACCCAAAGATGACACTGCCAACTATAGACCTATTGCCCTACTCAACACCGACTACAAACTATTCACCCAAATCCTGGCCAACAGACTAAACCTTATCCTACCAAAACTCATTCACCCTGACCAAGTGGGATTTATCCCACATAGGCAAGCCCTGGACAACACAAGGAGATGTATAGACCTGATGTGGCACTCCTCTTATACTCGCACCCCAACCCTTTTCCTTTCCCTCGACGCCGAAAAGGCATTTGACCATATGAACTGGTCCTTTCTACGACTGACGCTTGAACATATGAATTTCCCTCACAACTTCCAGAACTGCATGGCTGCCATATTCCATAGACCATCTTCCCAAATATGCATACCAGGTGCATTACCAGTATGATTCTCCAATCACAACGGAACGAGACAGGGCTGCCCCATATCGCCTTTGTTATTTGCCCTCTCTCTCGAACCCTTAAGCCAGACAATCAGAGACGACATTGCTATTACTGGTTTATCGATACCCCCTCATCAATATAAAGTGGCAGCATACGCGGATGACATCCTACTTTCAATTACGAACCCATTGACCTCCCTCACTAACCTTTTTCATGTCCTAGACAAGTTTTCTTCCCTCACAGGTTTCAAAATAAACGTGACTAAGTCCGAGGCCCTACCCATCCATATTTCCAAACACATAACCAAATTAATATCCGTTAACTTTGACATCCATATTTCTGACAGACCCTTGACGTACCTAGGACTTAAACTTTCGGCCTCGTACTCCCAACTGTATTCGCTGAATTACTCTCCCCTACTGAAGCAAATCAAATCTGATCTGACTCGCTGGTCCCCTCTCCATATCTCCTGGCTAGGACGTATCACAACGATCAAAATGGATAGCCTCCCCCGACTACTTTATCTATTTCAAGCCCTACCCATCCCTTTGGTTCCTGGTGACTTCAAACTCCTTCCAAGACAAATCGATGATTTTATTTGGAATAACAAACGCCCCTGTGTAAATAGAACCACGATGTACAAGCCCAAATTCGCTGGAGGTCTTGGCTTACCCGATGTCCAGAAGTATTATCTTGCTGCACAATTCTCCCAAATTGCTTCCTGGCAAGCTTCAGTCTCCCTTATCCGCTGGGTTGACATTAAGAACGACTTCCTCAGGCCTGACATACTGCCCTGCTATATCTGGATGCCCAAACAACAAAGACCTCTGCTCCGTTCCAGCTGTCCCTCAATCTCCAATTCTCTTCGGATCTGGGACTCCAGCGCTCTCAAATTCTCTCTCACCAAGTCAGCCTCCTCAATGACCCCGATATACCGGAATCGTGCCTTCCCACCGGGAATGAACGCAATCAACTTTAAAGTTTTTGACCAAGGGGACATCTCTAGAATTTCAGACCTCTATGATGATGGCGCAGTTAAATCATATGACTCCATCAAAGCCACGTTGGATTTACGCTCTTCTGACTATTTTCGTTATCTTCAGCTGAGAGACTTTGCCTCGCATCCAAAGATAAAAGTGGCTGCTTTTTCACCCCCAACCTGGTTTGAATATGTGTGTCTCAATTCTCTCAGGAAAAAAGGTTTTTATCTCCCAGCCCTATACCGAACTACTACTGTCGGGCCCCAGCCTTCCACTTCCCTATATTGCTAGATGGGAATCGGATACAGGTCAGGTCCTTGAAAGGGAAGATTGGACCGACATTTGGGAGGCCACCTCAAAAATATCTATTTGTGTGGCGCATAAAGAACAAGCCTACAAGACTCTCTTACGTTGGTACACCACCCCTTCTAAATTGGCAAAAATGCACCTCATAACCTCTCCCTTGTGTTGGAAACAATGCTGTTCTCCTGGGACTTACGTCCACGCTTGGTGGCATTGTCCTAAAATCCAACTCTACTGGAACCAAGTCACTGCCTTCGCTTCCCAACTGCTGAACAGACCTACTCCCATGGACCCATATTCGGTTCTACTCTCTAAACCTCTAGATGGTCTCACAAAATTTGAGAATTTGCTGCTTTCCCGAATATACCTGGCGGGCCGCCGGGCTCTCGCTCAAGTTTGGAACCAAACTGTTATCCCCCCCTTGGGTACAGTTTTGGCTCTACTAGAAGAGGTAGTGGAAATGGACCAACTGACCGCATTCCTCCATGACTCTCCCAAAAGATTTTTTTCAATCTGGGGCCCCTGGCTGGAGCGTTTCCCTAAGGGCTAAACCCCAATTTCTACATATTGGATGGACAATAATAGACACGCTATCCTGGATGGGATATCCTATTTTTCTTCTCTCTCTCCTGTCTGATTATTTTCTCTTTTTCACTTCTCTGTGCTCTCCCATTACTTTTTTTTTTTTGTGTTTTGTTTTATTGTTTTAATATTGTCAAACGAAGCTACTAGATCTGTTTCATGATCATTTTATTTGTATTTGTAATATGTTTTTCATATGTATCGTGAAATGTTATAAATTCTAAATTCTAAAAATGTACAAAAATAAAGAATTTGGAAAAATGGTTCCTAAGGGCACCAAAATGTTGATTATATTGAATACTTATGGGTAGATAGATGGTCGAGTAAATATTTTGTCAGTTGAGTGCATGATTTTTGGACTAATATATAATTACACACCGATCAGCCATAACATTTTGACTATATGCCTAATATTGTATATCTCCCCTTTTTCTGAAAAACAGCCCTGACCTGCAGAGGCATGGACTCCACTAGAGCTCTCAAGGTGTGCTGTGGTATCTGGCACCAAGACGTTAGCAGTCAAGTTGTGAGGTGGGGCCTCCATGTATCTGACTTTTGTCCAGCACACCACAAATGCTCGACTGGATTTAAATATGGGGGGTTTTGGAGGCCAAATCCTCACCTTGAACTCGCCGTTGTGTTCCTCAAGCCATTCCTGAACCATTTTTGCTTTGTGGCAGGACACATTATCCTGCTTAAAGAGGCCAATGCCATCAGGGAATACCGTTTCCAGCCCAAGTCATTGTGCTGACTGGGGCAAAATTCGCCCCAAACTAAAATGAAACTTATCAGGAAGTGATAATTTAATGTAACAGCAAGTTGTCTATATGCAAAATTATATGGCGCAGTTATTGGCTTGTCTGGCATGATTGGCATGTCTGGCATGATTGGCTTGTCTGGCATGATTAAAATATGTATCCTAAATGTTTGAGCATTTAAACTTAATGTACAATATTTGAGTCATGTTATAGGTCAGTGGTCACATATTATGTTTTGGGGAATTGCACAGCCTATTCATAATAATGTTTGTTTTACCATTTCTTTCTTTTCACCTCGTGGATGAGCTCTTAGAACAATATTGTTTATTTTTATATGCCCACTAAAGCACTTCTTATATACACAAAACAAAACAAAATTCAAAGTGCTCACCCATAAAGTGAAAAGAGAGTAATAGTAAAACATTTTTAAGATAATAGGCTGTGCAATTCCCTAAAACATAATGCGACCAGTGACCTATAATAAAATCCAGATAGATATAGTCAGTATCAGAGAAGTTAACCCCTGGATGGCTAGACAGATATAGGCAGTGTCAGAGGAGTTAACCCCTTGGGTGGCTAGGCAGGTAGAGGCAGTGTCAAAGGAGTTAACCCCTTGGGTGACTAGACAGATATAGGCAGTGTCAGAGGAGTTAACCCCTTGGGTGGCTAGGCAGATAGAGGCAGTGTCAAAGGAGTTAACCCCTTGGGTGACTAGACAGATATAGGCAATATCAGAGGCGTTATCCAAACACTCACTCACATACATACACAGACAGTCTGTCACTCACACATACAGTCTGTCATTCACACTGACATACACACACACACGTGAAGCAGGGCCGTCTTTAACGCGGGGCAAACGGGGCAGCTGCCCTGGGCCCATTTACTCCTGGGGGGCCCCAAGGCAGCTGTCCCGTGGACCCCCAGCCCCTTCTTGCCTCGTTCACAGCGCATTGCGCTTGTGAACGCTTTTTTCCTGAAAGCCGCATCCGATGGATGCGACGGCCGGAAAAAAACAAAAAAAAAACTGACGCCGGATGTGACGTCGCGTCACATCCGGTGACTGTTTCCCTCCTCCGTGCAAGAGAGAAGACTGCCGGCGTGGGACACGGAGCAGGGTTATGTAAGTACTTGGGAACGGGGGGCGGGGGGCTGACTGGCACTATATTACTGGGCATCTGGCTGGCACTATATTACTGGGCTCTGACTGGCACAATAATACTGGGCATCTGAATGGCAGAATATTACTGGGCTATGACTGGCACAATAATACTGGGCATCTGAATGGCAGAATATTACTGGGCTCTGACTGGCACAATAATACTGGGCATCTGAATGGCAGAATATTACTGGGCTCTGGCTGGCACAATATTCCTGGGCATCTGGCTGGCACAATATTACTGGGCTCTGACTGGCACAATAATACTGGGCATCTGAATGGCAGAATATTACTGGGCTCTGACTGGCACAATAATACTGGGCATCTGAATGGCAGAATATTACTGGGCTCTGGCTGGCACAATATTACTGGGCTCTGACTGGCACAATATTACTGGGCTCTGACTGGCACAATAATACTGGGCATCTGAATGGCAGAATATTACTGGGCTCTGACTGGCACAATAATACTGGGCATCTGAATGGCAGAATATTACTGGGCTCTGGCTGGCACAATATTCCTGGGCATCTGGCTGGCACAATATTACTGGGCATCTGGCTGGCACTATATTACTGGGCTCTGACTGGCACTATATTACTGGGCTCTGACTGGCACTATATTACTGGGCATCTGAATGGCAGAATATTACTGGGCTCTGGCTGGCACAATATTACTGGCCATCTGGCTGGCAGAATATTACTGGGCTCTGGCTGGCACAATATTACTGGGCATCTGGCTGGCACAATATTACTGGGCTCTGGCTGGCACAATAATACTGGGCATCTGGCTGGCACAATAATACTGGGCATCTGGCTGGCACAATATTACTGGGCATCTGGCTGGCACAATATTACTGGGCATCTGGCTGGCACAATATTACTGGGCTCTGACTGGCACAATATTGCAGGCATCTGACTGGCACAATATTCCTGGCCTCTGACTGGCACACTATTACAGGCATCTGACTGGCACAATATTACAGGCATCTGACTGGCACAATATTACAGGCATCTGACTGGCACAATATTCCTGGCCTCTGACTGGCACACTATTACAGGCATCTGACAGGCACAATATTCCTGGCATCTGACAGGCACAAATATTCCTGGTATCTGACAAGCACAATATTCCTGGTATCTGACTGGCACAATATTCCTGGGCATCTGGCTGGCACAATATTACTGGGCTCTGACTGGCACAATATTCCTGGCCTCTGACTGGCACACTATTACAGGCATCTGACTGGCATAATATTACAGGCATCTGACTGGCATAATATTACAGGCATCTGACTGGCATAATATTACAGGCATCTGACTGGCACAATATTACAGGCATCTGACTGGCACAATATTACAGGCATCTGACTGGCACAGTATTCCTGGCCTCTGACTGGCACACTATTACAGGCATCTGACTGGCATAATATTACAGGCATCTGACTGGCATAATATTACAGGCATCTGACAGGCACAATATTCCTGGTATCTGACAGGCACAATATTCCTGGTATCTGACAAGCACAATATTCCTGGTATCTGACTTGCACAATATTACAGGTATCTGACTGGCACAATATTACAAGTATCTGAATGGCACAATATTCCTGGGCTCTGACTGACACAATATTCCTGGGCTCTGACTGGCACAATATTCCTGGGCTCTGACTGGCACAATATTACTGGGCTCTGAATGGCACAATATTACTGGGCTCTGACTGGCACAATATTACTGGGCTCTGACTGGCACAATAATACTGCGCTCTGAATGGCACAATATTACTGGCATCTGAATGGCACAGCAATTATGGCATATGTGTGTGTGTGTGGGGGGGGGGGTAACATTGCGATGGATGGCGGGATTGCATGCAGGGGAGGGGGCAGGGTCCAGGGGGCCCAAGCAAATGCTTGCCCATGGTCCAATCACTATTAAAGACGGCCCTGACGTGAAGGAGGGACTGAGCAAGTCACGAGAGGCTCTCTGAGAGTTGAGAGGTCTCACATGATTGGCTGAGATCTCCTTCTATGAAGCTCCCCTGGAAAAAGGAAAAAAAAAAAGATTGCTGCATGAAGCAGTAAAGTGCCGCCTCTGCCAGGATGCCGCCTGGGGCAATTGCCCCATTTAAGGGCTGGCCCTGATGGCAGGACCAAATGTTTCCCAGATGTACATTGTCCAAAGCATTACCCTGGATTGCCATCTCTCAGTGGTCATAATGTTATGGCTGCTCTGTGTGTCTATGAACTATAATAATATTTATCCCCAAAAGCTATAAATAAATGTTTAATTACATTGCTAGCATGGCTGAACAAAAGTCCTATAAGATGTAACCTACTCAGGAGAGGAATCACCATTTTTTGCTCGCTTGCACCAGTAAAGATCAGGTCAAAAAAGGTTGATGCATTTCGCACTCATATCGCTTAATCATAAGCTTAAAGCATTCATGTAGAAGTAATGAATTTAAGTGAAAAAGAACATGCCATCACTCCAATAAATAAACCCATGCAAAACGGAGAGGATTGGTTAACAGATGTAAGTAAATATTTAAGTGCCTGGGGGGGGGGGGGAAATAAGCTAAAAATAAAAACAAGTGAAGCAATAAAATGGATGACCATAATACAAAATAAAATGTACCTATATAAAAAAAAATAATGACAAAAGCAGAAAAAGTCATGAGTAAATAAAGCTATGTAGGAGTTTGCATAGCGTGCGATACCATTTTAGAAGAGTTATATAAGAGTTTGCATTCATTATGACTCCATCTAAATATAATCAGATGCATAGTTAACTGTAATAAGCATCACTAAGCCTTGTAATCGTAAATCAGCAGACATAAGCCCTAGTATAAGAAGCAAGTAGCCACGCTTTACAAAGTAACAATATGTGCAGAGCACATGTTACAGTACTAAAGTATACAGTAATGTAGCTCCGAAATTCAAGTTAGCAGGCATACAAGTCCTAACTTGGCAAATAGCTGCTCTTTACAATGTTACATTACAGAGGATAGTAAAGCATATATTCCTTATGTTCACAGCTGTGTGATAGATAGTCACCATTAAGCAAACCAATATATTATGCTGGGAATTCAAATTGTACATCCAGACACAATGTAAGTAAGTACAGAAAATGATTCCAAAGAGAAGCACTATGACAAATAAAGTATCAAAAATCTGTCACAGTTGGTGTATCCAGAGGTTACGTATTAGTAATAGAGACAGGTATTGGAGGAGCAGAACCCCACAATAATATGAGGACCACCATAATATCTTCAAAAATGCAGATTTATTCAAAATAGGCTTGACGCAATGATCAGGCGAGAAACGCATATGGCGTCCCTCTGCCCCAGTGGGGTAGACTTTGCACCGTTCTGCCACTGTGTATTTTGAATAAATCTCCATTTTTGAAGATATTTTGGTGGTCCTCGTATTATCCTGGTGACCTGTATAATAATAAAATAATAATAATAATCACAACTCATTGTTTGAGGCAACCAGACATTCAAATGTTGCAGATGCCTAGTTTCCCCTTCTATTTTTACATTCTTTGCTATTCTCTTTGGATATCGCTGGGGAGTCTCACTGGGGAACGGAGTCCCTGCAGCCAGAGAGGACAGACAGCCTTCCCTTGTGAATGGCTAATCAAAGAGGTCTCTTCATCCCCTATGGCAGGCTGTGCTGTAGTCAGCAGTGAAGCTGTTCTTCTGGGTCTGCAAGTTGCTGCTCTGCACAGAATGTGGAAGTATGTGTGTTTCAATGTTAAATCTTTTATATTCTTTATATTAGTGGATGTGTGTATCTGTGAAACAATAATTCTCAAAGTTTGGCCAACACTGTTCTGTCTGTATGTACAGGTATGTATGTATTGATCTATGTTAGTTATTGGCATGCACTTGAGAGGGGGGAAATTAGAAAACTGTACTGTAGGATTGGGAGGGGGGGGGTCACTGTACTGCAGAACAGGGACTGAAGCAGAAGACATCGGGAAACCGTTAAAAACTACCCTGATGTGGACAGTGAGATTTAAGATTAATTTAATGAATGTTATCTCCTCCCATGTGATATACTTGAGGGTCAAGTCAATATAGACCAACTTGGCCCATATTGAATCTAGATCGGGCATAAAAGCCAAATTTAAGAAACGTACAAAATCCAGCTACTCAATATCCCTGAATTATGGTCCGAATTGGCAATTTCACTAGGGAAACCATAGATTTTCATCTAACCAGTTTGTGCCGATCACCCCCAAAAACATACATGAAATTCAGACATATCATTTCTCAAGAATTTTAAGTTCGGAGGGCGCTTTGGAGCTACAGAAATAGCTCACAATTTGGGTGATCCATGAAGAAGCATACTTGTTAAACAAGTAGATAAAAAGGGAGGAGCCATGACATTGGTGACTGCGTTCTCCCAGATACCCCCTACATAGACGTGCTATGCTGATCTCAAGAATTTTAACCTGTAATCATGTCTTGCCAAGCTTTACCTCTGTCCCGAAAAGCAGGACAGGGGTATAGACTGGAGGGACTGAGCCCCCAAATTGGGACTATCCCGCACAAAGCAGGACAGTTGGGGGTAGGTTTCTGTGATTGCCTAGTCAATTCACCCCAGTAAACCGTTTATTGAATACATCTCAATGTTATGTTGAGGGCGCTGCATCCACGGTGTAGTATTTATTGGTCATAGTAAATATTTGTGATTCTCAATGACAGTGTGGGAATATTTACTCTTCACACTCACCTCCAGCCCTTGTGTAATTGTAGTGTATGTGGATTTGCATCATGCAGAGGCAAGACATAGACTGGTGTCCTTCCATGGGCACTATGCCTGGTGTCATGAACACTTTCTTGGCTTTTTATCTGCCTGACTACTAAAAAACAAAAATTTTAAAAATTGGCTATATCCGTTTAGAAAGCTGAAACATTTCAACGCCCATAACCAAGGGGTGACTGAAGACAGCCACACCCATTTCTGTACGTATTTTGTATAATCCATATGAAAGTTATATCATTAAAAACTTTGTATTCAATTAAGGGCCCACTCAGAGGGATGGTATTGAGAGTACAGCATGGACTATGGAGCCACCTCCTTGCCTCTGAAGACTCCTAATTGAATACAAATTTTGAATTAATTATAAGTCAGGCAGCTAAATTGCAGCAAGCTGGATCCCCCATCTTCTCCCTGTAATTGTGAGCTGGGATAATCTGACAAATGAAGTTGGCACATCATCATGTGGTTTGGAGAATGGAAAGATGAACAGCTGGAATTCAACTTGAATATATCCAAAGGCCGCCTATCTCTCTTTCTCTCTCCCCCAACCCATATCCACCCCACCCCCCACGCTCATTTAGTGTGAAGTCATCCTGTTCACAAACCCATTCCCCTGTTAGTTAATTTAAACAAAAACATCATTAAGGATCAGATTAGTTGATGGTTAGTAACTTGCTATAGTTTTAAAATGCCTAGTGGCAGATAAAATCTTTTGAGCTACTTGGATACAGATAGCTTTACAGACACATTTAAAGTAATAACTGAACTTTATGACTTTAATACA
The DNA here is from genome assembly GCA_036172795.1 of Pelodytes ibericus. Lineage (NCBI taxonomy): Eukaryota > Metazoa > Chordata > Amphibia > Anura > Pelodytidae > Pelodytes > Pelodytes ibericus. The sequence goes on along the minus strand of CM069857.1, from coordinate 50,401,503 downwards.
GACATCAGTCAGCTGATAACAGTCAACCATACAGAAATTCTATGACATGGGCATCCTGCCCTAACCCAGACACATTAAAGAATGCATTTGAAGAGCGTTTGCACACATTTGCACTAGATACATAGTAAATATAGTCTGGGCAGTGACGCAGATCTTCATCTACTTCATTAATAAAGAAACAAAATAGCGTATCTGTACCTTTAATTAATAGACCAGACATAAGTGAACAGCAAGCACAAGTATTAGTTTATATCAATCCCCAAGTAAAATAACTTACATAGGAGGAGCAGCACCCCATGGCATATCAGGGACGGTCACTAGAATATGCATATGTTAGACCTGGATAGAAGTTAGTATTGCCAACCAATTGCAGGAAAATAATCAATAGTGTTGTAATTGTAATACTTACAGACATTGCCCAATTTAAAGACCCTCACTTTAAGTACACTCGCGAGTAAGGACATTATTACATTGAAACCAGTCCTGTTTATGGATGCTAGCAAACCTAGTTTATTGATACAGAGACATATCTACTCAGTCTATGCTACAGAACAGTACATCTCACGGTGTAACCACTACAGGCTCGGGTGAGATCCATCCTGTCTATAAAGACATGTGTAAGTGTAGACTGTTAAAAGGTCACTGCCTCACTTTAAGTACCTTTTACGTACATGCTCTGGACATACTGGGTATGTTAATGTAGGGGAACGTCTGGATAAAGGAGCACTAACACCTTATTTTATGCACTTTTTAGATGTTTGTGGTCATTTATGGTGTTTGTTTGTTTTTTTTTGGCTGGTACACTTTTAGTGAACAGCGGCTTTAAAATAGCACTTTTATTATCATAAATTCGTGCCTCACTTGTGTTTAATTAATGGTGTTATTTTTTTGTTTAAAATGTCAATAGAGTAAAAGGAAGAGACAGAGGAAACCTAGAATAGATACATACACATCCCCGGTGCAGTGCAACATTGAAAAGTAAAGTGCTACAATATTCAATTTGGTGCATTTCTTAGATAAACCTCCTATGTAACAAAATGTACTAGTGAAATAAATATAATGACATGGGCTGTGTTCATTATTATCACTGGACTGGTACAGGGTAACATATTGGTAAAATGTGCTTCCCTTGGGATGGGATGCTAGATGCCTACACATGTACAGAGATAATAAACATGCCATGTTTGTATAATGCTGTAGTATTGATATTCGATCACCTAGTGATATCACAGGAATGTGTTAGCAGTAAAGAAGTGACATTTGTTTAACCCTTGCGCTGTTGGGCTCCCTGCAGGACAGCTTGGGAAGATGATTTATACCCAGCCTGAGCTCTCTGCTGCTCTGCTGGTGAGAATTTGGCCAACGTCAGACAAGTTGGGTTTTTTATTTTTTTTTCTTGAAGTTACAGAGGGCAGAAAACAGGGGAGGGACTGGAAATGTTTTACCACCTCACACAAAGAGTCCTCCCCAGCTCTGACACTCGGGCTCATAGAAAGAGCAAGGCTTGCTGTCTTGGAAGTGATAAGAGAGCTGGCAGCTGGAGCAGTGATCACAAGGTGGCAGTGTTAGTGCAGGGAAGATACGCGACCACATCTGTGCAGTTTGACAGCAGTGTCCTGCTACCCACAGATAGAGAAGGAAGGGAAAGGAACTGGGCAAAGCTGACCAGGAGGACACTATCCTGGGACAATCTCCATCGGGGAATGGGTTTCAGAGAAGATCCCCAAGGTATGTTTATTATAACTCCTAGCAACATCTAGCTATCCGTTACCCTGCACTAGCACATCTGTCAATACTCCTTAGTGAGTCTAACAGCTGGGAAGGGACCAGGAGGTGGCATTACCATCCACCTTACAGCAGTTCATGCATACGTTTAGTCACAGTGATAGAGATACATCTTATTAAAATCTATACTAGTATAAGTGGGTCCATGTGCAGCTCATCCACCTTGTGTGATATACACTGCAGTGCATTGGGGTTCTTGTTAAAGAGCAGTTCTAAGAATAGTTCTAAATGTGGAGCAATTAGCATGAACATTTCATTGGTTTCCATGGCGACTGCTCCACTTTTAGAACTTTCTTTACCCCCACAATTGCTGTTTATACAGAACTCCGTTCCATGTCAGAATCCATAGTCATTATGATGGTCAGGGGGGGGTTAGCTAGCGAGAAATGATTTTCGTTTGAGCTGATCACACCAAGCTCCGCTATACCGACAGCTGTGCACCTCAACCCCCAAAATCCTCAGCCACCAGCGGATAGTGACAGTCGAATTAGGTCAGGAATGGCAGTGCTCACTATAACTGCCTCATCTAACGCCATATAGGTTAGTCCTGCTAGTTAAGTGAGCGCTGCATACGGTCCGAAACCTCCTCTTAACCCTTTCAACGCCTGCCTTACTCTTTGCTGCACTGAAACACTCAAATGAATGAAATATACAGCACTTAAAAAATATGTTTCATCCATGTACATTTAACCTCTTGAGTGCCAAAAGCATGCGTGCTTTATGGTGTTGACACTCAATTAGTAACCCTAATGGCTGCTGTCAGTTTAACAACAGAGGGTAAATGATCCTATGTTTGTGGAGTGTGTTACCGGTTTGAGAGTTCAGTGTTGACGTGTTATCTGTCCAATAAATTCACTCCAAGGAAAAGCTTTCAAGTATAACTGCATAGAGGGGAAGTAGCATTTAGATTACATTTTAGGGAATAATTTTAGATGATTTTTTATTTTTTTATTTTCACAAGTTAGTATTATAGAAGGGATAAAAGCAACTTAATATCACCCGTGTGTCAATAAATACCGCGTAATATGTGTATCATTTATTGTGATGCACTTCTTGATGCTGTTAAAATGAATGGTAAACTATCCGATCAAAATACAATTCTAGAAAAAAAAAATGTATCAACTATTAAGCATCTTGTTGCACGAAAATACTCTAAAGTGAATCTACAGACTAAATGTAAACATCAGGCCACTGGTGATATTAAAAAGGTATACTCAAAAAAGGGATGAGAGAATTGTAGGGAATTATGATGGGAATTTCAAACTTAAGGCCAAAGTAGCCGAGTTGGCAAAATCTCCCATTCAGCTGCATTGGAGAATTCATCCAACTCTGCGCCATTGGCCTAAAATTTGAAATTCCCTTCAATTTTCTCTTTATTGAGTCGACCCTCGTATTTAGTACTGGATCATTATAAACAGCAACACAAACGGTCTACACAACTGTATGTGAATATAAATGCATATTATTGATAGAAATTAAAAGTACACTGCTCAATTTATAACAATTATTTTGTGTGTGTGCGCATCTAGATTGAAATGTAAATGAATATACTTATATACATGCATATACCATACGTATACTATTAAAAGGTGTACACATATACGTCTCACATATTGACGTTTCTTACATGATTAGGTGATATAGATAGATAGGATAGATATCCTAATTTCAAAAGTGAAACCGTAAACCGTAGAAATATTTCATTTTATACCATTATGATTGATCCAGTTTTGGTTCCTTGCACCAGAATTGATCTATATGCATATATACTTTACATGGGTATGAATAAATGCATAACTAGCCATTGTGTGCATAAGCTTAAATGTACTCCTGGATACCAGGACATGTGCAAGCCTGTGATCAGGCATATTGATAAAATATATTCGTGCAATTATCTGTGATTAGGTATATAGATTTAAGTACCCATGGACATGCCTTCATACATCCCAGTGTAATCCTCTGGAACTCAGACACATATGGGTAAAACTATTTCTTTAACAGGATGCCCTGTGCATCATAGACTGTGCGTTAAATAAATGAATCTCCTATGGGACTCTCCATCCTGCCTCCCTACACTGTGAGTGATGGAGGGAGGGAGTGAGGCTTCCAGCACTGACACTCATATCTAGCCTAATGGGAGGACTCAGTGGGGAACTGCTGGAGGAAATGAGGCCGCTGGCTCTTTAAGAAGAAGTTTTCGATGTGTGTGAAGTTCAAGTTGGGGTCACTTGAAGTTCCTGCCCTGGATTTTACCTTGTAGTTTAATATAGCTACACATCACATGGGGCGCTAACAGCCTCAGCTCACATAGAGAGACCATTCTCTCCCCAACATTATAGCTTGAGCACACACCAAAATAGCAGAGGAAATTGCTAAAATAAAGTCAGAGGAAACTGATGCTGGGCCCAGCACGTATTAAACAGAGGAAGAGCCTGGGCCTTTTATTGCAATTAATAAAAAGAGAGAAGTTTGGCAGAAGACTCTTGTAGAGCTGGCATTTTGGATGGGAGGTTGGCAGCTGGAGGTTCAGAGCGCACTGGAACACGCTGGGGATGGTCACTCATACAGACATCAGCTGCTTGGACACCACTGGGCACCCAGGTAATGAGCACACTGCAGGGGGAGGGACACAGGGCATCATGATAAGGCACCGATAGCTACACCCTAACCTTAGGCATCTCAGATGCACTGGACTATTGGTCTCATCATTCTTAGCCAGTTAAAATCACAGTGTGGCTGTGCATCACGGGAATCGTAGTACACTACAGCTGGAGCGTAGAGGGTAAGTCATCGCTCTAATGGTGATTAGGGGACAAGTACCATGAGTGGTCAAAGGCAAGATCTGGAACTTCAGCTATGGTGAACAACCATCACCGTGATCCTCATCTTACACTTTGGCTAATTAAGAAGGATGTGAATTGTAGTTCACAGCAGCTGATCCTGATCTTGCTCACTAGCCTGGGAGTTAGATTAACTGGAGAGTCATTCAGTAATTACTGGTAATTGATATGTGGTCACCGATATCAGTTGTTGTTTTTTGTGTCTCAGGCTTTTTACTCCAAGTTTAAAATCATGTTGGGATTTAAAATCTGCTCTAATTGTGACATTTAACGCCTTGAAACCTTTACAGCTGAGAAGACAATGGGTGAGATCCAAATCAAACAGTTGTTATTTGTGGTTCGTTTTTGGATGGGCAATCAACCAAACCCAGATTTAATGAGCTGTGTTAACAAGCCAATTAAACAGTATTTAAAAGGACAGTCCTTACACGATTACATAGAGTGCTATTTACAGAGGGTCACTGGCCATCGGCATTAATTACTTTCATATGGGTGACTGAGGAGTTAATGTTTTCAGATCAATAGGGAAAATAGAAAACTCCAAACAACATCCGTGCTACTGATTGAGATCTATTGTCAGGGCATGTAAAGGGTTAAATAGCTACCTAGTCCAGATCTGGATCGGCCGGTGGGTTTATAGTTATCAGCAGATATATAGTGAGATGTACCTGGTTTGCGGAGAGATGATCCACAAGACCTGGCTTTATCTACTGCGAAATCTCTCTCCTCTGCGATCAGGAAAGTGATTTCCAATCCTTTCTATCTCTAAATACTTCTGGATCACTTGGCCAATCCCACCCCAGTGGCTAGCAGCTGCTTCTAATAAGACAGACCCGGGCTCCATTACAACATTTAATCCAGGGATGGTTAACCTTTGGCACACCAGAAGTTGCGGACTACATTTCCCATGATGTTCTGCTCGTGGCGCCTGTGCTTCATGGGAATTCTAGTCCACAATAGCTGGAGTGGCTAAAGTTAGTAACCACTGATTTTCACTGTACCAACTGTAACTCACACAATCAGTATAACGAGGTGGTCTGTGCTTTTCTGTGGATGACACCTTTACTTTCTCTGTGACACCAGACTGAGCCCAGAGGGGTAACACAATCCGTGGGTAGCTAGCTGCATTAAACAGCCCCCGACGTAAAGGACCCCAAGTGAGGATGACAGAGCTACTTGTTACATAGATTGCCATCTACTGTTTGAAGGGCCCTTGTCACCGCTGAGAAACTGCTCCAAATTTAACACAGACGAAGTTCAAATAAATGTTAACGAAGGGGTAACTTAATCAGTTCTTTCTGTTTTTGTTGATGGTACAATTTGGGGGATGACTATTTTAGAAGCTCCGTCTCATTGCCACCTCAATAAACATACTATGGACCCTAAAACACCAGCAGAAGAAAGTACTACAAATGAGTTAATAATGATCACAATGAATACAAATGCGTTATTTATTACTTAACAAGACTTGATCTAATTGTTACAATTTTCAGCGTGATTTTTAAAGCATGGAGTATTTATCATTTTTTTGTCCTTTTTAGTAGCTTATTTAGATTGAAATTATTTAAATATAATAACGTTTACCCCATACTCCTACTGATTACCTTTACTGATTAAGGTTTCCTATTTTAATTTTTTAAAAATTAATTAAATCATTATGTTTTTGTGGGATTTTTATAACACGTTGAAACTTGTAACTTTCGATAAAGAAAATCTGTTTTCTTTTCCTTTTGCTGGTTTTTCTTTTTCTTTTTTTTTTTTAGATCTGAGTTTAATTTTTCTGATATCTAAAATAAAGGTCCAAATAACCTAACATTTATAGGAAAAAATTAATAATTTAAAAAAAAATCCACCCAAAAATTCCAGTTGAGAAAAAAATATAAAATTTCACAAAATTGTGATTGGGGATCAGATGCAAAATAAAAATGTAAATATTAAAGTGAATTCTATTCTTGTAGATTTTATAGGTATATCATATATATATATATATATATATATATATATATATATATATTTTGTTTGTTTGTTTTGTTTTACTAAAGTTATATTTTGTTCTTCATAATTTTACCGCAAGAGAGTCAGAAATCTGTAACAGGCCAAATACGTTAGTTTACAAATTTCTCAACATTGTTTTTTTTTTTTTATGTATATATCTGACATCTTCCTGTGGTACTTGTAATTTCAGGAAATTGTTTTCATTTGAGAATTAAATTTAATTTTAGGGTTTGCCATTTTTCAGATGCATAAAACGAAACAAAACAATTGATTGTAATAATTTAGCATTCATTTATAAATCTGATAGAGAAGTACTAATAGAAGGTGCAGGTGATTTGAAAAATCCTGAATTATCTAATTCGCGTCACATAATAATCATTACTTACACTCTGTACCTGTTTCTCTCTCCTTTTTATTGTACATTATCGTGCTACCTCTTATCAAATAATAATCAAGGTTTAGACTTTCTCTGTCTTGAAGATTAGAAGGAATAAATCTTGTCACTATACACCCAGCTCATTACTTATAAGGATATCATGGGGATTACTGGAAATCAGTGTAAAACCTTTGTTAAATAACATGGAGCTATGAGCTGGGGCAGCTCCGGGACCTGTAGCATTGTGTCCTATGGGGATTTGGTCAACATACTAGTTATGTGGACTGTCAAGAATTAGTAATCCCAGTGTCCCCTCTGTGACACAGCAGGCTCTTCAAACATCTTAAACTACTTAGCACCTCATTATCTCGTTACATTACCGCAGGTTTACTGAGTGGGGAGGTGAGACTGACTGAATGAAATGAACTTGGCAGAGGTTGCAGTCTTTAATTTCATTTTATTTTTTATATAACTATTTTTCTTTTGTTGCTGCTAATAATAATGCTAACTTATTATTTTATAATGGATTGTCTTTCTTTGACGGATTACATTTTTTTTTACATTTTTAATAATGGTAAAATTATAAAATTATAATAGTGAAAGGTACTACAAGAGATGCCCCTCCTCCAAGGATGTAACACCTGCCTATTGCTCAGGCCTGTGAGCAGGGGGTCTGTACCCTGATAAGATACACCTCTATGGGGTGGCCCCTGGCTTTCACACTGTCCAGTGATTGCTGATCTATGAAGTGGTGGCACATGTCAGAGGGGGAGGGATGGTGTCTATCTGAATAATGGTTCCTGATATGGGGTTATGCAGCTGGAAGCTGAGGCAGTGATGTCACTTTCTTAAAATGCCTATGAGGGCTGCTAGCCACCCCCAGTCCCATCTTTGCAGAGAATAAAAGCTGTATGTATACAGGGGAAGGTGGCACAAGCCAGCAGATGCAATGAGACGGAAGGCAGGGGAATTCCAGCTGTTTCTGTCCCAGGCTGACAGCAGATTCTCTGTACTGCACCATGGTACCTCCGCCCATCAAGGTACTTTCACCAGACTTCTCACTCTCCAGGATGGATATCATTTATATGGTGTATATTTCACCAGTTACATGGGGATATACCCATCATCAGACTACTAGAAGCAATGCTGGACAGGATACACTCGCATGGCTTAGAGGTGATCAGAGTCCTATTCTAAGACCGAAACGATGGTACTCATTTCCCTGCTGTCATCCCCACGCTAAGCCACGCTGAGTGCATCCTGTGCACACACCTAGACATGTACAGTACCTTTTACTTGTCCAACGTGTCAAGGTAAAAGTGGCAATTTAATGGTGTTCAAGATTGTGGGACTATTTTTTTAGTAATGTAATTGTGCTGTAATGCATGTCATTGGTGAAATTCGCTTTAAAATGTACCATTTCTTGTTTCTTTATACTAAATGAACATGATGTACTAATATTCTAACAAAACGAGTTAATAACGCAGGAAGCAGATTATGCATGAATTATTTCAATATTAAGCACTAACTTGTGGAGTGTATTGGATTGTGTGTGCTTAACAATAAATGTTGATATGGGTGTTTTATATTAAAGTGAACCTCGTGCAAAAGAAGGCTCAAGGCTAGGGAGATAATAAATTAAATACATGGAAAATATTAAAAGTTTTTTTTTTTCTTTACTGAATTTTACTGTTTTTTTGCAAATTTACATAAAACGATGCAACAATTAAATGTCTGATTAATTAAAATATCCAGCTTTTTAGATTAGTGATCATGGTTTCACTTTAACGCTTTGAGTGCCTGAGAGCTTGCAGTGCATTACTGTACACTCCTCTCCTGCTGTGTAGGCCCTACTTGGTTGTGCAGAGGTTAGCGTGCTGCTATTGATCCATTTAGCTGTCTCATTATTCAGAGCTCCTGTATCATTCACATACATGAGATAGGTCAGGGATGGTTAGCCTTTGGTATTGCAGCTGCTGTGGACTACAGTTCCCGTGATGCTCAGCCAGTTGAGCATCATGGGAAAGTTAGTCTACAACAGCTGGAGTGCCAAAGGCTAGCTTGGGTTGAGGCATTGCTGAAAGATAGGGTGTTAACGCCTCTTTAGATCACTCAACTGGCTCAAGCTCTCTTGGAGATGAAATGATGTGTGCTATGTTCTGGAGGCGACATGTTTACTTTACAGAGACTGGGAACTAGATAACAAGAATTGCAGCTGGGGAGAAGCAATCAAGAGAATTAGATCCCACTTAGGGTATGTCTGTAAACCCCCCCCCCCCCCCCCCCCTTTGATTTGTACACACCCAGACACAGATCAACTGACCAAGCTGTCTTTGGCACATTGGTTGGGGTGCGTTCAGGTCTCAAGCCATCTCCTGCCCAGGGTTCAGCAAAGGTCACATTAATAATTAGAAGTCTATATCTGTACTCAGGGAATTTATGGAATATATTTGTTAGTAACTTCTCTAGTACAGAGCTCCCTTTTTTAAGTATTATGTTTTCCCCAAGACAAGTGGCAGTTATTGAGATTTAGCAATGTACATCGCAGTTAGTTAAGTGTAAGCTGAAAATCTTAAACTGTATCAGGACTAGAAGCTCATTGGGCTGATTGGTCAAAAATGCGTACAGTAATTATCTAACAAATGTAATATTTGTAGATGGCGTGATACTGTGCACAAGTGTAGTGTTTGCAGAGTTCTCGGGTAACAGATGGGCAGATCTGGAGGACTCACAATTTTCTTTCGAAACTTGCAGACACCTGACTTGTGCATAGGAGACGTTGTTTTTTTTTCTCTCGTGTTTTGCTCTTGTTAATAAAATAACATTACTACTTCTCTTTGCCTTGCTTTCTGTCTTATTCTCTATTAACCACAGCTCTTCTCCAAGTTTTTTTAAATATCTTATCTTTGTATCTATGTTTCCAAAGGTGGACAACTGAACACGATGCTGGATGCTATGGAGGTACCAAGTCACTCTAGACAACTTCTTCTTCAACTCAACACCCAGCGGACTAAAGGTTTCCTGTGTGATGTGATCATTGTGGTACAGAATGCCCTCTTCAGGGCTCACAAGAACATTTTAGCTGCTAGTAGCGTCTACTTGAAATCACTGGTCGTTCATGATAACTTGATCAACCTGGACCATGAGATGGTCAGCCCCAGCATCTTCAGGATTATCCTCGATTTCATCTATACTGGGAGACTGGGGGATGGAGAGCCGACCAGCGAGCAACTGTTTGGGGCAGTGTTGGCAGCTGCCAGCTATCTTCAGATCTCTGACTTGGTCTCTCTCTGCAAGAAGAAGTTGAAGAGGAATGGAAAGTACTGTCACGTAAGGACAGCTGGCTACTCCCCATATGCAAGGGGCCTAAGAGCTACCACCCCTGTCATTCAATCATGCTTCACCTCGACACCAAGACCTGTAGACCTGCCACCGGTGGAGCCAGTGAACCCCATAAACACTCACTGTGGGGAGTTGTACGCCTCTGTATCTCAGGCCAACCAGCTGCACCAGCATGGACTTTGCCCACCTGAAAGGCACTGCTCCCCACTGTGTGGACTGGATCTGTCCAAAAAAAGCCCAAGCAGACCCTCTGCTCAGCACCATTCTGATGGACTAAGTGCAGGGGACAGCCGGGAGCCCCCAGTTCCTGGAAGACCAGACACCCCACCAGGAAGTGTTAGTGTCCTCACCAACCACAGCTCCTACAAGGAACACACACATGCCTACCAGAAGCTGGACAGCAGCGAGCCACCAGCCCCACACCACCCTGAACCTTTTAGGAACAACGTCTCCCAAGACCAACACAACAGGACTGAGAGCCAGGAGATGATGTTCAGGTGGATGAAACCTGAGCCTCTGGGGAACTATGTAGACGAAAGTGATCGAGAAAAAGATCTAGAGAGGGACGAGAAAGGAGAAAGTTCCCCCTTATCCCAGCATCCCAGATATCCCAGCATGGAGAGTAATGAACCAGACGATGACAAGAGCACGAGTGAAGAGACCGGCAGTAGTGGAGATCCATCACCTTCAGCCAACATGGAGCGATACCACTGTAACCATCTGGTTTATGAGCCTGAGAGCTTCGGGGACAACCTGTATGTCTGCATCCCCTGTGGAAAAGGGTTTCCGAGCTCTGAACAACTCAATGCTCACGTGGAAGCGCACAATGAAGAGGACCTGTACCACAAGGAGAGCATGGATCCACCTGTCCCATACCTGGACAAGTCCAGCCAAGGCCTGGGTGACATTATCCGGCCGTACCGCTGCTCCTCCTGTGACAAGTCCTACAAGGATCCAGCCACTCTGCGCCAACACGAGAAAACCCACTGGCTTACCCGTCCTTACCCATGTAGCATTTGTGGTAAGAAGTTCACCCAGAGGGGCACCATGACCCGACATATGAGGAGCCACCTCGGGCTAAAGCCATTTGCCTGTGATGCTTGCGGAATGCGCTTTACTCGCCAATATCGCCTCACTGAGCATATGCGAATTCACTCAGGGGAGAAGCCGTATGAGTGTCAGGTGTGCGGGGGCAAATTTGCCCAGCAGAGGAATCTCATCAGCCACATGAAGATGCACACGACTGGACCCGACGGGAAGCCCAAGTTGGACTTCTCTGACAGTGTCTATGCCATGGCCAAGTTCACAGCAGATCATCTGGGCTTGAAGCAAGACAAGGCAGCCGAGATCCTATCACAAACCTCACATTTCCTCAATGATCCTAAAACCATAGAGAGCCTGTACCCATTGGCCAAATTCACAGCAGAACACTTAGGACTGACCCAAGAAAAAGCAGTAGAGGTTCTCAGTCAGAGTCAGCACCTGGCCAGCGACAGCAGGATCATTGAGAGGTTCTCCTCGCCTTGATCTCCACGTGCGTGTAAACGCTTTGGCTGCACAAGTTTATCAACCAAAGAAAGACGCATCAGTGCGCCAACAATGAAAATCTAACATTACCAAAGAGCATACTCTCGAATTCCTTTGTAGAGATGCGGAAATTTGACCCATGCAAGAGCCAAATAACTTTTAGTGTCAGCTTTTACCTGTGATGCTCATGTGACCAGGGGAGAAGCGCACTTTCTGAGGGACTTGTGCAAAGGCTCTGGTGCACTATCCCGACAGGAGAAGTGAGTCTTGCAAAATGTTACCCCTTCAAACATTTTATTCAACCTCTCCACTGCTTAAAGGTGATGGAGAGAGTTGCTGCTTAAAATGTGCAAAGTGCCAAATGGACATTTATTTTGTGTGTGTGTGTGAGGAACAATCAGAGACGCAGAAATCACTATTTACCAAAACAGAACTATGCAATATTTAAAGGTCGTACACGTTTCGGGGCTGTAAATCAGATCTTTCCCCTTTTTTGTAGTATGTGGGGAAACCTCATTCATGTCCGAACTCTATAGACTGAGAAGATGTGAAAGGCAGGATTCTTTGGATAGGGTGAAAATTCATTAATCTATAGCTAAAGTTGGCATTGCATCTGTTTTTGAAACTACATGTCCCATGATTCCTTGTCAATCTTTGACTGCAAGAGAATCATGGGATATGTAGTTCCCAAAACACTTACAGTGCTAAGATTAGCCAACAGTGACCTATTACAGCCTTCACTGTATTGTGATAAGCCAAGAACCTGAGAAGCTTGCGGGCAACAACGGGCTTATAGTTGGTGAGTCATATGCAAATCTATAAGGTTTATTGAACTACAACTCCCATTAATCGCAAACATCCGGTTGAAAATCGGATGGTGGGAATTGTAGAACAGATATACCTTTTAGAAGGACAGCCTATTGTGTCACTTAAAGGGGTGATTGGAAGAAGGTAATTTTAAGATGTTGAGCTGGAGAGTAAGTTTGCTTTGACATATGGAGAGGCCATCTCCTTGCCATAATAAAACTATCGTAAAAACCGCAACTGTTACCTGTTAGACCTGCTAAGCCTGGCTGGGCAAGTCATCTCACCCTTACACAGTTTCTAAGCATCATTTACATGTTTCATCATTGTTGCAAAATAGTAAGGGAAGTTCAGTGGAAAGTTTGCTACAAATAGTTTTATACAGTGGCTGAGCCACAACAAAGCTGTACATCTGACACGAGCACTGACATTATGTACCCATGGCAGTTCTGGGACAACCCTAAAAATGGAACAATCACCATGGGGACCAATTGGAATGTCCCTGCTGATTGCTCCACGTTTAGAATTTTGCCCAATGACTTCTGTTTACATAATACCTCCTAAAAACCCAATTTCGTATAATTTCTAAGGTATGTAGCCACATGAGTTTTGAGTTTCTCTATGCAAAAGGACTAGGAATCAGTCAGGGAATTCATCACTAATATATTGCTGTTCTTATCATGTCATTTCTAGGAAGAGGTCAGATCCAACTTCTATGCAATACCAGCTGGATGCCTCTCACATCCCAATAATGCATTGTGGGAGTTGTTATCCACATCCCCTGTTAGTCAGATATTATCTACACTTTGTTTCAGATTAAAATCTCCATTATTAGGTGGTCCCAATAACCAGTGTGTGCCCTTTGTATTACATATTTAGTAAATCTGAAGGATGGGGGCTTCTGGAAGCTAATACACGAAAATGCTTCAGTTCTCAGTCTAGCATTTGGTGTATATTCCCAGAAGGAGGTGTAATTACCGAAAACCTGCCTTCTACTGAAATAATCAAACCCTTATTTCCCAAACTGTACTCGGCCCACACTGAGGCACAGACCAGCCCTTGGGTGTGAGCACAGAATGCTGGGATTACAGAGGAATACTGATTTCTGATGTCTTTCTATTGCATTTCAAGGAGTGAAGTCTCTGAGCAGTACTCAGCCTGAGTGCCTTAATGAATGATCAGCAGGTCCTGTGTGAAACAAGAGATGTCACTATGCAGTGCCTAAAATTCACCACAATACTATCATGTTTCACTTGCAACAAAATCAATTCATTTAAAGCACTTAACCCCATTGGTTCCGGAGAGAAACAATCTGTCTGGTGATAGAAGGGTTAAAAGCTTGCAACTGAAATCCTTCCATAGATTCAATACCCCACATCTGCACCAAAGCCATTGCTTTGCTCTGAATGGAGCCAGTGAAACCAATGAACCTTTATCTGAAGCATTATCCATGTCTGCCCCCCAAATGCCATTCCAGTAAGTGTTTGGGGAGTATGCATAATGTAAAGTATTGTTTATAAGGGTATGAATTGAGAATAAAAGCTTTTCAAGGCTAAGTTTCAGGTTTCCCGAGTATTACTTGGGATGTTGTAGCGGGTGTGCTATCTGTGAAGCTCGCTTGTGTCCTCTCCATCCTTTGCCCCATTGATGGACTGTAGTTAATAGTTATTGCTATTCTTTGGCATCTGAACCTATTAACCCTGTGAGTGAGCGAGAGAAAGTAAAGTACACATTCACAATGGGCTGCAACCTACAGACCTTTCTAGCATAACTCCCAGTATGCTCAGGCAAAGGTCTCCAGCAGCTGTATTATCAGAGTTTGCCCTATTGTTACATCACATGGTTAATGAAAGGCTTGAGCAGGTCATATTGATTTATTTTCTTTTAAATTAACCCTTTGAGTGCCAAGGTAATTACTTTCTCATTCCTCCGGCACGTATGGATTGGAGTTTAACCACTTTTGTTTAATCTTTTACAGAACATTTTGAATCCCTGTCAGAAACAGGGTTTTAGTGTTATTTGTTATATATAATGTGTATTCAAGAGAGCAATGCCAAATTTGCATATTGCCCTATATTTAAATGCACTGTATTACCTAAACATTGTTTTTACTGTGCATGTAGAGAATAAATAATGATGACTGATATTATCTATATAGTGTGTTAGCAAAATTGCAAGCAAATGCCTAAATTAGGAGAAACATGTGTTTTTCTGTGGAGTCCTAATTATGACATCACCGGTGGTGTGATATGCAGATTAATTGACTTCACTTGGAAAATGTGCAATTTTCAATTCTGCTAACACATGTATAGATCATTTTCAATAATTATGTATTCTCTACATTTACAATATAAGCTATGTTTTGGTGATCGCGTCCCTTTTAAAAAGGGTTCTGCGTTATATAAGAAGACCAATCCAAATTCTAAAATCGATCAGTCACCATGGAAACCGATGGAATATTTGTTCTGATTGCTCCAGTCTTAGAATCCGTGCCACATGATTGACTTTTACCAACTGTTTTATAGGGTCAGACAGCTTATTTATCTGTTGGGCGTTTCATTTTTTAACTGTATACTGATGAGCAGCAGCAATATGGAGAGGAGACAGTGTCTTGTCTTAATAATTGATAGAAAGGGGTCTTTTTAACAAATGTAGATGTATAAATAAACACATGTAAATACCAATTTTCGTCAATAATACCAATAGACAACCTGTAGATCTCCTAGCTCTTCTCAAACTACAATTGCCATGATCCTCCAGAATGATACTTTTCTTGGTTGAGTAAAGATAAAATGTACAGGTTGAGCATCCATTGAAAAAAGGGGTTAACCTTTTGGACTGTCCTACTTTGCTGAAGATGTGGGATAATAATTCGCCCTTTACTGATATGGCTGTGATACTCGGACGAAGCACAGTAAAATGGTTAGGGGGGTTCAGTTAATCAGTGCTACTTTCTGAGCACCATGGGAAACCACAGCTAGAATTATTGAGCACTTGTAGTTTTCACCTCTATATTCACTTATTTGGGAATTTAGCAATTAGTTAAAAACACTTACCCTACACGCAATTTGGTAATAAATCTTTTTTTTTTTTTTTACGAGATATGATTCTGGAGAACGTGTTCAGGAATTCAGAACTAAGTAATGAAAATTTAATTTTTTTCTAAACTGCCCCAATTTTTTTTAGGAACTAGACTCGCAATTATCAAGGCGGTGATGGGTAACCCTTGCACTACAGATGTTTTGTAACTCCATATCCCATGAAGCTCCAGACTGATAATGGCATTTGTATTTTCCAGAGGATTGCAGTGCCAAGGTTAACCATCACTAACCTAAGGGATATAAAACCTATTCAGCGCTTCTCATCCCTAATAGTGATGAAGCGAGCTGCGAATGATGGTAAATGTAGTTCACATCAGATGGTATCAATATTGCTATCAATATTGTAGGAAGACAGTGTAAATCACTCTGGACTTTGGTAGATTTACCCGGTGAGTTTGTGATCACTGGTCACTAGTGCTGATGGAGAATGAGGGTTTGTGTGTTTTGGGAGGTGGGTTTGACAAGACCTGTCTCTTATCTGGTGAGTGGCTGGGAGCAGCGGCTGCTCCATGTCACATCTCGTATGTCATGCAGGAGGCGAGAGAGGAAAGGGATTGAGCCAGGACTTGGCATCAGCAGGACGTCCTGCATTGTGTGACAAACAATGGAAAACAAAGTCTTGAAAAAGAGCAGATTCCACTTAAGTGAGGATATTCAGCTGGGATGAGGAGAGAGATGGGAACTTGGAGGCAGAATTTGGGTACTTCCCATATAGAAAGAGAGAGACAGCGGAAGGGGGGCATTGACTCAAGGGTCACAGGAAGAGATGCAGACTAACATTGTCATATCCCATTATTAAACAGGACAATGTGTTCACGGTTAAAGGGGCCCTCTCATCAAAATAGCAGTTATACAATGGATTTGATTAATCACACTCTTCGGTGTAAATACTGCTTAGCTGATATGGTCAATTTACTATCTTATTGCCTGTGGGGATTTATATACCGTGAGATATGTCTATCGTGGGTTAATGGTGAAAGTGACTGCTGACAACGGAGTTTTTTCTCCTGACAATGTACATCACCTGGCCAAGGGTCGGAGCAAGGAGGGTCTGTCCCAATCACAGACACTCATTTTTATATCTCTAAAGTAATCGAGCCCAGGCATAGCTATTAAGGGTAAAACTCCTTACTCTCAGGGTTAAAGTGAAGTACAAGGTCCCGGGGTTTGTACAGAACGTGTTCATGTTTATCGCTGTGATGTGTCTTGCAGACGGTATATGACCTTATTGCAGGGTCAGACACAAAAAAAGGGGTTTCACTATAATAGGTTATAACCAGACCTTCCTCCCAAAGAGTGGTTTTAATAACTCCATCTCTTATTCAGGGGTCACACCAGAACTTAATATAGCTTTAAGGTGCCTCACAGCGCTCAAACAGAACTATTAAACCTCTATTTAGTATACATTCTTTTAAAGTCATATTAACTGTTTATGCGCTGGCCCCAGGGCTGACAGCTGTAGACTCACAAACAGATATTACCCTTATTCAGAGCTCACTGTGTGTGGTAGGATTTGTAGTGCAGTAAGTAACAATGGAGGTGATGTATAAAGGTCATCTCTGGTGTATAGTTCTAAGCGTGATCTAATCAGCAGGAACATTTCATTGGTTTCCATGGTGACTGGATAACTTCTCGAACTTTGCCCCACAATTGATCTTTATACAACATCGCCCCAATGAAAGCTGTTTTATATTTAGATTAACCAACTACCCTCAGCTTTAGGGTACACAGGTTACAAGGAAATATCACTTTTTCTCCTATGCTATTGCCTGCTGCTCTCCACTACCCCTGTCTGTCATGACAGGATACGTTGTGTGAATTGACCTTTGCCAGTAATATAACTATTGTACATATATGTTTGTATAGGTGAAATGTATTTGATAATTAATATGATATGTGAGCACTGGGCACCTCTCCAAGACGGTTGCCAACCAGGGTCTGACCACTTAATGTATTTTGAATGTTTGGTGTTTGTACATTGTAGCTTTTAAGATGATAATCTTCACAAAAATCTCCTTGTGTTGCTCCTAGAGCAACTTTTACCTGACCGGTTGTTGCGGACATGATTATTTATAAAGTGCAGTTCTCGAAAAGTGGAGCAATCACTATGGAAACCAATGAAATGTTCCTTCCCATTGCTCCACTTTTAGAACCTTGACACAGAGTTGCTCTTTATAAACGACCCCCTATGTTTTCACTACGCTTAGCCTGCCAACTGCCTGAGTAGCATGGGATCTGCGGTCCACACCAGCTTAGGTATCAAATATTAGCCATCATTGGCTCATTAATACATTGTGCAACCCACAGACCGTTCACTGCATTTAACAGATCCCCCAATCTCTGAAAAGGCATAGTGAATGATCAGTGGGGAGCTGTAATGGGGAGCCAGAGGAAATCCATGTGGTTTCATTATGGGGAGCCCAATGTCCCATATAACACCAGGTGTTGTGTGTGTGTTTTTTTGCATGTTGCACAAAAGGCTTAGACGTGAGGGGGGAAATGTGCGAGGCTCTGGCCACAGGAAGCCGCACCCCAAAAATAGTAACTGGGAAACTATTTCTGTTAAAAACTCTCCCCACTAAGTGTTGGTTGGAATTTGCACCTGGACTGTATCCAAATCTTCCCAGGAAACAGAATTCAGAATAAAGCCCCACCAGTTGGCTCACTTAGGAGACCCCCTCCTCCCACCCATTACCGGAGTTTGATTCAGGAATTTCTTCTGTTGATTTGAAATCCATGTAAATAAACCCATATATGTCACCAAACAAATATACCAGCTGCTCTTACTCCTTTCTGAGGCATCTTCAGCCAATCTATTTGCCCTTGTAGAATTGGCTATGAATTCTTCCCTTCAGTACTGATGAGGTTAAATTCAGTGCAGAACATGGAAAAGCGGGAAGAAAGTGATCTGATTCACACATGGAGGGGTATAGAATGTCCAGCACATCCCAAATACAAGGTCTACCATTACTTCCTCCGGTAAGACAGTGAAGACTAACCTTTGGCATACATTACCCATGATGCTCAGTCAGCTATGTGGTTTCAAACAAGTGTCTATCCATGATTATACTGGCTAGTGGAGCATTATGGGAAATGTAGTCCACTATTACTGTCCAGTATTCAGTCTTCACTGGATCCCTTCCCGTATTTCACTGACACAGGATGATCATGGGAGTTGTAGTTGAGAAGAGCTGGAAGGTCGATTAATAGGGTTAGCTAGAGGTGTGTGCCTCCAGCTGCCCCAGATTTGCAGGTGCAGGATGTTTCTGGGGCTCGAAGGATGCCCGCATTGGTCCCTATGTGAAAGCTCTTGAAGCAATCACTCGGCTCACATTTCACAGCTAATTGCAGTCACAGATTGCCAGGTGCAGAACAGTTTTATAGCTTCAGGGAACTCTGTACTGGATGGATGGGGGAGATGGATCTTAAAAAAAAAAAACCACACACCTCCCCTAGTCTTAGCCTACACAGCAGAAATGACATTGTGGGGAGTTTAGCAGACACTCCTAAGGATGATGATGGAGGGGAAATTAGATAGACTAACCCTTTTGCTGCTAAATACAAGGTAATTTGAGAGCAAAATGCTGTAATAAAAATGCATGCCTGGCACGCAAGTGACAGATTATTTAGAAATAGTTAAGCGAACTTAACATAAAGGGGGGCATTTCTAAAAGATAATTCTGGGGCAAAGTTCTAAAAGTGGTCCAGTCACCATGGAAACCAATGTAGTGTTCCTGCTGTTTAGATAACTTTTACAACTTTGCCCCAATATTGAGATTTATAAATAACCCCCATAGTGCCTTTTGGATAATATATGTCCTTATTGCAGTTAAGGAGCTCTTGACACTGTGTGCCAGATTGGGGTATTCACACCTTGTTCTTTTAGCGTTAATGTTTCCTGGCTTTAAATAAAAAAATAAATGTTTTCAGTATATAACCATTTGTACGTCAAAACTACTCTAGAACTCAAATGGTTAAAACATGTGTCACACGTGGTATCTGGCCAGTGTAGACCACATTAATTCATAGTGTGTATGTATTTAATACAGTGAAACAATGCAGATCGAATTACCATGTTAAAGGAATTTACAACCCATTAGCAGCAGCACCCTTTTTTTTTTTTTTTTTACTAGTAATTAGCCAATTCATTGCGCATCATATCAAACCCAGGGGGCTGCTCAGTGTTGAGCAACCGTAAATTAGCTTAATTGGATTTTAATTGAGCCGGTGATTACTTTAATTAAACCCAAAGCAGTTATTCCCACAATGCCTGATCATGCTGTCTGGTTAATACTGCATCACATCAGTTGGAACTGACCAGGAAGTGCATATTTCCAAATAAATGGTCTAGCTCCTGAAAGCTTTTGTCTCAAATATTCTGTATTCAATTTCCTTTCCATGTCTGATAAAAGAGAAATAGACAGTAGTCTCTGACCTGACCATTAGTTTTGATGCACACAACTACAATAAGTAATAGATCTTGCTGATAAAGTGGGAAGAAATCTCATTACTTACATAAGCAGCAACATTTCAGGACTGGTCCTTTAACAAATGAATAAATCAGATGCATAACGAGGTTTACATAGTTTCTCGCCATATGTAGAATTAGATTAACAGAGGAAAATTAGGTATTTAGTGGTGGCTAATGGAACCCCTTTTTTTTTTATTAATACATTGATTTCCTTTTACATACACATGTTCTATATGTGCAACCTGTAAAAGTTATAAGGTGGGGTGTGACAGCTTCTAGGGAGCTTAGTTGGCACATAATACACTCATTAGCTGGCGTGAGTATACCTTTTTTTCAATTATGGTATAGTTTTAATTTAAGCAGTAATAGACTAACCCTAGCACTCCTGAAATGGTTACAGCTCTCAGAAGAATGAGCATGCAAAGAATTATAGTTCATACAGAAGTTGCCTATCCTTGCTTTAACCCTTGCATTCTTCTTACCATTATCTCATAGAGGGTGATGCATACAATAAGGATGGAATACTTATGGGGGTATCCTAGGTAGTTTTTCATCCAAACCCTTCAGCAGAAACATTTCAGGGGGCGTGTGATTTGTGTAAAAGTGATCTAGATATTTTGATTATTATACCTACAAGCACATTACTCACACAAGTCCCAGCAGCGGAAAGGCCTCACTCAGCAATAATCACGCCTTTGATGACAAAAAATAAATAAATAAGTTACAGTTCCCTCTGAGAAGGCACATGACCAAGAAACCAGACAGTATTTTCTTTTGTATTTTATCAACATTTCTATTTTATCTTTTTTTTTTTTTTTACGTGAATGTATTTATTGCATGTTCATGCATTTCTTTTTTCACATGTCTGTATAAAATGCTTTGTTGAATGTTTTTTTTTTTTAAATGTTGATTTTTTTTAAAACAATGTGTGTTAAGGGTTTTGAAACGCCTTCAATGAAATTTTCTATACTCCAGAAAAAAACAAGCAATAAAAGATATTCAATTGTGATCCGCTGTAAATGTTTTATTTTGAGATATGCTGTTTTTAGAAACTACAGTCGATGAACAAAACTTAATGGAATAGGTAAGGTAGTGAGGCGGGTGGCGCTACAGAGAAAATCACACTAGCAGCAAACCGTCCGGAAACTATCCATCAGTGCCACAGAAAAAATACAAAGCAATTTATACAAGGTGACAGTGAGCTAAAATGTTTTTAAAGTGACCAGTGCAACAGGTAGATGTATTCAAACCGTGCAAGATAATGTTAATCACAATCACCGATGGGTGGTGATTGATCAACACGTTTCGCCCAGGGTTCCTGATGAAGCCCATTTAACGGGCGAAACGCGTTTATCAAGCACCACCCATCGGTGATTGTGATTAACATTATCTTGCACGGTTTGAATACCCATCGGGGCTGAGATTCACTAGATCGCTTTGTCAATCAGGACCCTGTTTGTTTCCTGTGTTCCAGATCTTGCTACTTATGTTCCACATCTTAAGTGTCATAAAGAACAAAGACCCAGGAGGAAGAACCTTCACAATTATACATTGTTTGTCCTAGATAATATGGACTAATTATATGTGAGTGCTATATATATATGTCTTACATTACTCACTATTTTGTGATTCACATTATCTCGCACAGTTTGAATACATCTACCTGTTGCACTGGTCACTTTGAAAACATTTTAGAGCACTGTCACCTTGTATAAATTGCGATGAACAAAACTTACCAGGTATAATTATACAACGTGAATTTCAACTCACAAGCAAGGTTAGGCAAGACTTCAACTCTATTAACTCAAATGTGCAGATTTAATTGTAGGTTTTTTTTAACTTGCCAATTCTTCCAAGCAATTTTTTTGTAGATTATTAGCTGCCCTTGCTGCTGGGCTATTGATCCGGCTATCTCTAAATTGATTATGTGTACTGGTCACTAAAACTTTACTTGCAAAACAATTTTACATTAATTAAAAGCATAAAATAATTCTTTAAAAAAATGCCAAAATCACCTGAGATTTGATAGTACTAGAGTACACCTAAGACACAGTAATAGTGTTAAAAGGAGAGAGACTACAAGGACAAAATAATAAATCAAAAAGAATGATTTATTTGACTGAGAGAGTAGTGTGGGTGCACTGAATGACCTACTAACACAAGTGGTATAAATTAACACAGTTTAAGCATGTATAGAATAAGCATAAGGCTATCCTCATATCTTATATGATCACTGGCCTTATGTTTTGGGGATTTTAAAACAGGTAGAAACATGGGTTGAGTGGACCTTATCTTTGGCTACAAAGTTCTTATTGCACTTCTCACGTTTTATGTACCAAACTTTGTTTAATGAACAAAACCATATATGTTTAAAAACAAAAACTGCTGAACTTTTGTTTTATCTTTTAAAAAGGGCAGCCAAACCCAGGTCTTATTCATTCTGATTAGACACTATAGGACAGGAAGTTGGCACCTCTCTTAAAGAGACACCTAAATATTGTTTATACAGTACTGTGAATGCAGAGAAGAAAATAGCATAAAAAATGATACAAGTGTTAATCGAATTGCAAGAAAATGCATAAATTCAGATAAAATGTGTGTGAAATGTGTCAGTGGAGTCTCCTGTTTATGTCATCACCTTGTGGCTTGATATACAAATTATACATTTGTTTGCAATTCTGCACACAAGGTATAGGACTATAGGTAATTTATCACTTTTTATTCTCTGCATTCACAGTATACTGGGTTTAAGCAATGGTGTCGTGCTCCCTCCTCCTCCTAGCCTCCAACAGATAAATCTTCTCTGATTACCTACTGAAGAGGTAGCGAGATTACAGTTGTTGTAGAATACATTTTCTGCTAGCCAAATGCTGGCATGGCATCATAGGCAGAGTAGTCCATAGCCATTTATTCTTAGTCTTTGGCAATCCAGCTGTTGTCCATATTTGTCATGATGATCAGCCAGACAAAAAGTTGGATGAGCACCATAGGAAATACTGTAGACAACCCAGAAATGGCTTCCTTGTTACTCCAGCTATTGTAAACTATTTTTTGCATGGGCTAACTGAGCATCATAGAAAGTATTGTCCACAACAGTAGGAGGGGCACAGGTGAGCCTTCATTCTCCTGGAGGATTGATCTGTGTTTGAGTACGAGAAGGCTTACTGTGTGTCTCCATGTGTTGAGGTTGTTGTATGTGCACTGTAGAAAATGTGTGTGTAACTCTGACAATATATCCGGGAATACAGTTCTTACCACAGTATGTGAACTGGGCATGCGCATTCCAATGTGATTAGATCAGGGGGTTCGGCTTACAGTGAGGGTAAGAATTAGGGTTAACTCTAATTGTCTTTTTTCAACTCAGGTACATACATTACTCCAGGGAGTGTTAGGGTTGGGGTAAGGGTTAGCTGGAAACCTTTAAGGAAGCAAGGGTTAAAAAACGTTTAGTTTCCCTTTAACCTCTAACCTCAGTAGACTTAAGTAGTATGCAAAATCCCTCACGGGGTGAATGGTCTACGAATGGGCTATGAATAAGCGTCACAGGCCGCGAAACGCGTGGTGTCTGCATTTCCCCCCACATCTTGGAGTCTGTGAATTTGCCTAATCCTTACCCTCACTGTAACCATAACCCCCCCCCCCCCCAGTATTTCATGCCATTGGAGGCAGGAGGCATTATGGGAAGTCTGCATCTCACACAGCATTTCCTCCCAGCTGTGAAATCTGTGATTTGAGCGATTCACACATATTGTCACAACACCGACAGCGAGATAACTAACATTACATACTAGGGCTTAGCTTACACACTAGGACAGGCCTCAGACAGCATATATTAACAGCTGTGAAACCTTATTCCACTTACGTAATACAGGACAAAAACACTCCGCAAGGGTGCTACATTTTCAGAACCCTAATTAAACAGAAGCTAGACTTGTGAGTAGGGGTAGATTACGTTTTTAAACATGTAGTCTTTCTGACTCTTAATTTACAAACCATTTCATAATTTTGCTGTGAAGCTAGATAGAACTTGCCCCACCCAGAAGTGTATCTTCCACAAGGCAAACAAGGCACCTGCCTAGGGCGGCACTTTGCCAGAGGGTGTTAAAGCACACTTTTGGTGCTTCAAACATTTTATCTCCCTCCCCCATTGCTCCACAAGCTTTAGCTCCTTCCAATTAATCGGGGTGATGGGTGCATGTAATGGGGATGATGGGACATTAAGTGTGTATGCAATGTGGCTGATGGGGTGCCCGAACTTTGTCTGCCTAGGGCAGCACAAAACCAAGATACACCACTGCCCCCACCCCCAAAACCTGTGTAAATGAAAAAAACAAATCTTTCATCTCCAATCGGATTCAGCATTATGTGAGACACCATCTTGCTTGTATACACCATTAGAATATTTTATTAATGAATGCAGAATTTTTATCCACAGACAATGTGCTGGATTTATTGGCACTCAAAGGGTTAAGGTTTGTTTTAGATTTGTATTTGGCAAGGTGTGATCGCAACATGTCAATAAGCACTACAATTAATTTAAAAGAAAACGTGTTTATTTAGAGATTTTTTTCAACCAGAATCAGCACAACAGCTAAAAGTAGCAAGCAGTGAATACTTCTATCAAGGTAAACACAGTCATACAATACAGACAGAATACTTCAGTGTACAGATACAAAAGCATCCTTATACAGACTAATCTATTAGATTTAACTGCCATACACATGATTATTTACTAAAGTACAAGGAAATAATGGCATGCGCTAGAACAGTGACAACTACAAGATTACACACATCCTTCTAACACGTCTTACTGAACAGATACTAGTAAGTATTATAGTAATACATGGCAATACACTGCAGAGGTGGTTTTAACCCCCTTAAAACAGAACATTCTCACCCTGTTAAAATACTCAAAAGTCAGATGAACAGTAAAAAGCTCTTTCATCACACACAATAGGGATATGATTCTCCATGTTTAACTGGAGTAAACAACCTTCTGCTTCTTACAGTAAAATCATATCCCTCTCATCAGTGTCCATAACACTCTGCTACCATACCATACACCCAGGATTAAACACCACTTATAAAAAGAAAAAGCATAAAACTATGTACAAAAAACAAAACACAGCACTACTGGTCAAAAATAAAACACCTTTGCTGTCACGCCTGAGCATTCAATTCTGCATTAAGAGCTCTGTACTCTTCAAATCTCTTGCCCAACTGGTTGTGCAGAATATCAGTAATTCTTCAACTCTCCGAAATAATTGACTTCTCATTTGGCAGTTGCTGACTGCATCACTTTCAGTCTAGGAAATCAGCAATGTTTCTGTAGGTGTAACTGCTAACAGCAGTGTGTTGCTGGCCTCTTATGGCAGCAGTATGGGGTTTAGAAGAAGAGCAATACCACTGGCCAAAGGAGATGTAGCCAGGTCCATGTGGTTGCTTTCAGTCTTCTCCCTACAGACTGATCTTATAAAGTATTAGGGAAAAGGATGACATCAGGACCTAGAGAAGACTGTTAAGATGTTCAGATGTCAAGTTTTGGCCAGGAATGACAGAAACTGCTAAGCACATTCCTTGCCAGGGAAACCTGCCGAGAACATCTGTGTAACCTGATGTGTGCAGTGTTTCAGCTCGGTTAAGAAACGGAAGAGCATCCATGGACGTTCCTTAGAGGTAGGGTCGAGCTCCATGTCTGCACGGACGCAGCCCTATCCACCAAGAGGGAAAGAAAAAACTGTGAAAAAAAGAGATCAATAAATGCATCCCAGGCTCAGGAAGCTCTGGAGATATTCTCCATCCGTCCATTTACGGACATAAAGCAACAAAAAGAGATGTCTCGGTCAACTGATTAAAGAAAGGTGGTGTAAAAAGAAAGCGGACATCCCTTTCTAATACAGGAACCGCAAACTCCATCTAGGACATGGCTGCTAGGTTTAAAAAAGAAAAATCTGGGTAGCAAGAAATCCATACATCAAACAACCTGATTTCCCTAAATAAATGCATATTAAAAAATAGAAAATTGAGCTTTGGAAATGAAATAAAACATAGTTGCAGTGAAAAGTGAACACAAAGCAAACATTTCCAAAAATGTCAAAAGGGAAAAAATAAAAACTAAAATATTTTTCTGATTTGTATTGGAAATTAAAGTACTGCAGAAATCACTGATGTAAAAACAAAAAAATTACAGCCAAGTAGAGGGAGCCTTGTCATAAGCAGGAGATAAACAAAAGGACAGGTAAAGTCACCAGCATCTACCTGCTCGGTATAGTCACCTTTCTAATTTTTCACACTCTTGACTTGTCAAACCCAACGCACACTGGACAAACTACTTCCTTACTCACTCCCCCAACCCTCTGTGCTAAGATAAGTCACAGCAGGCTCATCATGGAGGGTGCATGAAGGGAATTTTTTTTAGTTTTATTGCAGATGGCGGGTTGGAATCTGGGCTGTGTGTGTATGTTTCACATGGAGGAGGTGAGTTTTATCAGGGCTGCCTGTAACGACCTCTCGCCCCATCAGGTCACACACTGGATATTCTTCTCATATTTGTTTTCACCCTTCCAAGTCTTTGGTTGCTTCACCCCACTTTGGCCCACTTGAGGAACGATGGGATGTCACGCACAGGAACATGGTGGGTCAGAGCCTTGACTCGGAGGTTGCGGTCATCAGTTAGAAGAACAACTTCTCGTCGCTTACGGATGGGATCAACTACAGAGGACAGAAAACAAAAAGGAAATGAGAGACGGACAGTAAAAGAGAATTGCATATAGGTAAGAGATTTGGTGGCTGAATAATAAGAAAAATGACCACAAAAAAAAAAGATGTTTCAGATGTAAAGTAAGTTCTCACAAAACAAGAACGTGGGAGAACAGGCTGCTTGCGGGGAGGGGGTGGAGGGGCGGCTTGTCAACGACACTGCTAACCATCCACTGTGTTACAAACCAGAGTCCAGCAGTTGTCAGTCCTAGGCCAGGATCTGTCGTATATACCAGAGAGACAGCTGTGACATGTTAATCCTATAACAGATGTTTTTGTGGAGCTTGTGATGTCACCATAATCTGCCACAATACAGTGTAAAGGGGGTAAAATTGCCTTTCTGGCTGTGCCAAAATATTGGGTATCAGCAATAGAAGAAATCATGTTTACAAACACAAGTCTATATACCTTTGTTTGAAGGCGTGGATTCCTTTGCATTATCCTTGCAGTAATGTATGCAGCAGGACAGGATTAAGTCATCGTTGTTCCCCTGAAAAAACGGTAAAGACA
This sequence comes from Pelodytes ibericus, assembly GCA_036172795.1. Taxonomy (NCBI): domain Eukaryota; kingdom Metazoa; phylum Chordata; class Amphibia; order Anura; family Pelodytidae; genus Pelodytes; species Pelodytes ibericus. The sequence goes on along the minus strand of CM069857.1, from coordinate 50,373,993 downwards.
ATCATGTTTAATGTACAGAAATAGCCATCATTATTATCCAGGACCTATAGAAAGCATTCTATAGTATGACTGCCAGACTATGTCCATTTTTTCTCGACTGACAGTAATAGTAAACATAGGATTCTTAAATACCTTCTGCCCAGAGGTATCCTCACTACGAAAGGCAATAGAGTCCAACTCGCTTCCGCGGCTTGTGAGCGCTCTCAGAAAGGGGTCTCGAGCCTCAAATCCTTGCTCTAGGAACTGAATCGCTTTCCTTGCCTTCTCCTGAAGTGCTCTGGCTTGCCCTATGTTGCGCTGATCGAATTCCTGTCCCTTTGCGAGGCCATCCAACTCATGAATCACTGTAGAGGTATAGGGCACAATAATGATTCAAGCTTGTGGACAAGTATTTATCTTATCACACCTTTACATGTGAATATGTATGTGTGTATAAATAGATGTATGTACTTATTGTAAAAAAGATATGTCTATTTACCAAATGGATATCCATGTATGTATAAATGATATTAAAAGTCCCAAAACACTGAATGTTTCCATCCATGTATTCATTGCTCCTAAACCATGTCTTCTATATGGATTACAACTACCCATAATCCTCTGGCAATCCTTTTAATAGCATAGTAAAAATGGGAATTAAAGTCTACCAGCTGGAGGAGCATATCTGTGTATGTTATGTACATACATGTACAAATCTGTAAGATACTGGATCTAAACAGCTGGAATGATTTTTTTTTTTTTACACCAGACGGGCATCTTTTCAAGGATTTTGTCTCCAAAGCAAGTGATGCAACAGACCCCACAGCTTAAAAAGACTATTCAACATCTCTATCAATGCACAGGTCAGAGATCTAATAGCCATTTCATTATAGTGATCTACATGTATCAGTGCTAGACAAGCCTTATGAACAGATGGATACAGTCGTATTTCAATGGCAGGAAGTAACTTGTAATACAGGATCAATCCCCACAGGGAAGCAAGAGCTTTCCACTCTGAACTAAACCCACCCAAATACACCAGATATACGCTACAGGGCTCCTTCATTTGGTCAGGGAAATAACTCCCAAATCCAGAGTACCGGCCAGACCACCCAGTAACACCAGTGCTTGTGCCAGGGGCGAGTGTTTAGCAATAACTGGAACCAGTCAGAGATTGCACTGCTGGCTTTATAAGGAGAAAAAAGCCGTGACGGGGACGTGTGTTCCAGCAGCTGCTCAGTCAGCTGTGACTCTGTACCCAGCCCTGCCAGAGAGCTGCACAGCATCAGTAGCTAATCACAAGCAAGGGAAGCCAAGTGGAAGCAAGAGCAAACTGCTACGGGGCCCCCCCAGACACCCCACATTTAACCGCTGGAGTGATCTAGTGCTCCTTGAATTAACTGCACACATGAATCACAAATGGAACAAATATGCTTACTGTTTTGGGTTTTGTATGAAGAGGAATTCTGGGTAAAAGGCGTTAAAGTGAAGCAATTACAATGGAAACCAATGGAATGATCACCTTGTAGAATTCTGCCCCAGAGTTGCTATATTTAAAGAGCCACAAATACCCTGTAGGTTTTCCTCCAATGATCAAATGCAGTAGTCTGCCTGTATACTCTAGTCGGGCTGGAGACAATGACCACTTCGGTTAGTCTATATACCGCTAACGAGTTATAAAAATCATACAGTATTCAGGAGGTTAATCGCCTAACAGTTAGCAAGAGTCTTGCAAGGTTTGAGCCATTCACACTGTCTTACTACTTACCTATCAGTGGGATAACAAGTATGTATATCTGGTAGGACAACAGCAACTCCAGCCCAGGGAGGTGGTTGATGAATCCATTAGTGTCGGGCACAAGAAATAAAGGGCATATTTCCAGCTCTAGGGGTCTCGTCTTGTCATCCAGGACAGCCTAAAAAAAAACAAAAAAAGGGAGAGAGTTAATTTAGCTGCCACCTAAACACCTTGTAACTTACTGAACCATTGTGAGCTAGATCATGTGACTAAGGTAAAGGACTGGATTAAAAGGAGACCCAGAAAAAGGGAAGAGTGGAGGTGAATAGAGATTCTGTTTTAACTCCTTCAATGCCTATAATGTATAGACTCACTTATAATGTTGTCATGTGAGAGTCACGTTTATGGTGGCAAAAAAAAGGATCAACAAGGCACAATTTATGGTGAAGTTGCACAACACTGTTGCACATTTTTGATTCCATTTTGCAGCCAAACATCTGGCATGAGCAGGGGTTGCTTAGCAACCTGAATGAGATTTCCTCAATATTTATCAAAAAAATAGCAAGGAGGGAGGGGAAAGGGTGGTGGTAGCATTTTCAAAATATTTCCAGCGAGGACTCAGTTGTTGCCATTGCAGCTCTGGGGCGTCTTTGTCCAGGCTGTGACTGTCTGCACGTCCCCTCTGCAGGATGCACAGACCAACAGCGAGGTCACATCATTCTGAGCCAAGAACAGGGAGCTGTAAGAACAGAGCCTGGACGGCGGGTGGTAAAGGGAAGCAGAGCAGTGGAAGGGTAGCGGGGCAGTCGGGAAGTCTGTGGCATTTCTTCTCCTGCAGGGTATTGTGTTATAAATATCACAGAACTTCCTACTCCACAGGTTCATAAGGATACAGTATCCTGTACTGCTGTCTGCTAACACTGCCCTGTCAAAAGGACAGCACTGTATCAGTGCTCCTTGCATTTACTTGAGTGCTGCCTAAGGAAGAGAGTGCTTAAGCTAAAACAATTGAGACCAAACCCAATTTCATGTGGCCTTGTGGATGTCATTGCTGTTTTTGGATCATCAAAGCTGTTTTAAGGGTTCACACTGTGACTGGGTCAGTGGTCAAAGGAAGAAGGCATCAGCATACCATTGTGAGATCAGTCACAGGTTACAGTATTAGACTGTATTTGTGTTATCTGAATTTCCCCATTATGCATTACAATTAGGTGTATAGAAGGTGAGTGTCCGGGCTGGTTCTGGGCAGAGAGCCAATGACTGGAGGGTACACATGTGTGCTGCGTCCCAGAAGGGCTTTCACCGGAGCTGTATTACAAGCCATTCTGCACAGACTCCAGGGTTGACGCATATGGCAAGACAGATGTGTCTGGCAGGGATTCAAGGCTACAAAATAAAGATTTATGGAAGTGAAAGGCCCTGGGCACTGGCAGTGGCGGGGGCAGGAAGATGCAGAACAAATATCTCTTTCCCATTTGGTTTAACTTAGAAGATCATCTAAGTGATCTGAGAAAAAGGACCACCACAAGGCCACCATGCCAACACTCAATAAAGGATTGGAAACACCTCAGCAACAACAGGCTTGTCACAGTTCCCTCACACGCTACAATGTACTGTTCTAATGGACTGAAAATGTCATCACTAAATCAATCAGCAAAACAGTGCAGCCATCTCCACAGCAAAGGTTCTTAATGTTAAAGGGAGACTATCACTTAAATTGTCCTGGTTAGGCACAATTCATTTACTGATATTTCTTCTTCCTTCCCTGAAGGCCGAATATAATACTAATAAGAGATAGTATGGGCCTCATTGATGACTGCAGACTGTATAAGGCTAATTACACCTACAAGGATGTTTTTAAGAGAGGACCCAGACTGTTAATTATTCAATTATTAAATTACCAGGCAGGAAGATGATGTTTAACCACATTTTCTTAGTGTCCTTAGATAAGAATTCTAAATGCACGTAACCTGAAATCTTGCACTTCTCTCAATAGAAACACACTGTACCATTTAAGGGCATATGGAACCACCCTTTTCACATTGCTATGTAGCGTAATCTAATTTTCTTCACTTCTAATAAGTTTATTTTACATAAAAGACACTTATAAGGAATATAGCATAGTTATGTTTTGTTTTACACTATGTGTCATTCTACTACCTATACTACAAAAAGAGTTCGAGGGCAAACAATACTGTTTTCACATTCTTATTGTAGTATTTCTTAATTTGTGATTTTTCAGACATTTTGGCCTTTTAATAAATACTGTAATCAAAGACAAAAAAAATCCACATATGACATAAAAAAAAAAAGCACAAAATAACTCTGACAATGAAAGCTAAAAAAAAATAGCACCCCATCCCCCCCAAAAAAAACACAAACCCCTTCCATCTGTAAATGTAATTATCTTGTGAAATCTGGTACATTTGTGCGGTTACTGGCATTTAATTTATGTGAACATACTCCTGTAAACCCACAAGACAGAAATCAGAGTTCTTGAGAAGAATCTTGCAACTATAACACTCACGCACCATGTGACCTTTTAAAAAGAAAAAAAAAAAGGAGAAAGAAATATGCTTAAAGAGCTCCTAATACACATGACAGGTTAGACTGGTTAAACTATTTGTTGCTAAAGATTAATTATACCTCACTGAACTTTATCAAGTGTATTAATAATCCTGGGCCAAACCTGATCTTTTAGTTGTGTTTGATTATGGTGTCTGATCACGGTCACTCATTCTATACAGGTGTTTGTGTTTACCTGGATTTTCTGCTGCCGACGTTTCTGCTCCTCCACCTTCCTGGTCAGTGTTTGTTTCTTGGCACGCAGATCCCGGATGTCATGTTCTGTCCCGCTGCTTTCTGGCTCGGAATATTCTGTGCACTCTTCAATCACTACATCATCCTAGTTTAAATAAAGGATAGAGGAAAAGGTTTTATGAGCAGTCACTGGGGTGTGAGTGATTTACGGAGTGTGTCACCTGCAAGAGATTTACTCTATGTATTTCACCTGAAAGATTTACTTTCTGTATCAAATGCAATATTTCCCTAGTCCCATGTTACCTACACATCAAGTAATCCAGTATGTTGCAACCCAAGTATGCTGATGCTATAAAAAGACATCTGCTCTGCACCCAAAATGCCTTCTAACCAGTTCCCTCTAATCTACTCAAAATAATCAAAAAAGGGAATAAAAAATATCTTTATGACAGAATTACTCAATCTGTGTTATTGTGCCACAACGGGTAGTACTGAAAGAACCACAGTTGATTTTAGGATCTGCTAGATTGTGGAGGATATTGGTATTTATTAGGAAATAGTTTCCATTGTAAGGTACGTGACCTGCGTGTGGCTAGTAAGAGACGTATCCATGAACCCATAATGCACTGTGTCTAATCTGTACAACGGGGAATGTGACAGAGAGGTATGCTCAGTATCATCTCTCTCACAGAAATGCTACATAGAACTTTAGAAACCGTGGAAAATAAACCCCAATATTTACACCATTCAGTTTTTCATTATAGATAACTGTTGGAGATTTCTTCAAGTATTCTGGAGTGACTAGAAAACATCCGCATGAAGCAAATAAACCACACTTTACTGTTTAAAAGGCCATGTGTATCATCTTTAGATGTTAAGGAGCTAGTGTTGAATTAGCCAGTCTCTGCCGGAACATATGAAAGGATTTACATAGTTAAATTGTGTTGTCCACTAACACAGGAAGCTCTGATAGCAGGTAAGAGACACAGGTAACAACAGGATGTAAATACGTTGTGGAAAGGGTTGTGACCGTGTGAATTTGTAAAAAATATTTTCATGCACTTAAAGCTACAGGTCAGTGATCGCTAACCTTACCCTAACAACAATAGCCTTAACATCAGGTATATAAAGTGTTTATCTGTTCATTTATGCTGTACATTGATGTGGGCATTAGTATGTGTTTATGTATGGTGTGACAGCACTGGCTGTGGCTTGTTAAGCCTTTCTAAATCGTCCATGATCAGTCAATCAGCTCTCCCTCACAGTTTATCCTGGGAAGGAGGAAGGTAGCCTGCTCACACACAGTTTATTCTCACTTCCATGTCTATGGGCAACACGTCTCAGAGAGAGGTTTGTTAAGAGGTATGTTTCAGCTAATGTTGTGGTGTAAGTCTGTTAAGATCAGGAGTTAAATGTGGCTAATGGTTACATTCTAGGAGGTCAAGTGCTAGTCAGAGGGTAATATGATTGTATCTTCAGCTTTCGTATGATTTTGGGTACCAAGATCCCGCCTACTAACCAAAGGGGAACTGCTCAGTATGACTGTGTGTGAGTGAAAGGAGGAGGGGCTGCCCAAGTGTCAACACAAGGTCACAAGTTCATTCAGTCTGGTAGCCGAATCCAAACCAAACGTGAGAAAACAGTTCCCCTGGTACTGAAATATGTGTGGAGAAGATCATCTTATTATCATCATCAATATGAAATCCACAGGGTGACAACATTAAGCAGTCACATACACTTTGGATACATGGACAGGATATTTCCACAAAGATTTATTTTTAATATTAAACAGTTAGGTGCACTTCTAGTTAAAATGCACACACTTGATGCCATCTTTCAATGAAACATAACTCATTGTTTTGTGACGGCTGTCCTTTAAGTTTGAGATTCCCTTGTCAATTCCCTCTTTGATTAATAAAGCCCTATATTTATTTGAGTAAACTGCTGCTATCAGGAATACATTTCATGCTGTAAGGCACTACATGGCAGGTCTTCATTCAATTTCATCAAAGCCAAGATTGGATATGTCACCAACGGAAACACAAGTGTATGCAATAATAACGGGCCTGAAAGGAGAAACCAAACTGCCAATGTGAAGGCCTCCCATAACCCCTTGCTGGTCTCTGAGACCTTATGACGGGATACCTTGTTGTACATTAAAACTAGTGGTGTGCTGCCATGTGCACTGCTACCCGGCTTTACAAGGTTCGACAGTTCGACACTTACAAATACAGTAATAAGCTGTGAGGGGCACCATGTGGATGGTACTACCTGGTTTGTGGAGCCCTGCTTTAATATACTATATACATGAAATGAATTGCATGGTTGATAAGGTTTGTACATGAACAGTTGCATTAGGTGATACACCAGTTGTACATCAACATTTATGTACAACTGGAGACCCATGGACCAGATGTGGCCCTCAGATGTTTATTGTATTAAATGAATAATGTCCTTCACCTCAACCTCAATTTCTGCATGCTATGTAGCATTCCACATCAAAAAAGTTGTATAACAATGGTAAAGGTACATGGAATTCCATACAGCCATCATTTCTGGATGTCTGTTATTTAGTGACAGCACGGCTCATCAGAGATGCCAACACTCAACCAGAAGTACATCCCATGCAGCTATGGACATTGTAAGAGTGCGATGGCAGCATGGAACGTCACTGAGCTCTAGTTAACAGCCAGCCTACCTCTTGAATACTGAATAATACAGTCTAAAAGTTGTGCCTGGGTCAGAGTTAAAAAATAAAGATGTTCTGGTCTGAGCAAGAAAAAGCTTGAAGCATTGGACACTAAACAGGAATGATAGAGCTTCGACAAGGCAGACCTACGAGATGCACAACACAGCTGTATGGACAGTCTGTTCTATACAAGTTGATGTAATGTGGCTTCCCATGAAGTATATACAGCACATTGTTACGCAGGGTCAAATATATGGGAGGCGGAGGGAAAAGCACCACTCTTAAACTCCTTAATCAGATCAGGATGTGAGGGACAGATTGGGTTCAGTGGAGGGGGTAGTGGGATGGGTGCTGTCAGCTCTTCCTGTACGTGTCAAAGAGGCAGCATTTCACCCTGTGAGCTGCACCAAGATATACGCCCACAAACTTTATCCCCAATCTGAACTCAACAACCCCCTCCCTCTCCCTTCATTCCCTCTGTCTCGGCTGCAACACATTATTACTTATAACAAAAAAAAAATTGAAATGAGAAGAATAGGAGCAGATGATGGATGTGGTAGTGAGACAGGGACATAGGAGGAAAAAAAATACGAAAGAGGTAAGAGAAGAGGGTTGCATTCTAGATAGTGTATCTAGAATGTAATACGGGCTCAGAGAGGAGCTTTCGAATGCACTACATTCTGGAAACTTTGGTTAAACAGCCAAAAGGAAAAAATATATATATAAAAAAAAAAAAACGAAGCCACAAATATTGCCTTTCCTTAATTTCAGGTATTTCGTACCACTAGCTTAGAGGGCAAGCCCCATTCTCCCCTATTTGCAACTAGTACCTGATCTTCCAGTTGGTTTCCCTCGGGGGATCCTGTTTCCTTTCCTATGGCGTCTGGGATGGGTGCCACTGACACATATTTTCCACCCTTGAATGCCAGCAGAGGCTCTTCTTGTCCGCACAATGCTTCCAGGAAATATTTTAGGACTGTGACCCGCTTACAATCCGCAGCAATAATCTAAGGGGGGAAAAGGAGGGAGAAGAGATAATGAGAAAGGAAAACACTGAGCAGAGGCAGAAGAGAAATGGCCAAGTATTCAGTTAACCCTCAGAAAAGAGAAAGACATTGAACTTCATATGGGTTTTGAAGGCCTCGCTGTTAAAGACACTCTCTGTTACTGATCTTTAGTTAAACCCTCCTTTATAGTCAACCGTGCTTTATTACGTGGAATAAAAAAACCATAACGGTAATGAAAAGAAGCTGATGCGCAATATAGTGGCAGGCTTGACTACTCAATGAAGGACATGTGAAACAGGATATAATGTATTTGTCTTGCTACACAAAACTAATTATAAAGATAAACATCAGCTACATTTCCATGTTGAAATGAAGGCTAGATCCCTTGATCTTTATATGGAAAGACAGAGGGCACAGTGATCGGGCACATTACACCCATTATGCAGGCGTGCCACAGGCAGGGAAGAACATATACTTTGAATTTACAAAATGTACTTAATCAGATACAGTTACAAAGTCTGTGGTAGAGCTTGGGGGGGGGGGGGGGGGGGGGGTAGAGAGGAAATGTAATAGAAAACCAAATACTAATTATTATTTTGTACACAAGTTTCTCATTTTTACTTTAAGGAATAGTTAACTTTTTTCACTTGTGTTCCAATAATGGGCAGCTATTGTGATAATTTAGCAAGGTCTCTGGTTTAAAAGTTATTTTACAATGTATCAATCTTGCTGGGGATTATGTCATCAGAACCATCTCTACAGCAAGTAATCCATTTCTAGAATCCCTTCGCTGTGTTGGTAACAGCAGTGATCAGATCATCATGTTCGCTCCTTATCTCTCACTCTCCTTACTTCCTTTCCTAAGTTCTTCACGGTATGGTTGAATTTTTATAAAACAAAATATTTGTTCACTAGCAGGAAATGCTGGTTAATAACAGTTTAATACAGAATACACCTGGCACTTTTTACAGCAGTGTGCTATTTCTGCTACAGTTAGCTCCGCACGCCCATTTAATGGAAAATGGTGATATGTTGGTTATCACATTTTACTGCAGTGACTGGCAGTACTTAAAACCCCTGCAAATACAATGAGAATTCTTTACAGAGGGTTTTTTTTTTTTTAAAACAAAAGTTACAAAAACCCAATCGTGATGGACACTTTTTTGTTCAGACAGAAAATTTGTGTAAGTGACATTAAAATAAGGTCAAAGACATATAAGACATTATGTGGGTGCTTTTGCCCAGAAAGTGAACTAATGCTTTCAATTAAACAGGAAACAAGTAGAATTAAAATGATACCATTTAATAATGCTCTTGGTAGCAACTTCTAGCAACTTGGTCTTGAAAGCTGGCAAAATCAAACTCTCAATCAATAAATGGCATCATTTTAACTCTCTGTTTTTTTTCCACAGCTAACACAGAACTACTACTCTTAACTATATATTTTTTTGATCTCTTTTTCTTTATTTTCTCATATACACAAAATACATACAAAAAGATTTACTAGCAAGATTTATACACAACTTTATACCGGTACTCTTAACTATTTAAATTAAACAGAAATCAGATGCAATTGCTTGTTGGTGATTGCAAAATGCAGTCAATTAATTAACAATCAAGTAAGTTAATTAAAAGACACATTTATAGAGAAGCCAACAAACTCCTATTTTGTATATTACATATTAATTAAACGGCATAAATGTGATTACCAACATAATTAAAATAGCATTGATCAGTAGCTATGCCAGAGATTTACAGATTCAAAGTAGATTGCTAAGATTGCTGCAACAAAAGCCAGGAGATGTGCTATAAACTCCTCACAGGATGATACTGCACTCAGACATTACTCCATAGATTCTTCCAAGACCATCCAGACATGTTCAGGAGGTGCGGAGCCGCCCCGGCACCTACTAAACAAAAATCCACTCTACCTGACATAAATTTACAGACAGGGTACACTTGTTCCACCCCACACCAACGCTCCTACACCACACCAGAACCCTACTACAAGTGAATAAAAAAAAAAATCTATCATCAAACATCTACTGAATGAGGCAAAGGCACTCATTCCACTACACTGGAGAGACATTGCCCCTCCAACTTTCCATGAGAGGGCTGAACAGACACGCATTCTGTAAGAAACAGCCCCCAATCCAAACATGAAAACAAACGCCACACATATACATGGTTTTACTGGCTGGAGTTTATTGAAAACTTTGGTACATAGAAAGTCAAGACAGAAGTTGCTGACACCCCACCCAATCCCCTACTTTAACTATGCTGCCCCCCCCCCCCTTTTGGAAGATCACCGTTTTAGATCACCGTTTTAAGGCGACCCCCCAAACTTTGTATATTCCTTTAGGAAAAAAACTAAAAGCCTGAATATAAGACTACCCTATAGGAAAAAAAGTTTAACTTGTATATATGTAAATTGCTTTTTAATATTTAATAAAAAAATTATATTATACAAATGAATTTGTTGTTTTTATTTCCTTTTATGTGCCAATGCCTCTTGTCTAATTCCCCCCTCCCCTTGTCTGTCTAATTCCCCCCTCCCTCCCCTTGTCTGTCTAATTCCCCCCCTCCCTCCCCTTGTCTGTCTAATTCCCCCTCCCCTTGTCTGTCTAATTCCCCCTCCCCTTGTCTGTCTAATTCCCCCTCCCTCCCCCTCACCTTGATTTTTTCCCTGGTGGCTAGTGGGGGCAGCTGGGGGATGTCTGCACGATACGTGCATACATCCTCCATGCTGCCCGACACCTCCGTCTATTATGACGGACAGCTGGTCCGTCATAATAGACAGAGGTGTCGGGCAGCATGGATGATGTCTGCACGTATAGTGCAGACATCCCCCAGCTGCCCGATTCACCCTGGTGGCTAGTGGGGCAGCAGAGGAAGTCTGCGGGATGAGCTCCCCTGCTGCCGCCCGGCACGCTCGCCGGGACTTCTGTTACGAAAGCGGAAGTACCCGGCTTCTTCACAGAACCCCCGGCGGTCGTGCCGGGCGGAAGCAGGGGAGTCTGCGCTCATTGCGCAGACTTCCCCTGCTGTCAGAGAGGGGGATCCAGGTCCCCTGCAGCTCTGCTGGGCACCTGGATCCATGTCTTATAGTCTGACCTCAATTTAAGGTCAGATTATAAGACGACCTCGAATATAAGACGAGGGGTATTTTTCAGAGCATCTGAAAAAAACCTCGTCTTATATTCGAGCAAATACGGTAATATGCATTATTTCCCAAATGCTTCTACACAGCTCTCCCCACCACCCCTAACCCCAGTACTTATGATATTGTTGTTTTCCTGTATCTTCCTTGAAATAATAATTATATATATATATATATATATATATATATATATATCTCTTATTATGCCCTTGCTTGCAATTCTGTTAAAACAAAGCATATAATATTGTTCATATTTTATTTTTATTCTACATTCACATTATGAGCAATGTTTAGGTTGACCGGGTCCCTTTAAGAAAAACTGATGTCTACTTGGGATCCATTATTATGCACTGACCGAAACGTGGAACAGTTGAAAGGACACTGGAACAATGAAGTGCTAATACAAGGATGTCCAAGAGTTTTCAGAAGTGGGGTGCATGATCAGAAATGCATGTTTATTAGGCTGCGTTTAATTTCTTGCCGTTAGATGGGCAACATTTGCCCCAAGGGCTGCACTTGTACTAATATGAAAATCCAAGATAGCGGACAAGACATGCTTTTCTGTATTGTTTGACACATGTTCTGAAAAGAGCCCATAAGAGAACCATTGGCAGAGAATTATAATGTATATGGAACTTACAAATTTATGTTCATTAAGACAATCTGCAAGGAAGAAAATGAAGAGTACAGTGCAAAAACATACTGAAACAGACTATGTTGGCAAATAAGAACCATTCAACCCATCTAGTGCAGATATTTCTACTTGCTGTATAATCCTGATTCCTTATTTGGTCCTTGGCCTTATCTTATGTTTATCCCATGCATGCGCAAGACTTTGGTCCTAAGTTACTGTAAAAAAAAAAACCTTAATTGAGTCATAATCACTATGGGAAAGAAAAAGTGTGTTCAACTGTATACATGGATCATGTTTGGTTTCTCTGCTACCATTTGGCATTAAAAATCCCAATACAGTTCCACGAATCATTGGTAATGCATCCCAGGATTCCTCAGATACTGCTTCCCACTCCACAGCACTGTGCAATGCAGCAGGAAATTAGCTGTTCTGTAACGACTGGTAAACATTTCTCCATAGCAGCAAATCTCAATCCTGCCTTGGTTAAATTCCCCCACCCTAACAAATGCCACTTCTGATAAATCCCCTCATGTTTCAACTCCTATTCCAGTACTAATACCACAGTGTGATTAGTTTGCAAGACCTTCCTAATGTTTTATGAGGGAAACATTTTCCTATTTTGTAAGACACCCACATTTTCTATGCTGTACCTCATAAACCCATCTACAACATTTTAACGCTTGATTACATCATACATGTACTTATGTAACCAATTATCACAAGCAACTTAAGTTTAACAAAATATTTTACAATGTAAAAACAAACAAAAAGTCACCAACGGAAGGAGCTTTGTTTGTGAAATGTTTCTGGGAAGACATGCTGGTTGATGAGTTAAAATGGAACTCATGCAATTTCGGCAATATGTAATACAGTCTGCCAGATTATCTCAGCCAACAGATTAAAGTTTTAGTCTCCTTTGTCAGCTTTCACAGGATGTTCTGAAAAGCTGATCATTTTTCTGATAGACCTGAAATTAGTGCTGTGAGTTCATCTATCATTGTTTACTGCTTTTTTTTTTTTTACCCCCAGAACATGAATTTACTTGGTTAATTAAAAGGGTAAAAGGGATGTTACTAATTGGGGATATTTAAGGCAGGGCTTGACAAATGCAGGGGGCGCCTAACATTTTTGATTGTTTTATATAGAACTCTATTGAAGTCCCATGTCCCTGGCTCATAAAGAAAAAACTAGGCCGGCTCCTGAATTGGTCGGATTGGCTCCTCAAGTCTACAAATATTTGTCAAGGCCTGGTGTCAGGTACACCAAGACCTGTGTTATTGTCCAGTCTACCAATTATCTGTGCAGCATGGGACACAACTCTTTTTCCCAATTTATACACATACATGCATGTATGTATGTGTGTATATATGTATGGGTCAGGGCTTGACAAATTAGATTTAAATCTAGGAACCAGCAGAAAAATTTAGAAACAAGTGTCTTAATCCATAAGCATATATAAATTACATACAGCTATCTATACATACTATTCGCACCGACACACACTCATCTACACAAGTTGACACACATGTTGCCACACATACACACTCATGCTGTCTTGCTTTGCGGGGGGCAGTCCTAATTAGGGGTTGGGGTCTGTCCCAAGGTGTTCTACCTGGCCCTGCTTTTCACGAAAGAGGTACAGCTCAGCAGGATTCATGACTGAAATTCGGAGGTCTTGATCGCATTCTCTGGTGCCTGGGACACCGGAGAAGGTAAGTAGAGCCGTCAGGATGATTACAATTTACAGTGCGCATGTGTGGTATCTCTGTCAATTATCACACACACGTGGTGGTGCTCACACTTGACCACCCAAGGTCCACCCCTTGGCATCCCCATTCACCAGGGGGAAATGTTGGGAAGTATGCATATATACTCACTCATCCACACAGAGATGCTGAAATTATATATACTTATAGCACATGGCACATGTTCAGCATGAAAGGGTCCATTGCATAATTGCAGCTTCTCTCTCCTTTACATATCTGCATTAGCGGCATGGTGGGGTCACTGGCACCCTTGAGCAGGAGGAACAGGAAGCAGGAAGAGGAGGGCTGAATCTGCCTGCTGCTCTCTGCTGTTTGTCAGTATAACAGCAGGATCACACGGCTGCACAAACTGTTGGCACTATATAAATACATGTTAATGTAAGAGCACATGTATCATGAGCACTCATGAATGCACTCTCAATGCACTGAACCCTTGCTGGCACTTCTACATGTCTAACCTGTCAGACAGGCTGCAGTGTTTATGTCATAAAATATGGTGGAGTCAGAGACTATGTGGTAATTTTCGGAGAAATGCCAGATAATGCACTTGCATAGACAGGCATAAATCAAAAGACCGAGAGATAAATAGATATATTGACTGATCGATCAATCACCCATCCTAGTTCGCGCACTACTGCTTATGCCAAACAGATGTTCAATTATGGCGATAAAGATTACTTTTGACATGATAAAGGGAACCCATTTTACAGACCTTTTGGCTTTTACTATTAAGCATAGTTTAGTTGCACATAAACATCACCTATTTTCCTCCATCACCTCAGGCAGCCTTTCCCAGTATTAATTAGAGAGTTTATAAGTGTGTGGGCTGGCACTGAACTAAAGGTGCCAGGGTTATGCTGCTGGCAGTGGTGTGTTGTCAAAAAGGAAATGTGCCTGTGGCAAAGCTATGTATTTCCTTTTTACAGATCTAAATTTACATGCAGTTGTTGCTGTGTGTGTCAGCACTGTGACCTATCCGTGACCTCGGCCCGCAACCTAGTTCAACTCTGAGTAGCAGGACTTTCCTTTTCAATGCTTGGCGGTGTAATATAAAACACGTGTGAAGAAAACCCACACAGTCAACCTGTTTTGCTGCCACCCCCTCCTCTACACATACATGCACACACCGTAATGATCTCTGGCAGGAAATAGGTGCCCTGCCAAATGATTGCCTGGGGTTAGACAGGAGGAGGGGGCAGTCAGCTGCAAGAACAGTCCTGCTCACGCAAAGAGCCCCTCGCTGAAGGATATGATGAGACGGCAAGCACAAACCCAGCAACAGCTAAGCTCTCAAACACATCCTTTAACATGTACTTACAGGGATATTATGATGAAGAAGAAGAAAACATTGGGTAAAGGTAGCAATGTTGGAGCAGTTTTGCCGTTTTCATGGATAGGCCATCCCTGTCCAGCACACTACAACTCCCATCATGCTCACAAGAGACGAAGGGAAGACCACCTACAGTGATCAGTAGAGTTGTTTTAGGCACTGTCCCAAATCGTACACTTTGATACTGAGAAGGAAATATTTGGAGGATCTCAAGGAGGTGGATAAATTGATTGTGAACAGTCACATATATTTGCCATGCTGGCTAGTACATGTGCAAATCAGCTTACGTATAGCTGAGCATGTTAGGAGTGACCTCAGTCACACAGCTTGCCATTAATGCTCTGGAATGAGAGCAAACGTAATAAACGATTATTCAGGCAGACTGACAATAAATAATAATTTTAAAAAATTAACTATTTTACCCTTTTCATGAACTTTCCATATTTTCTGCTGTGATTTTGGGAAACGTGTGGTAAAGTATGATGGCAAGTGAGCTCGTGTATCAGCCTCTCCCTGTTGATGGAAGGTAGTCTGTAATTCCCCTGAGTAATATGTTGATGCTATATATATATATATAATAATGGTAATGTAATATATGTTGAATAGACTACAAAGCTTTATGGCAACAGCGAAAATGCCTGTGACTAGTGCCATCATGGCAAAAAATAAAGATACCGGTATATCTGCAAAAACAGTTACCACTATAAAAACTTAACCCAACTGAACGGTCAGTGAGAAAGGCAAGTCCTTAATATAGCACAGTGAACAAAATATTTATTGACAGACATGTAGGGGAGCACCTTCACCGACCATGACTGTCATCAGAAGGTTTTGTAATGCACCATTTCTCTTCTAATTTATCAGTGATATCTTCTCATTTGGTTAATAACATTTTTTGCATTAGTATTACTTAACAGCAAACTGTTTTATCATGTGTCACTTAATGACAAATAATAATCTTGTTAATAATTAGTAACCTGGATGGGGATGGGACACTTATTCGCGGCTGCTTCATTGCAGCCGCTTCACCGCGAACTCCTCCGCGATGGCCAGTTCATCACACGAGCGGTCATCACAAAGAGTTCATCGTGGGATCGCTTACAAGGTGAGTATTATTAGTATTAGGGCTTAGTGTTAGAATTAGGGGTTAGTATAAGGGCTTATGGGTTAGTGTTGGTATTAGAGTTCAGGGGGTTAGTATAGGGTTTCGGGGAGGGGTTACTTTTAGGGGGGATGTAATTTATATGGGGGGCTACTCTGAATGTAAGCGCTGACAGTTCAGCGCTGAAATGTCATTGTTTACCTTGCCGCAGTGAAACGGCCGCGTTGCGTTTCACCGTTGACAGTTCAGCGCCCAAACCACCGCGCTGAATGGCGAAATGGCCGCGAAGAAATGTCATAGAGCCAACTGGATGCATAGTTCCAGGTTTGTATACTTGAAAATCTTTGTCAAATGTTATGTTTGTAAAAAATAAAATGATTGCCAGGAAATAAGTACTGGGCTTTTTATTTGTGACACAGAAGAATGAGACTGAAAGCCCTTAAAAATATATACCGTATTTTCCGGCGTATAAGACGACTTTTTATCCCAAAAAAATCTGCTCAAAAGTCGGGGGTCGTCTTATACGCCGGTAATCATCTTATGGGGCGGGTGCTGAAACGGACTGGAGACTCACCAGGAAAGAAGTGATGACGAGGTGAGGGGGTGCCTCACCTCGGAAGGTTTAAGTGAAGGGCGGAAGCAAGCTGCAGGCGTTCGGGGTATCGAAAATAGAGAGTGGCGCTGTGCCCAGAAAGACATGCCTCTTTCACCCGTCTGGCCCGCCCTTGTATCCTATTACCGTACCTCTTCTTCTCTGCCTCTCAGATCTCGTTCCTGAGCACTGCAGTAAGCGGCGAAGGCGCGCATGTACGAGATCTGAGAGGCGCGCATGTGCAAGATCTGAGAGGCGCGCATGTGCGAGATCTGAGAGGCAGAGAAGGAGGTAATAGGATACAAGCGCGTGTTTTTCTGGGCACAGCGCCACTAGCCCGGACGCCTGCAGCTTTCTCCGCCCTTCACTTACACATTCCAAGGTGAGGCGCCCTCTAATAGTCTTGCAGTGATTGGCTGGTTGATTGATTGGCTGGTTGATTGATTGATTGGCTGGTTATATACTGGGTACCACATACAGTACAGCACCAGTATCTGTACCTGTTCATACAGTATAGCATCAGTATCTGTACCTGTTCATACAGTATAGTACCAGAATCTGTACCTGTTCATACAGTATAGCACCAGTACAGCACCAGTATCTGTACCTGTTCATACAGTATAGCACCAGTACATACAGTACAGTATACAAATGCCCAACAGTCAAAACCCCATCATGGCTCCACCAGCAATAAGAAAGAAATATGAAGCCAGTTTCAAACTTAAAGTTGTAAACTTTGCCATGGAACATAATAACTGCGCTGCTGCAAGACAATATGGAGTAACAGAAAAGATGGTTCGGGACTGGAAAGCAAATGAAAAAGCATTAAAGAGTATGCCAAGGGGTAAATGTGCATTAAGAAGAGGCACCCCACATTGGCCAGAACTCGAAAAACATGTAGCAGACATGGTGAATAAGCATCGCTAAAACGGTTATGTAGTGACACGAAATAAAATATGTTTGTTTGCACTTCAGTGGGCCAAATCTAACCCAGATCACAGCAACAGATTTAAGGCCACTGTATCCTGGTGTACTAGATTCATGGGAAGGCATAATATGGTACAGAGGCAAAAGATGAAAATTGCCCAAAAATTACCTGCAGATCTTGAGAGCAAAGTAAATAGTTTCCATCGATACGTAATACAACAGCGCACTAAACATGGCTATGTGTTAAGTAGTATTGGAAATATGGATGAAACTCCAATGAATTTTGATATGGTTGTAAATAAAACTGTCCATCAAAAAGGTGAAAAAACAATTTTAATTAAAACAACAGGACATGAGAAGTCCAGTTTTACAGTGGTACTAGGATGCACAGCTGATGGCGCCAAACTGAGACCAATGATTATTTTTAAAAGAAAAACAATGCCGATACTCAAGTTCGTTGTTGGTTGTTTTGTACATGTGAATGAAAAAGGCTGGATGGATGAAGAAGGGGTAAAGCTATAGCTATGGCTAGATAATGTATGGAGCAGGCGACCAGGTGGACTTATTCAAAAACGTAGTCTACTGGGGTGGGATATGTTCAGGGCTCATTTAACTCACAGCACCAAGCAAAGGCTTGCAAGACTAAACACAGATGCGGCAGTTATTCCTGCAGGATTGACATCGTTGGTACAGCCACTGGATGTGTGCCTTAACAAGCCATTTAAAGATCGCATTCGAGAACAGTGGAATGTATGGATGGTTAGCGGCAAAAAGTAATTCACTAAAGGAGGAAACATGCGTGCTCCACAGTTGGATGTTTTGTGCAAGTTTGTCATAAAAGCCTGGAATGATATTGATGCAGAAACAGTAATCAAGTCTTTCAAGAAGTGTGGCATATCAAATTCATTAGATGGTATGGAGGACGACTACTTGTGGCAAGATGAAGAGGAAGCCGAAGCTGGGACCACACCATCTTATACGGAATTCGATCCATACGATGACTGCCTTACAAATGTATCGCAAGATGTCATTGATGTACTTATGATATCAGATGACGAACAGGAGGATTTTGAAGGCTTTTAAAGGGAAACTGTCACACCAGCAAAACCTGTATAAATACCGTAGCTTGCCATTTGGATGGGCGTGGCTAACTCGTCAGGGACTTGCCTGGCACTTGCTCTATTTCTATTGTTTGTTATCTTCCTCCTATCATCATTTCCAGTTTGGTTGACAGCTTAGAAAACAAACAGCATGGCAGCTCTCATGGGTTTATTGTCTTATCCTTCCTTTCAGCTTTAGAGTGAATTAGGAAAAGTTTAATCCACTTGCACTGTTTTATGTTTACATGTTTGATGACAAACAGCCTTATGTTTATAAGTGACAGTTTTTCTGCTAAGTACCTGCACGTCATAAGCATGTGAATTAAAATTACCATATTGAAATCAAATCTAATGTTTTGAAAAAAAATTTTGGTGTGCGTTGGAAGAGGGGTAGTCTTATACGGCGAGTATATCCCAAACTCTATATTTTAACTGGAAAAGTTGGGGGGGTCGTCTTATACGACAGAAAAAAACGGTAAATTGGAAGAGAGGTGTTGAAATATATAACAGAAATAGGCAAAATGTAGCCTGTAAAACGCTTTATATAATGCACCTAATGCTGTGTAATTTGGATTCTCAATACAAAATATATGAATGTAACAGGAGGAATATTAATCTTTGGCACCATTAAACCACTTTATTGTACAAAGCATCTTGTCAACAAAAAAAACCCAAAAACAAAAAAGACAGCCAATATAGCAAAAACAGAATGCTAGAGATCTTGCCATTGTAGTGTCTGATCTTTCCCAAGATAGAAATAGACACATTATGAACTAAACTAGATTACACCCCAGAAGGCTACAAAAAGAGTGCACAAGAATGTGAAGCATGTGTAAGCATATGCTCAATGCATAATTAAGAAATGTTGGGTTTAGTACTGAACCATTTCAATCCCTTGACTTGTTTTAATCTTTATACACTGATACAGCTTGCAAGAAAAGAAGTGCAGTGGTTCCTGAGCAATGTCTGTAGGACTGCAAAACACCAGAGACGGCAAATGTGATGTGGAAACCATTAGGGTATTGTCTTTAACAGAAGAGAATGTTTGTTCTTTCACAAAATACTTAAACATGTTTAAACAAATGGACAGGTGAACCTAATATGTGGACTGACACACTTACATAATCCTATCAGGTGGTCCTTCTTTCCAGTCTGTGCCAGGATCTCTCGCTACAGACTCTCCACAGAAAGTGCCAGAAGGCCTAAATGAGGTGGGAAATATGAGACTATGGGTGAATCATTGTTTTTTTTTTTTTTTATTTCAGGCTGTGTGTTTATATATTTAATTTTTTTCATCTGAATCTATTTATCCTTTTACCTGAGGCTCAGCACCTGCTCTAAAGATATCAGCAAAGTGTGTCAAACAAAATGCAGTAACTGAATAAAATAGCTGTGTGTGTATACATATATACAACCCCTTGAGCATGTGCCTAAAGGGATAGTAGCTGTCCCTAAATGATGGGGCCTGAAACATAAGTCAGGGGTACTGGATCTCTAATGCAGAAGGAAGTTACTAGACATTTTAGCCAAGGGTTGCTTTTTGTGCAGATGTGGGATATTCTCCCAAAGATCAGAACATTGATGGGGTGTAGCACAGGCAATACATATTTTCTGGGTTCGTTTTTGAAATGAAACAGTTTCATACTTTTAAAAATACATTTACAAAAACCACAGCTTGTTTCCACCCCTTTTTACATTTTCATGACCTGTATACATTTGCATATTAAACTTGTACCCCATATGTTCGTTATAATCCCATATCTTGGCAGTTTATTTGTTATGTTTGCAGCCAAAAACAACCTATATACAAATAGTAGAATGTACATATAATTTATCCATCAAAAATAAGTGGATGGATAACTAAAATATACCAGAGAAGATTAATATGTAAATGTGAAATAATTCTTTTCAGTTTGTAATGCTCCTATAGACACACACACACAAAAAGTAGATATCTGTGGTCACCATTTCATTTTTTAATAATTTCTATAATTTTTTTTTCTTCTGACCTTAAATGATATCTAGACACCCTAAAAACATCTGGAAAAATAACCACAGATTTCTTTGTATTCTTTGCTGATAAAGGGATTATGATTCACAGATTAATTACACAGCAAAAAAAAAAAAAAAGGATCACATCTGTTATGAGTTAGAAGTGCCCCTATCAGAAAATTTGGGGCCTGGTACAATACTCAACTTATTGGGGGAAATAAAGGTCTATGAAACATCACTTAGGAGGTGGTTACAGTAAATATTGTTTAATGTTTGCATTATTGTAAAATGAGGTAATATACAGAGATGGCTGTATAATTACCAGAGGTTGAGCCAGGAATTCATCAGACTTCGGACTTATTAATGAGGGAATTTATGCACATCCAATTTAGTGAAATAATTGCAATAGTTTAAGCTAATTTCCATTTGTTTGTATCAACAGAGAGTGGAATAGCTTTGAAAGGTGACATTTGATGGATTCCTCAAAACCTTCAATGTTTATGTGGTACTTACTGTTTATATCAAATTAGAATTGATGAATGCCTAAGTGACGCGGTAATATGGGTTCAGCAGCCTATGTACCAATCTAGAGCACAGTTCTAAAAAGGAATGAGCAGGAACATTCCACTGGTTACCATGGGAACTGCTCCACTTTTAGAATTTCTACCTAGAAGTCATTTTCATACATAATAACCTTGCAGTAAAGCACTAATTTACTTTAAAGCTCAAATACTACTCAAGTTACATGGTTACCACACTTTATGGCATTTATTTGAACCTCTAATTCATGGTCAAAGACCCTTAAACACACTTCTCACAAATGAGTTTGAAACGTGTATTAATTATTAGAATGAAAAGTCTTTCGTTTTTGGGCACGGGTGAAAAGCACACTATAAATTGGATCATGAGAGAGCAACAGATAACAACTACATGTGAATAATACTGAAACAACGTGACCTGGTGACCTGCCGTTGTGGCTTGTTAGTAGTGTGGTTACTATTTATGCATATTAAGAGTTTCTCAGAGAATGGAAACTATGCCTCTACATGTGCAAAGGAGTCAATTCACCTCCGAATATAGCTTAGGTTGCCGCAGTACATGGGTAACAAACACTATTTATATAGAGAGGAAATATACTCGTCAGTATGGTGTAAGAGGTTTACTATCCCAAATGTGTGTGGGCAATTATTCTATTCAACACTAGTGTCTAACCATAGAAATAAATGGACTTTAATAAAATACCTGACTTTCAGAAAGCAAAGCATCAACCAAGCCTTTCCTGAAATGATTTCTGGCTGTGGGTGAAGATATAACATTAAATAACTATAGGTGAGTACATAGATGTTGTTGGTTCATTGTATAAAATGTAAGCATCTGTTGCCATATTTAGGAGTCCCTTGGTTTTCATTAACAGCCATATATGTGGTCAGGGTCTTCTACAAAAAAATATATATAAATGTAGGAATATAATTAGGATCCATGGCTCCAGATACCTTCAGTTCTATCGCAAGCATTTAGGCGTTAAGTTAGAAGTGCATCAAAACAAGGTATTTCAACAAGCCAGAGGGCAGTAGTTAAGGAGGAAAATGGGGGTTCTAAGGTAGGAATATAGGGGATTAAAGATTCATCATAGAACACGGATTAGATCCATGCATTGCTGGATGAAAGGGGTGTACAATTGTCAGCCAAATAAGAAAGGCAGGAGTAAAGGATGGCAAGGAAAATGGGGAGATCATCAGGTTGAAGGAAAATTTATAGATTGAAAACAGTGTCTGGGGAGAGAAGAAAAACTGAAGAACTGTGCAATCATTAAGGAGAAACAAAGTGAACAAATATTCCCAGAAATGTAAACAATAACACCACGCCATGTGAGTCATGTTATGTCACCTAGAACCTGTTTTACTATAGACATTGTGATCCTCAATCAAGGTCCAGTTATGAAGAATAACAATAGTTAGCTACCTTGGGGCACCTTGAAGCCATAAATCACTAGCTGAAAGTGTATGTTGTGTAGAAGGGGTATTGATATTTAAGCTGGCTGAGCATCATAGGGGAAAAATCATTTAACTATTGTTGCAAACATCTGAGTAATGATGAGAATATGTTTCTAGAGTAGAAATCCATATGCTAAACTATTAAAGAATAAACAGTACATGGATTTTTTTGTGTGACAATGGTGCATTAGTTAGGGTGCAACACAGTACAATAGGAAGTTGTTTCTTGTGGTTTAATACATTTTTTTTTACTGTATGGTTCCCTCCACTGCCTCCTTCTCCATTAGACAGTGCAGTACTATGTTTAATTTATTTTTTCAGACGTTTGTACAGTGTCGTGTATTTAGTCCAAGACATGCATATTTTTAATACCAGTGTAGTATTTGTCAGCTAGTTATATTAACCAAGTGCCAGATAAACACTGGAAAGTTGAGTATAGCAAGCGGCTCCAAATTGAAACTGTGTGAAAGCTATGTGACCCCGAATTAAACTGATAAAACCGCTGTAATATAGGACCCATGGTGCGTCCAAATGAATCCACAAAAGTGGTTTATTTAGTTGCCATCATTTGATTTATCTTCATAATATTAATGTGAAGTGTATTCAGCTCCACATGGACTATTTGTATTCACTATCTTTTAATATTTGTATCTCAGCTAATTTAATATTTTGGCTCATATATACTGTTGTGTATGTTTTTGTACAGTGGGTGGGAGATCTTTATTGTAGTCTGCATTCTCCAGAAGAAATGCACAGCCCAGGAGCAGACAATTACATATATGTAGCAATCAACAAATATACTACTGAGCTGGACAAATGTTTTAATTGTGCAAAATACAAATTTGTATCAGCAAAATAATTACCACCACACGGAGCCTCCAAAGTAAGGGCAACATTTCCCTATCTTCTTATGAAAATGTAAACAGATGAATGTCATGATTTTATGAAAAGGAATAAGGATTTAGCACTGTGGCTGGAGAAGTGTTTAAATTTGTAATAGAGCCATATTGTCAGCTAACTGTAACCAATACGGGTACTGAGGAATGGAAATGCCTGTTATACTCAAACTGAATATGGGGAAATTATACACATACAAAATCATCAATGAAAACATAACGGAGGATATAAGGCAGAATATTTTCATCTAGAAAATAATTCCAATCCTGATTTAAAATGTCTTAACTCACATACTAACACATTTTATTTAAAGTAAACAATGCAGCATAATAGGTTAGATGCTCTTTATATTAATTTGTGTAAATAATGCAGCAGAATAGGTTAGATCAGGGGGGTCCAAGTTTGTTCTGCAGTGGGCCACTTCACTGTAAATGTATTTTTGCGTGGGCCGCATTCATGTTTGATTGAAAGGAAATGTGTGTGTGTGTGTAATTATATATATATATATATTATACATACACACACACAAATAGTCCCACTTCCATTCACACACATACACAAATAATCCCACTTGCACACACAGAGCCCTACTTGCGTGCGCGCACACACACACACACACACACACACACACACACTCCCACTTGCACACACACACTCCCACTTGCACACACAGAGAGCCCCACTTGCACACGCAGAGAGCCCCACTTGCACACACACGCAGAGAGCCCCACTTGCACACACACGCAGAGAGCCCCACTTGCACACACACACACACACACACACACACACAGAGCCCCACTTGCACACAGAGAGCCCCACTTGCACACACACACACACACACACAGAGCCCCACTTGCACACACACACAGAGCCCCACTTGCACGCACACACACACACACACACACACACACACACACACACGCACACGCACACACACACACACACAGCCCCACTTGCACTTTTTTAAAGAACAAAAGAAAAAACACGTTATTTTGTTTGTTCCCCCTCCCTGCACATTTACCTTCTATCTGCAGGGAGGGGGATTGTTCTGTGGTTCACTTCCATTAACACACACACCCACCCACACAGAGCCACAGTCACACTCACACACACACACAGTCACACTTACACAAACTTTTCTTTTTATCAAAAGAAAAAAAAAAACATACCGTTATCTTGTTTGTTGAGGGGGATTGTCCCATCTGTGGTCCGCTATCTTCCGTCAATGCACCGGGATGTCACTGACACAGGTACTCCGACAGGGTCAGAGTTTTAGGGGCCGGAGCTTTCTCCCATACGCGAACGGAGAAAGCTCAGCTCCCTCACGCTCTGCTCCAGTTGGAGCACCGGGTATCAGTGACATCCCGGTGCGCACTTATTTTTAGCGGCTCAGAGGTGCGGCTACCGCTGCCACTTTCAAGCGGGCCGCACCTCTTTGGCTGGCAGGCCGCATTTGGCACGCGGGTCGCACGTTGGACGCCTGTGGGTTAGATGCTCTTTATATTAATTTGTGTAAAGAATGTAGCAGAATAGGTTAGATCCAGGGCCACCAACATGCGGCCCGCGGGGCAAATGCGGCTCGCCGGCGGGACAGGTGCGGACCACTTGACAATGGCAGCGGTAGCCGCTCCTAAGCCCCGCTTACATTGGCCGCAGGCTGAATCAACTGCTTGTGCAGCGCGAGGGGAGGAAGTTCCGCCCCCTCACACTCTGACCTTGTTGGAGCACCGGGTGTCAGTGATATCTTGGTGCTCAGCAGGAGAAACGGCGCAGCAGCAGGAGGAGGAGCCACAATCCCCCTCCCTGAAGATAAAAGGTAAATTAGCAGGGAGGGGGACAAACAAAATAACAATTTTCTTTTTCATTAAGCAGTCTATGTGTGTGTAACTATGTGTGCATGTGAGAGTGTGTGTGTATAAGTGTGACTCTGAATGCATGTGAGTGTGTGTGTAAGTGTGACTATGTGCATGTAAGAGTATGTGTGTTTAAGTGTTAATGTGTGTGTGTGTGTGTGTAAGTGTGACTCACTGTGTGCATGTGAGAGTGTGTGTAAGTGTGACTGTATGTTTGTGAGTGTGTATAAGTGGGACTGTGTGTGTGTGTGTGTGTGTGTGTGTAAGTGTGACTATGTATGTAAGTGTGTGTAACTATAACTATGTCTCCATGTCTTGTATGTGCATTTAATGGGAGGTGTTTTTTTAATGAGTTTTATTGCTGGAGAATCTGTGATACACTCACACATTACTGTGAGATTTAGATTTGCAGTGAAGTGGCCCACTGCAGAACAAACTTTGACACCCTGTGTTAGATGCTCTTTATATTAATTTGTGTAGTGCCATCACTGTCACACTCTATACTAAGTCACATTCTGGTACAATATTCTTTAAATGTTTGTTAAAAAACACTTTTTCAGTAATTGTTGAAACAAATTTAACAATTAAAAAATACTGTTTCTGCACATTCTTTTTTTCCAGGTTCTAATATCAAATTTGTTGACAGACAGACTGACAAAGAACCTATTATCTTTATGTAGTGATACATTAAAGAAATGATCTTAAAATCAAAATGCATGTAGCAGGATGGCAAAAAAAGCTGTATGAAATAGCTACACAGTAGCCTCTCAGTGCTTATCTGGAGATATAGTAGACCACATGTAGCAAGCAGATCAGCTAGCTTTGGTAGTGTAAACTTATAAAGCTGATATTCATTCTCAACTGCAAGATAAATCAGCAGCCCATCTATGATCACAGATGAATCAGTTGCACTCCGTAATCAATAACTGCATATTTCACCATCCCTCTTAATATAGAGCTATACTATTGTTGTGCTTGTGTCTCTGTTAAGTGGCACCGCATTCATAATCATAGAATCCGCGTGTATGTCTGAAGTTGCTCACCGGTCTCCCGTCAATGTGCTGCCACAAAGGGCATCAGG
Organism: Pelodytes ibericus; assembly: GCA_036172795.1. NCBI lineage: Eukaryota > Metazoa > Chordata > Amphibia > Anura > Pelodytidae > Pelodytes > Pelodytes ibericus. The sequence continues at coordinate 50,347,392 of CM069857.1, read as the reverse complement.
TGAATTAAGGCCAGTCACCCATCGGCAGCCACACTACAACCTCCTCGGACGCCTACTTTGTAGCACCACATTGTCACCCAAAACGCCAACGTGCATTGTATGAGTAGGCGGCATATTCACCCCTCACGCTGCGCTCTCTAGCACAATGTGCCTATGATGTCCAAAGCCTTGGAGTAACTCTGCATGCTGCCTTGGTAAAACCGGGACTTGTGGCATCCTGGTTCAGACTTATTTTCAGGGGGGCCAACTGCCCCGTTGTGTACCCCACTGGATCCGCTAACGTAACATGCATGCCTACTGGCTGGCAATAATTAATGTATATAAATAATTTCCTGTCAGGTTACATATTAGACATAACAGAAGGCAGATAGAGTAATTCATAAGCAATAAGTTACTGTGAAAATAGACAATATTAAAATACAACAAAAAAAAAAGCTTTGGTCCGATAACGTCTTCAGAACTTTTCAGATCATATGGCTTACTGGCAGTGAGATTGGAAATGACCAGCAACGTTGCCAAAACTCCTATCTACTACCTCCATTTTGTACTTGGGATCCTATCCTGCTTTGCCAGCCCTCTCTCTCTCTCTGTCATGTATCTCTTTCAGTCACTTCTTGGGATGAGCGTAATGCAGTGATCTGATGTATGTAATCCGTCAGGACGAGAGGAATAAATGAAGTGTTTTTTGGAATGACATTGTGTTTTTTGGACAGTGTAACCAGTGCTGGTGTTTCAAAGAAAATCTATTAACACTGAGCCTTTTTTAAATTCTTCTTGTCAGTGAGGATTATGGACAAGGAGGAAGATATAAGATTAATATATTTCTTTCTCGCTCACATAGCGAGATATTGCCTTGTGCTGAACTTGCAGATTCCTCTGCTCTGGGAAACATACAGTGACTGCAGACAATGGTTAAATCCTTTTTAATTTTAGTATAAATGCTCCCATACCCATACAGGCAAAGGAGGAAACAGACAGAATTGTCACTTTCCTGCAACAGTCATTTCACTGTTTATTCTAATCAAAAACAGCCCCCTGTGTTTATAAACATAGTCTTTTTCAGGGGTGAGAAGGAAATGGATCTCAATCTATTGCTGCATGAGGAACATGGGAGTTACAGTCCTAACAGAAAACGTGATCCAAATCATTTGCTGTTCTTCAGTCTGCATATATTACATGTTCTATCCAGACTCTCATTAAAGAGACAGTACACCCTGCTTTTTTTTTTTTTACAAGTAAGAGACAGAGGTGTCATTAGGGTTGGTGTCACCCGGTGCGGTAACTCATGGTCACCCCCCCCCGGATTTCCTCCAATACCATGCCAAACAGATTCCGTAGTAATGCCAGTCAGATGGCCCATTAAATATACCACATACAGGAGCCCCACAAATTATGTCACACGCAGGAGCCCTTTAACTATGCCACAGACAGGAGCCCATAACTATGCCACAGACAGGAGCCCATAACTATGCCACATACAGGAGCCCATTAACTATGACACATAAGAGCCCCATAAATTACGCCACACCAAAGCCGCATAAATTATGCCTCACCTTGGAGCCCAATTATGCCACACACAGGTGCCCCTTAATTATGCCACACACAAGCGCCCCATAATTATGCCACACAAAAGAGCCCCTTAATTATGCCACACATGGGGCCCAATAAATATGCCACACATGGGACAGCCATTAATTATGCCACACACAGGAGCCCCACAAGGTGACAATTGTACAATTCGAAAATAATACATATCTATAAACACAGACATCTCTCTATAACTAGTTGCATGTATACTTATTTGAATTATTTAATAATCTATGTAATAAAAATGCTATTGAATAATTGCATTCCTATTTTTTATTCCCTTCCTCTGCACCCACATTGCACCTAAGGGACTTAACACAGCACCATACAGTACCCACAGAACTTGCCATGCACCTATATTGCACCCACAGCACTTGGCTTGCACTCATATTGCACCTACACGATTTGACATGCCACAGTGTCACTTTGCCCCACAGAACTAGCCAGTGTCACTTTCCACATAGTACATGTTATTTTGCCCCACAGACCATGCCACAGCATTACTTTGCCAATTAAAATATGCCAGTATTTAACCCCTTGATATGCCAGGATTTAGCCATTCAATTGATGCCTGGATTATTTTGACACTCAATATGCCAGGATTTTGCCCCACAATATGCCATTTAATATGCCAGGATTTTGCACTCAATATGCCAGGATTTTGCCCCCAATATGCCATTTAATATGCCATAATTTTGCCCCCCTAATATGCCATTTAATATGCCAGGATTTTGCTCTCAATATGCCAGGATTTTGCCCCCCAATATGCCAGGATTTTGCCCCCCAATATGCCATTTAATATGCCAGGATTTTGCCCCCAATATGCCATTTAATATGCCAGGATTTTGCCCCCCAATATGCCATTTTATATGCCAGGATTTTGCCCCCCAATATGCCATTTAATATGCCAGGATTTTGCTCTAGATATGCCAGGATTTTGCCCCCCAATATGCCAGGATTTTGCCCCCCAATATGCCAGGATTTTGCCCCCAATATGCCATTTAATATGCCAGGATTTCCCCCCCCCCCCCAATATGCCATTTAATATGCCAGGATTTTGCCCCTCCAATGTGCCATTTAATATGCCAGGATTTTGCCCACCCAATATCCCATTTAATATGCCAGGATAGAGTCAATTAATATGCCTGGATTTTGCCCTCAATATGCCATTTAATATGCCAGGATTTTGCCCCCCAATATGCCATTTAATATGCCAGGATTTTGCTCTCAATATGCCAGGATTTTGCCCCCCAATATGCCAGGATTTTGCACCCAATATGCCATTTAATATGGCAGGATTTTACCCCCCAATATGCCATTTAATATGCCAGGATAGAGCCAATTAATATGCCATGATTTTGCCCCCAATATGCCATGATTTTGCCCCCCAATATGCCATTTAATATGCCATGATTTTGCCCCTCCAATATGACATTTAATATGCCAGGATAGAGCCAATTAATATGCCAGGATATTGCCATTTAATAAGCCAGGATTTTGCCCCTCAGTATGCTCGTTATGCCACCCTCCTCCCCCCTTCCCCAGCCAGTACTTCCTTGCTGCTGTCTCCGGGTACAGGTCCGTGGCTGTGAGGGAAGCGTTGTGTGCTCCCCTCCAGCCGCACGGTTCAATAAAGTTTGTTAAAAAAAAAAATTTGAACAAACTTTATTGATCCGCGCGGCTGGAGGGGATCGCACAACGCTTCCCTCACAGCCACGGACCTGCACCGGGAGACGGCAGCAAGGAGGTACGTTTTTGATTTTTTTTTTTTTTTTTAATGCAGGGGGTGCCGGCAGCACGGGTGTCACCCGGTGCGCCCCCCCCCCTCGTGACGCCACTGGTAAGAGATGTGATGTAAGCAGAAGGGGCAGAGCCAACCATTTATAGGATTTCCCTCCGTAACAACTTATAGTATTGTGGCAACATTGGTTATGAATTAGAGAGTTTTGATTCATTCTACCAGAGAGATAAAAAGCTTAGGTTGAATGTGTAAGTGGACATGCTCCTTTAAAAAAATATTTTACCTAAGACGGATATTTTATACTAAAAGGTTTTTTTTATAACAAAGAATTTAACCGTACAGTTCCAAAAATGTTTTATGTGCAAGTTTTATATATTTTCAGCCTGAAGCGTCCATGTTAATCAATAGTTACTAATGCAACCAAGTTGCTTTAATACCTAAAATAAAATCTTCCATAGCTCCACACTACATTAATCATCTTTAATACCTGCCTGTTTCCTGAATGTGTAATCCCATTTAAAAATACATTTTTTTAATAGTGAACACCTCCTGCCATGAAACACTATCATTTGGGCAATAACAGAACACATTATGCCAAATACAATTCCTATCATGCCTAGGCAGCCTTTTGGCTTTTTTCTCCCCTCACAATTTTGACTCAAGCTGTATAGGTGGGACAAAACATCAGCTGCAGAGCTAAATTTAAAGGGATTACCCCATTACAGCAGTTTGCAAGAAACCAGGACTGCCCACACTAGCTGAGTAAAAGTAAGTTTCCTTTTTTTTTTTTTTTTTGCTGCAGGAACCAATGAGAATAATGCCATTCAAATGAATGGAATTGCCTATGTCTCTCTAGTGATGTCATCAGACAATGTGTTGCATTGCTAAGAGATCCTACTGTGTACAAGAGCAAGTTTATCATAGTCCACACAATGTATTTTATTCCAGCAGCACAGGCAGTGACTAAATGGGAAAAAAAAAAAAAACTTGATATCCTCAATGTCTAAATAAACAGGGGCTGCTCACCTGCAGTAAACATGCAGAGTAATCACTGAGGAGGGCTTGGGTCAAATATTTAAAATGTGATTTATGCAGAATGCCTGCATCAAATCACACTTGGAAAAAAGCCTGTGCACTATACAAACAGTAATCATCATCTTGCACCATAGTGTGTTTGAGGACTTGACTGTCCATTTAATCTGTGCATTTGCTTGCAATTCTGTGAACACAATGTATACATCATTTTGATATTTGTTTATTTAGGTCCCTTTAAGTCTCCAAGCAGACATTTTGGGAAACAATATGCTCTCAGTACCAAGGACAGGCAATGAACGTACAAATGTTTTGCTAAGAAAATCTTAAGCTCTACTGAACCAAACAGTTAACAAAAACAAACATATACAAACTGTTTGATTTTTTTCAAAGATTCCATAGACAGCAAAAGAAGGTATTCTTTACGATAAAGACAATAAAGTTATGGAACTCACTGCCAAGAGAGGTAGTGCTATCAACTACGATAGATGAATTTTAAAATGGTCTGGATGGTTTTTTTTTTTTTTTTTTTAGAAAAAGCAGAACATACAGGGCTATTGATAATATAATAGGCATTGATAATAGAGCTTATTGATCCATCTGATTGCCCTTTGGAGTCAGGAAGGAATTTTTCACTCTAGGAGGCAAAATTCAAAATAGCTTCCCTAGGGGTTTTTGCCTTCTTTTGGATCAAAAGCTGGAATGATGGGTAGAAGGGTTGAACTTGATGGACTGGTGTCTTTTTTTCAACCTAAATTATATTTTCTCATTTCCAATTCTCTTTTACTTTGTCACCACAGAGCAGATGAAATAATTGACTTCATTCCTTGTGTTATTTTCAGCTCAGCATATAATATCATTTATTTTCAGGCCGGCAGAGCGTTTAATCAAACTTTACAGCTTGTTAGTGTTACGGATGACACAGAGAGGAAATCTCAGGGCAGCGGAGTGAAAACATTACTTCCTGTGTCACCAGCATAAAACAACCAATGTGCAGCATTGCAGTGATAAAGGCTCCAGTCCACAGCCACAAAACAATGCATCAAACTGTATGTGAAGAGAACAGGTCCATACAGTGTTAACCTTTCAAGTCTGATTTCTCTTGTTCCTACTGAGATTATTTTTTCATACGCTTTTTTGCTTGTGTTAAAGCATAATAATCAATCACATAACAAAAAATACAGCATTCTATTATATGCGCATACCTTGAATTAATGCAAATTATATTAATATACAGTAGGCCCAAACCTTGAATTAATGCAAATTATATTAATATACAGTAGGCCCAAACCTTAAATTAATGCACATTATATTAATATACAGTAGGCCCAAACCTTGAATTAATGCAAATTATATTAATATACAGTAGGCCCAAACCTTGAATTAATGCACATTATATTAATATACAGTAGGCCCAAACCTTGAATTAATGCAAATTATATTAATATACAGCAGGCCCAAACCTTGAATTAATGCACATTATATTAATATACAGTAGGTCCAAACCTTGAATTAATGCACATTATATTAGAACAAATAAACGGGTTTTCACTTGTGCTGGAGTACATACACAGGCATGTACTTTTTTGATAGGGGACACACTTTTCAGAAATGTGTCATTTGTGTATTAAGCCAGAAGGTGATGTCATAAACAGGAGCCATCACAGCCACATTCAGTACACATTTTATGTATACATTTACTTGCAAATGCAGCATATTTTTGATTACTATTTTCTCTGCATTGACAGAATAAAAAGTATTTAAAATAGTCTCTCATATTTTATCAAATCCTTAAATAGCATATACTATTTTTTACTGGAGTCCCATGGTTTACTTTACAGAACCAAATGCCCACACCATGTTTACATTACAGAGTATTCTCTATTGGTATGTATTCTAAAACCACTTTTCTATATTGATCTACACAATCAGCAGGAGCCAGATATCCACCGCTCCTATCTATGTTCTATATGGATGTATATATTCCTGGCTCCTAAAAAATTGTAAGCCATCACCTAATTTCTATAGTACATTTGTCAAATCTTTTGCATGTTAGGTAAAAATTTTTTTAGTTCAGATAATATTTGAAACAGTATTCCAAACCACAGGAAAGGGGTTATTTGTTGTGTAGTGCATTTTTTTTTTTTTTTTTAGCAGTGTATACGCATTTACATATCTGTCATGCTTCATAGCACATACATACACATAATTTCATCAGATATAAAGGGCACCATCCTGCGGATATGGAGGGGAAGTAGAGAGATATCTACCCTGTGTCGTGCCAACGAGAGACAGAGGACACTGAAGGCTTCTCTCAACTGCAATAGGAACAACGACACAGAGGAAACTGGAAGGCCGGATTCCTCTTATCATTCAGTGGGAAACAAAACAAGCCCTCACAATCGCAAAGTAGGGTTATTTACGTGGGGAATAGAGTTCTTGGCTAGGAAGCTTTATGTTAAGAGATAGAGAGGTGAAAACTAACCCTGGGGCAGCATGGGGTTGACAAGTGGAAAGTACAGACTCTGACATCATTAACAGTGTTTCAAAGAACAATGTATCTGAAGTTGACAGATCCCCATATAGAAAAATAAATTGGAAAAATCTGATGGACGAAAGACAAAAATTGTACATGTGCATCAAAAAGGAATTCAATTTATTTAATGTAAGGAAAACTCATTACTTAATAAAATGTTGAGCATTATGTACATTATACTGACAAGTCTTCTATTGCTTGCCCAGGCAATAACAGCAAGGGTCCTTGAACAACACTGCAAACTGATCAATACATTGATACAGAATTATGCAATGTGGAAACAAGAAAAAAAAAAAAAACGCAGAAAAGTTAAAACAGAAAGGGTTAATTACAATGAATCAAAATGTGACATTATCGATTTGGGTATTTCCACAAACCACTGAATATACACATTTGGGCTAGACAGGAAAGAGATGCACCACGGTCATGGCACAGAACTATATGTAATGTTTGTAGAAGTATATAATCTGGACAGGATGATGTCAACTAGCCACAGGCAATGCATGACTAAAGCTGTCTCATGGTCAGAGCTGAAGTAGAGACTCCATATCACTACCAGGCAGAGCAGTAAGGGGCACTTAGTGTAGGTAATACTAAATGTGCTCATTAATGTGGTCAGAGCAGCGGATGGCTGGAAGTCATATGTCCAACAGCTACTCTCTGTCAGCTTTTAATAAATTTCACCAAGGCACTCAAAATGGCTGCCTGAAGGTCAGAATTAGCCCCAAATGGCGTATTCTTTACCTCCATATCAAACACAAAATAATCCTATACCTTCTATATTGTCAGATCATCGATTGAATAATGTCATACAAAATACCAATATGAAAGCTAGATTGCCTGCGTATACGGCCAGTGAACTATGCTGACGAGGCTTGTGGTTTCTTGGAAACACTGATCTCCTTATAGGTTTGCTTGTTGCGTGCTTTGATAAGCTGCAGCTATATCAGAGGATTTCTTCTACAAGTGAGCTTAATAACTGGCCCAATGAATTGTACAAACAGGCATCTGGTGGCTTGAAAATCTAAAAATCTGGTAACTTAAAGCTCAAATATTATAATGCTGAGTTTTACCTGCTTTCTGTGTATTAGGGTGCTGACAAGGCTGTGCTGATTTTGAAATCAGTATTGTGAAAGGAGTAATTCATCTCATCTTTATTCTCTTTAATAAAAAAAAAATCAAGCATGCAAAACCGTGATGGAAGCATAGATAACCATTAGAAATAACTTCACTGTGCCCCGTGATTATTAGGAGGAAACACAACAGTCAAAATGATACTTTCGTTGACCGAAATTTTGAATCTAAACTTTCAAGACAAGATTTTTAAAAGACAACGGTCAACAAAACATTAAGCAATGTTAAACTGAAAGACTGCATCCGGTGTAGGCAAATAGAAATTTTTTGAAGAAAGAATGTAAATGAAGTGCCTTATCAAGCCCTCTTTGTTTGTACAGCTCTATCAGAGGGCTGACATGTTGCTTAGAATCTTGGGTCAGAAGGGACAGACCTTCCTTTATATGGCCCAAGATGTCAGCCACCTGATAGAGCTATGCAAGTAAAGTAGACTCAATTAGGCACTTTGTTTACAATCTAGCATTAAAGAAATTTTATTTAAAATGACTACATTTGCAAAATTATAATTAAACAGAACAATGTTGTCATTTAAGTCTTTATTTCAACCCCATGGGTTCTTTTGGCTAACATGGAACTAACAGTTTAGAACTAACAGGGGGGGGGGGGGGGGGGGGGTATGGTGGTCAATCAAGAAACAAATGATGTCAGAGTTTACCAAATTCAACATAAGAATAAATTGCAGAAATGGGGAACAACATCTCATTCTTACATCTGACTGTAACTTACAAAGCCCCCCCCCCCCATTTCTTTCCTTATCAATATATACTCCGTGCGTGGCCCACTGCTCTCCTCCCTCATAACCTCTTTTACACACGCCTGCAAGCCTGCTTGAAGCTGCGCTGTAACTCTGAAACCACTTGAGCAGAATCTTCAGCCCTCTCAGTCTTTAAAAAGTACCTCACAACTCCACTGACACAATCCCCAGAATTCATCATTTATTCCTGTCACTTGTCTCCTGTCCACCACTTCCTCTGTATTGCCTCCCCATGAGAATGAGATAGGATGAGAAGACAACTAAACTGGAGACAACTAAATTGCGGCTTCAAAAGTTGGTTGAACCTCTGACTATGGTGGGGCAAAGTATGGTTTTTGTGGAGGGAAGGAGAAGACATAATTAATGGGGCTTTAGTGTGGCATAATTTATAGAGCTCCTGTGTGTGGCATAGTTATGGAGCTCCTGTGTGTGGCATAGTTAATGGGCTCCTGTGTGTGGCATAGTTAATGGGCTCCTGTGTGTGGCATAGTTAATGGGCTCCTGTGTGTGGCATAGTTAATGGGCTCCTGTGTGTGGCATAGTTATAGAGCTCCTGTGTGTGGCATAATTTATGGGGCTCTTATGTGTGGCATAGTTATGGAGCTCCTGTGTGTGGCATAGTTATGGAGCCAGTGGTGTATCTTGATTTTGTGCTGCCCTAGGCAGACAAAATCCGGGCACCCCCCTACCCAAGCTGCACACCCACGTTACACACCTAAGACATGCCCCATCATTCAGACTCACATCAAGCTCACACTCCCATCACACTCAGTCACACACTCCTACTCCCATCACACTCAGTCACACACTCCTACTCCCATCACACTCAGTCACACACTCCTACTCCCATCACACTCAGTCACACACTCCTACTCCTATCACACACTCCGACTCCCATCACACTCAGTCACACACACTCCTACTCCCATCACACTCAGTCACACACTCCTACTCCCATCACACACTCCGACTCCCATCACACTCAGTCACACACACTGTCTCCCATCACACACACTCTGACTCCCATCACACTCAGTCACACACACTGTCTCCCATCACACACACACTGACTCCCATCACACACACACACTGACTCCCATCACACACACACACTGACTCCCATCACACTCAGTCACACACACACACGTCTCCCATCAGCACTTACCTTTCCCTGGTGGCTAGTGGCAGGCAGCATGGTCCCTCCATGCTGCCTGTTCGGCTTCCCGGCGATTGTGCCGACAGGTCACGTGAGCGGGCGAGCGTATGACGTCAGCGCGCCGGTCACGTGACTGTCGGCACTTCCGTGTCGGCACACTGCACGGGGAGCCGAACAGGCAGCACGGAGGTTTCTCTGTGCTGCCTGTTCGGCTCCCCGTGCAGCCTGGCAGGCAGAGAGATGGTGAGGGGGGATCTTCCGATCCCCTCTCACCTCCGTCTCTGCCTGCAAGCGCGGTTTTTAAAAAAAAATTTTTTTTCAGTGCTGGGGGTCGCTGCCGCCCCCCAAAATTTGCCGCCCTGGGCATCCGCCTAGGATGCCTCGCGGTAAATACAGCACTGTATGGAGCTCCTGTGTGTGGCATAGTTAATGGGCTCCTCTGTGTGGCATAGTTATGGAGCTCCTGTGTGTGGCATAGTTATGGAGCTCCTGTGTGTGGCATAGTTAATGGGCATCCTGTGTGTGGCATAGTTAATGGGCTCCTGTGTGTGGCATAGTTATGGGGCTCCTGTATGTGGCATAATTAATGGGACTCCCGTTTGGCATATTTTGTGGGCCACCAGCCTGGCATTACTAAGGAATATGTTTGGCATGGTATTGGAGGAAATTACCGCACCGGGTGACACCAACCCTAGTGACGCCTCTGGATTAAAGGAACACTAAACGTTATATTTCACTTGTGCTTCTAATATAGACACAGCAGATGTCAGGTTTACGTCAAAGTCCCAGCACATGTTTCTTTTAACCCTTGCTTCCTTCAAGGAAGCAAGAGTTAAAAAAAAAAAGGTACAATGTTCCTTTAAGTGGAAAGGAGCATATATATGAGTACAGGAGGTTAATGGATAATATGGGGAAGTGATTTGCAAAAGAGCCAAGTTAAATTGCACCTTTTGTCATTCTCTACAAACTAGAATTGTAATACCAGAGTATTTTTCTTTATTTAACAGGATGCCATGATCAACCTATCAAAGGTCTAGAAAAAACTCACAGGGACATTTCTCACAGGGATTTGGGAAGTAGGAAATAAGGCCTGCAGTTCAACACTATGTTTACAACACCATTTCTGTGCATTTGGACTACTCCATACATTTTTCAGGCTTGACAAACCTGATCAGAAGAAAGGGACTCATTGACTAAGTATGCATGGGATGGGAGGTTATCTGCGTGCTTAGTAGCAATGAAGGCCCAGATTATAATTGTTTGGGTTAAGGAGATGTATAGCTATTGCACGATGATGGGGGTGCAGAGGAGCACTTATAATTCATTTATTAAAGAGTGTTATAATTAGGTAGACAATATATTGTCTTATATTGGTGATATTTGAGGCATGGAGTTGAAAGGAGAGTTTTAGACCTCCCGCACTGTACCAGACATGATGTGAAAGAAGATGCTTAATACTCCTACATGTCAATGAGCAGCAATGGGATGCACTCCTCCGGGGTCAGTGTGGGAGAGAAATACCCCCTCTGTAACTTCTTCCTCTGCCCACAGTCCAGACACACAGCACCCAGCTGGGAAGCCAAGTCTGCAATTAAACAACTTCTCCAGAGAGGACAGTTATATCTTGTTTAGTAATGAGGAAAATATGCTGCGAGGAGGGAGTTGGGGGATGATAGGAAGATGGTCTGGAAAACACAAACAGCTTGGACTGAGAAGGGCAAAGGGAAATGATGAGGGAGTCCAGCACAGGAAGTTTACTGCAGGGAGCTGCTATGTGTGCAAAGTGACGGCACGTTCGCAGGTAAGGAATGGTGGAGCCCCCTTGGGACTGATTACATAGTCTTCCTGGAGGATACAGAAAACAAACCACTCGCAGGTTAAAAGATTAGAGTATTACATCAACAGAGAGGATTATAGAAACTTCATTGAAAACAGACGCCAAGGCTTAAAATAACATGCTAAACATGGGTGTGCGTTTATCTGGCATGTACTTTAACAGATTTGGATGACAAATAAGTTTTATACCTAAAAATCTTATGTGCAAACAAGGAATTTCAGTCCATCTTGGCAATATTACTAATTATCATTAATGGAAGCAGAATATTTATCTCTGAGCCACATTACAACAATGATAGTTAGGAAATGTTTGCAGACTTTAGAAACCAGACATGCATATAAATGTGTTTTTGCCCTTAAAGGGACAGTGACATACAAGTGCCTCCACAGCTTAAGGCATTTCCCAAGTCCTGAACCATCATATTGATTTTACATAAGAAGACATCAGGCTGACCTATGTCTTTAAAACTCACTAATCGAATATCTAATTATCTTGCTATGAATAAAAGCCCTCAAGTCTCAATTACCGGCACAGACGTGGTTTTCCCATCTTAATGTGCGCTATTGACATTCTCTGCCACCTTAGCTGCACATTATCCCCTATGGCCTCAAGATAGGATTATGAACAGGGTTCAATTTGTCTCATGTATGCCAAGTTGGTGGCAGAATATCTATTTAGTTCACAGCAGCTGGAGTGCCCAAGAATACCTACCAGTGGTTTTCGGTCAGTTGGCAAGTTGAGAATCACAGCTCCATGACCACGCCCTACACGTTAGACTGGGAAGACCGTGAAAGACTTCCTCTCACCTATATATTACTGGATCTAAGGGTGGTCTTGTCTTTATCTCACCGTCTGTACCTTTCCTCTCAGTATATCCGTCTGTAATGATTGTTCGTTGACTGTTGACGTTGCATTAAAGGACACTAAACTGCCCCCCAATTGACTAAACGTTTTCAGGTCTCTCTTGGGCACAAGCAACATCAGACCGGGGGAAGAGTTGTACCCCTGGTGGCAGTGCTTTCTACTTGCCAGCTGCTCAGTGCAATGTTGCAGTGTTGGTGACAGTGGGCACTCTTATTTGGTGCGTGTGATTGACATCTTACAATTTATTTGTTTGCATTTCTAATCAGTTTGATAGAATGATTCTATTACTCACTAGTGCTTACTATCTCTAGTTGTATGAGAAAAAGGTCTGGCATCTGGAAAACAATCCCAAAGTGATCACCAGTGATTCTAATGATCCCTATACATTCCCAGCACTCAGTAAGCTCATCCATACATTCACACGTTTTTTACATTTACTATAATTATCTCGCAGAAATTAAAGGGAGGGGGCCGAGGGATGGTGGGCTCTGCAGCAGAGGCAATTACAGGAAGATAAATTTCCTTCTTGAAGAGCTGTCAGGGTAGAAGCAGTTTCGTTCCACATTGAAGTGGAAGCTTCGGGTCATGCTTGGTTTACTTGAAACAATGCCATCACCTAAAGCTGCTGATCTTATCAGTGTCTCTCACAGACTGCTGCAGATGTGCAGCGTGGCACTGCCTGAAGTTATGATATCTGGACTTGTGCCAGCTATAGAAATAAGACTCTTTCTCAGTGCTTGCTTGGAAAAGAACGAGGTTAAGCTCATGGTGATTGAGTACAAACAGAGCTTGTTGCCAAGGGATGAATCCAAAAGGCCAAGGACGGACAAAAAAAAAAAAAAAAGCCGGACACAGAGGCTCATCCCAAACTGATGCTGAAGTGCAGTGAGTGTTCATAATAGGAATAGACTACTGACATCGTACAGATTCACACTCATTCCAGTCACATCTTATCACATTGTGTGTTCCTTGTGGACAGCATCAATCCCAAAATCACTATCAATGCTACAAAAGTTCTGACAAACACAGTGGGATGACTCATAGTTTTAAGCACTAGACAAGTTGATAGATCTTTGTACCCAATATTCTTTGGCTGGCTGAGCATCCCAGAAGTTAATTCACAGATCTTCCAGCTGTTGTGAACTAATCATCTGATGCACATACTGGTCTCCTATTAAATAGTCCATGGATACCAGATGCCAGCCCCTGCATTGTGAAGAGAGGAGACTAGAGAAATACAGTAGATTAAGTACTTGGAGATGCCCAGTGTGGAATATTTTTTTTTTTTTTTTAAGTAGGATTGAATATGGTAGAATAAATGTGGAAGTGAATGCCCTCAAAAATAATTTTACCTACCTTTATAAATCTCATAATAATAATAATAATTAAAAGGTTCAGCGATGAGTAGAAATGCTACCAGCGAAGAGATTGAATTTAAAACGGCAGAGAAGTTCGAGATCTAAATAGATGGCAACCTCTCAGTAAAACAAAAACACAATATCAGGATTTAAGTCTGTCTTTAGATAGAGATTAAAAAGAATAAATGGGTTAACTAGTCGACCTGCCAAGAGGAAAAAAATTAAGAATACAACCCCTTGATACATAAAGTGTTAATAGAAAACCACTGACTTTTATACATTTGGATAAGATTAAATTAAAGAGATAGGTTCCTGAGGGAGTTCAAAAGGGTTGTTTCCAGATTCATGTTGATCTTTCTCATGTAACTCCTGCTAAATGTCCACATTGTGATCAAGCTATGATTTCTATGTCTAACACCTGGAGAGTTGACAGAGAGCAGATTAACCATCAGCCAGACATAGTGATCAGGACTCTGGAGATTGGTGTTCAACCGCACAAGAGGCTTTTGGAACCATATTCAATTGAACGTGGAACAGGTGTGGACAAGCAAGAAGTAAGGAGCCCTCTCACTGCTCTATGTAGAAAGGGAATGGAAACCTTTCTAAGTGTGTCTAACAAGAGCACATGCAGCAGTTTGGTACTCTTAAAAGCTTACGTTTATTTAAACACTACTCACCCAATCCTATTAATGTATTAAAAACACTTAAAGGAACACAAAGACCAGAAACTTTGACCACTCCGATCACATGGTGGTGTGGGGGAGGTGATTTATTGGGGGAGGTGATCTAGTGGGGGACACAGACACTGCTCTTCAGTCAGCTGTGAAGCTAGAGATGGAAAGAGCTCAGGCCAAAATGCTAGCAGAGTCACTCATAAAGGGCAAAATGTTTGTACAAGGACAACAGTGTCCATGGCAAGGTCAGTGAAGGTCCATAGAATGTCATCAAAAATGGTATGTCAGAAAGCCAAGAAAATGTCCACTTTGAAGAATGCTGGTGCCTATCCCTGGTCACAGGTCTATGAAACTTATCTTTAGAGTGATGTGTGAGTAACTGAACAAAACTGAGACACAAATACACAAACAAACTCATACAAGCAGAGGTGGCTTTCTATGACAAATGACACCTGGCATCACTGGAAGTCTTCATCCTATCCCTGGTCATGACTGGCACTAGATTGGTCAGAAATCGGTTTTATACAAACAAGATGCACATTTTGCAGTGCATACAATGGCAGGATAGAATAATAAAGAACTGCAATATGATAAAGTGATCAAAAAATGTCTCAAATTAAAAAAGCACACAAAGCAACTGACGCATGGGGGGCTTTTTTCTGGTGGTGCTATTTTTATTTATACATGCGGACAATTAAGGGGCAATTGCACTACTATTCTCACAAACACTTTCTTACATAATCCACACTGTATCCATGCCCTGTGTGAACTCACCTCATATGTTTTTCTTATGCATACACATACATACTTAGCCATCTTATACAACATCTCTTTTCTGCACATTGTCCCAATCATCACAGAATACAATTAAACGTTACTCCAATTGTATCTGTAATAAAAGTAGTACAATAATGAATATCTGTGTGTATGTATAAAATGATTACAAACAGAAAAATCCAATATGCGAGTATGTAATGTCAAAAAATAAACTTTATTTTTAACCTAAACCCTCCCATACCTAACATATGTTTACCCGAATAACCCAGCGATGTAGACAAAAGAAATGTGTTTTGTTAAATATGTGTAAAAATGGGATTTTCCAGCATGATATGTGAACATGTGATTGAGATTGTCATTACACCTACAGGCACTGTAAAAACACAGTCACTTTATTTCACACCAGTAATGCTTCCTGCGATCTCTCTCCAAATGCAATATCTTGTGACCTGTGCCAGCTGTTGCCACCTAGTGGTGAAACCACTGCTTGCTATAAGCATCCTTAGCCTTTTATATATGTATAGGAATACAAGGCCCCTCTCACTGGTGGGTCTTGGGTAAAACATTACTAATTGGAAACACTGCAGTATATTCCCATTCCAATTTGCCCAAATCATCATCTCTTAAGGCTAACCAAGCAACCAAAGTTATTCACAAACTCCTGCAAAAATTGGCAGACGTGATAAATAAAACAAAATTCCCAAAACAGCAGGCGAAGAACACATGTAGGAATGATTAGACTGAGGATACTCTGACATACTGGGCACGTAATGTTGGGTAAGAAACCGTTTCTAAATAAAAAATAGCTATAGGAGAGTCTTAGATGAAGAGAGGGGACTACTCAGGCAAGTATGAAGCATTTAACAGGCTGGCATACGCCTGTCACAGCATGGAGAAGAAATGGTTTGTGTTGGCCAGAGTGACACATGCCCATGGGAGAGCAAGAATTTGATTATTGTAGCTGACTAAACATCTTCATTCTAAAATGCTTAATCAGCAAACATCAAAGTTAGGGCTCTAAAGTTTCCCTGCCAAATAAAGGAGAGATGCCTTTGAGTCTGGGTCAGGATTGACGGTGCTGAGAAGAAGGTTTGGTGTTGGCAAGCTGCTGGTTTGTGGTCTGCTAACAGATTTGAAGGAGGCTTCTGCCAGTGTAACAGGAGCTGATCTGAAAGCCAGAGCTGAATCCTAACATTAATAAGCTGCACAGGAGGGACTGCTCAGGAAGGGCAGAGACATGAAGTGCATTCTGGGATTCCAGCTGCAGGAGAAAGCAAAGGCAGCTACTAAGAACTATAGGATGAGGGAACTGTAAACACATTTCCTAAAGGAATAGTACTGACATCAAGGGCAAGGTGCCATGACCAGGGCATTCATGTATCGGTTGAAAGAAGGTAGGTTGGGTTTCATGCCCTGAAAGCGGTGTTCAAAGCTTTCCTCGGAAAATACCTTTCCAAAACATTGTCACTGTTTTGTAACAGCGAGTCAGCAGACAACTCCACCTTCACAGCAGCATCCCTGGTGGAGGCTGAGGGGGACCCTGGAGGCTCCCTACAAGAAGAGGCAGAAACACTTCACACCTGGCTGAGAAATGACGGTACACTGGACGGCGGCCAACACAAACTGGCAGGGTACCAGCTAAAGCGGACATTAATAAGGGAAGCTGTCACTCTCAGGTTGCAGACTCCCTCAGGGCAGGGAATTACCTGTAGATTCTTTGCTCTTCTACTGCCTTCCAAGTGAAATGCTGGGGTGTAGAAACACTTTAAAAAAAATAATAAAAAAAAATATTTTCCTCGAAGTACATAGAGAATAGTGCAAACCATGAACAGATCGCCTTGGGAAGCATCAGGAAAAAAAATGGCCAAAAAATATACAACAAGAAAGAGACAAATCAATAAATGCTCTGGAGAATGTTGCGGTAAACCTGCGTGTGAAAGTTCCAAATTATCTAATGCGTATTAATAATCAAGGAATTATAGTAAGCATCTAAATAGCTACACATATTCCTCTGCAGGATTATTACTACTAGCAATTATTTTAAAGGTGCCAACATATTATGCAGCTATGTATAATAAGGTAAACAAAACATACATCCTGGTGAAGATGTAATAAATTACCACCATCGGTGAATAAAAGGCAAGAAGAGACCCGCCCAAACTACATACCTGCCAAAATCCCAGGATGCAGCAGGGCAGAGCCAATAAGGAGGCGGGGCTGTGTGGTGCTAAATGACCCTGCTAAGAGTCCGGTTATTGGATTGCTCAAGCTTTTGAATATATGTGTGTCATAGACATGCATAGCTTGAATGCAAAAAACAGAACTGTCCGTTCAAGTGGAAGACTGTTAGCAATGAACCTGCCTTACGTTCTTAATGTATGAAACAATATTATTTTTTATGTTTGTTATTATTATTTGGATTTGAAAACCAGTGATTGATTCCAAATAAATGACAAACGCTTTGAAAATACAACCCCTTTCCTTTGCTCATTCTTTTGGCCTTCAAAGGGTTATAGACCCTCAGGACACCATTTGCTTAGGTGATGGGGTAATGCTTGAAACAGCTGCTGAATGCGACAGGTTGGATGCTGGAAATGGGGAGGTGCAGAGCGGTCTCTGTTGGGACTTGTTAAGAAGAGTCTATGGTGCAGAGTCTGATGTGTGTGTGTGTGAGACGAGCCTCAGCCGGCTGCTGCGTGGTAGGAAATGCGAAGCTGTAAATGGTGTGTGCTCTCGGGCCTGCTTCACATTCCACTTACTATCCCCTCTGTATCTGCCGCTTTCTCCTGGAGCACTTTGTAGGGTTCAGATGGCTTCAAGCCGCATCATACCTGCACGGGCAGGCCCTCGAATTTCCTCAGGGAAGAGTGGGTATGATAAAGGAATAACAAATTCAAATTTACCGTCTCACATATGATCTTGTCTGTATACCACACACAAGTTTCAGCTGCTTCTCACACTACTAGGCTTTGTTTTGGCATCCTAACCCATTAAGTTACAAGTTTCAGAAGGATACCTTTCATATCATTTGAGCTGCTTAGCAGCACTAAAACAACAGAGATCTCATGTGATCAGTTTCATGTCTGTCACAGAATTTCAGCCACGTTATTAAAAACATTTACACAAAGGAAGTGTGTTTTCTGCAAATCTAGGCTCATTCTTAAATTCTCAACAAGGAAAAATTAACCTACAACTCTAAGGAGTTAATAGATCAAAACAATTTTACCTTTAATCCAGGCAGAGAACACTTATGGTTGTGCAAAATAGTGAGTAAAAATGCATCCTTTGGCCCTGACACACGTTTTCCCCTTTGTCCCCTTATTTTGTGTTTAGGAAGTGGTGTCTCACCCTATAAGCTGAGGTATTAATCACACAACGTCTGGTTTTAATCCACACGCTCCCAGTCCTGAACGGATGGTTATCTGGGGAAAGAGTATTCCCCTTAATCTCACTCCACAGCCAAGAAAGCTGAAAATGAAAAAAACAGATCTGAGCAGCAGTTGAGCAGTTTGTTCGGTCAGACGCTGCCTCGGGGAGAGCCTTCTGCAGATTTTTTTTTTTAAAACAAAATATTGACTTTAACAAGCGAGTACTGAAGCCACGAACAGTTACAATGCAGAATACAGAGCCTCCCACTGAATAGGAACCAAGTAACAGGCACTCAGGATAAGCCACAGTCTTAGAATTGAGCTTTGAAAGGCAGTGCAGTGACTTTCCCCTCAGTTCCAGATAGTGTTGGACATCACACAACAAAGACTGTGATCTAGAGCCGTCACTCAGTATTACTCTGTGTCAACAAGAGGTGAGAGCAGGGAAGCCCGCATCTATTCATGGACAAAAATGTTGTGGCTTAAGACATGTAGCATTATCTCAAAGTGCCTTGTGGCTAAAAATGACATCCTGCTGGGGTAGAGGGAGCAATGCCCGACCTAACTTACCAGAGACAAAACAGCAAGAAAAAGTGGTAGCCTTGACTAACACAGCTCACCATTACTTGCAAGTTGTCTCAAGCATTAAACAACAATATATACAGCGCTTGATACCAACCTTAAAGCTACAAACTAGATTATATAAAGAGAAACAGAGCAATATGTAACATGGAGACCAGCCTGCTTGCATGCTTCCAATCTAGATAGCGTGGGATTTAGGATTCACATAAGGTGCTAGAAAAGAAGATGGTGGCAGAAGCTGCATTGCAAGTACTGAGCCAGCTAAGTAGGGCTGAGCAGAATTTTCTCAGTTGGATGAGTTCTAAGTCCTTTGAGGCACCTTTGGAAGATTGAGAGAGGGGGGAATAGTTGGATGTGCTGCTGAAGTGAGTTCCAGAGAATGATACATATTGCAGGATATTAGCATTGTCTGCCTGCCTGCTCCCCCACTGAACATGCTAAGGTGAAATAGCTTCAGGATGTAACAATAACTGGCCAGCGAGGTGCAGCAAATAAAATATGGATAATAACCTGTCTGTATGTATGCACTGGGGAGAGAGCAAAGGTATACTTTACCAGCAAGTAGTAATCGGAAAGGGAGGAGAAGTGAGCAGTATACATACATCTGCCAGAGTGCAAATAACATCTCCTCATTTTATAGGATGTCACTCAATAGTGGGACACGGCTAACGTTTCCAGACCTTGGAACAAGGCATTCATTCCTGCCAAGTCTTACTCATTTGGAGTGATTCTCATTCATTCACAGGAACAATGAGTTGTATATGTTTATTACAGTCACACTTCTTTAAGTTAGAATTATACAATTCATAGGAATGGTTTATTTCAGGTGATACTGCAGACCAGAGAGTAATCAAGACCATGAAACAGTCCTGAAGAATTGGCACAGTGACATCTGTGCAACATGGCACCAACATGTCTCCTGTGCCATCCTTGTGGGTTCAAAATACAGTGGGAAATCTTATCCACATTAGTTTATCCTACAAGAAAATGCCAGTCCAAACCCCGTAATCCCTAACCGCTCCAGCAAAAGCAAGAGATCCTGCCAACCCGACACGTGAGGGAATAAGTTGATTTTTAAAGAACGCTTTTCTGTGAGTTCACACACAGTTTCTGCTTCTCTCTAGTCAGCTATTTATCACTTTCCTCTGAAAAAAAGGAAAAAAAAAAAAAAGCCCTGGCAGATATCTTGGATGAGAGTTCTGTGGTGGATGAAAAGGGCGAGTGGAGGGGGGTATGCATGATGCAAACCATTTGGAGCTAAGTGAGAACGCTGCCAATACAAGCTGCTCTATTCAAACAAGTAAGGAAGTGATGGGACATCCAGTATGCCAGAAAGTGTATCCACACAGTGAGCACAGACACACACCAAGAATGCAGACACACACTGAACACACACAAGGCATACAACTGCACACATGTGCATCCACACACAATTCTCCACTGGAAGCACGCAGACTTTTTTCCCCTAATCATGACAGAATTGGATGTTAGCGGTGAAAAGGTCAATATTTTCCCTTAACACCATCAATGACATAATAGTGTTCATTTCATATAACATACTTCCCAAGAACCTCAAGTGAGAGAGAGAGAAAGAGAGAGGAGGGGAAGAAAAGGGAGGCTCATTGCAAGATTTTTCTGAAGAAAAGAAAAAGGGTTTATGCCCCAGCACTGACCTTGTCTGAGGTTTTCTCAACGTAGCATGGCTCTTGAGGGGCAGCGAGAAGGGGGACAAAGCCAGACAGGAGTCGATCTTCTTCCAGAATAAGGAGGGAAAGGTCATCATCTGGATCCTTGTAAAGAGGGATCTCCGATTGGTTTACAGAGGTCAAAGTGTTACAGAACTCTGCCAGTACCCCCCACACATCCAGCGCTGGCCTGCACAGAGAAAGAGAATGTTACGGATCACATCACATTTCCTTGTGTCCTTTCAAGATATTGTTTTAAAATTACTAAATAGAGGCACTGTTATCCTGGAGCAATAAACTGACATTATCATTGTGGTTTTTAAATAATTATTTAAGCACACAAGGAGTTGTTCAAAAAGGTCAATTCTGGGGCAGTTAAAAAAAAAAATGGAGCAGTCACCATGGAACTAATGGAATCGTCCTGCTGTTTGCCACAGTTTTACCACTTCACCCCAGACCCGACCTTTATAAATAACTCCCAAAACCTATATTTAATAGCCCGTTATACGGCAACTTTTAAACATATTTCTGAAATCATTAAGGCATGGCAGGGAGTACATACGAGTAAAATAGTAATGGCATTATCAAAGTGGCTGCAAGACAGAAGGATCTATGCATGAAAGGGACTCTGTCAACCTACAAATTGCCTATACTGTTAATGGAGAAAATAGAAAAATATACAAAGTGATCTATATGTTATGTTAGCAGAATTGCAAACAAATGTATAAAATAAGAGAAAATGTTTTTAAATGTATCTGCAGTGTCTCCTGCGGATGACAACATCTGTGGCATGATAAGAAAATTAACTAATTTTCAATGGGAAATGTGTAATTTGAATATCACGTCACAGGTTGGTGTCATCAGTAGAAGACACCACTGACACAAATTATCCCTTCCCGACGTTAGAACGTACTATGCCGTCCTGACTTGCCTTAAAGTCGTTAGGACGGTATAGTACGTCCTGTATGAAACAGCTCATTGCGGCTCCCCGCAATAAGCTGTTTTCGGATCCCGCTGCAGGCACTTGCAGCGGGATCCCACCTGTCACTTTGAGTGGCCTCAGTCTGACAGGGGAAATCTAGCCGGTGCTCAAAGCGAGCACCGGCTACATTTCTCCAAAACGCGCCTCCGTGACGTCACACGTGACGTTCGGAGGTCTCGTGTTTTTTTTGCAGGGACCCACAGGGTCTGTTAAGACCCTGATCGGCTTTCTGCGAGAGTGTTCCTGGCTACTGGTCACCTTGTGATCGGTGGCCAGGAACCAATCGTGACGTTTTGGTGCTTGCGTCGTTTGGGACGCAAGCACCTTGCATCACGAAGAGGTTAAAACATACCGTATATGTACCATTTTATGCATGTGTGTGCCATTCTGCTTATGTATAAATTGTTTTTCATATTTTTTATTCTCTATATTCACCGTATAATCAGTATAACAAAAATGGGGTTGTAAAAAAGAATAATTCTTATAATGAGATTAGTGGCATGGTAAGGAAATAAATGGGTGTAATACAAACAGGAGTAAAATAAAAAAAAATCCATGCATTATCTATAAGATACAGAACAGTGCTTTCCAATCCAGGATGTGTGGCGTGAGTATTCCATTTAGAACTTTATTGTTCAAGCGCGAGGCGCACAAAGTGGAGCTAAGTGCGGAAAAAGGAAGGAACAGAAATGTCTAAGGCATGTGATAGAGTGTTTCTATCTAATGTCTAAGACTGTAGTTAATGACTAACTGCTTATAAGGCTCCAAACACGATGGGGTATAGGGTAAAGGGGCATAATGAAAATTGTAAGGCGACATGATCTCAAACAGAACGGGAACCTATTGCTTGAAAAAGCCAGTCAAATAATAATAACCACAACTAAGTGTTTAACCAGGAAGGGTACACTGAGATAGTCTCTTGTTTCCACACATGTCCTAGGGATTTGTTATTGCCAAAAACACAAGTTAATTGACGTTTAAATGATATATAAAGTGAAGGAGTTTAGGTATGTAAGAATAAGGCTAACCCTGAAGGCCAAGGTAAATACAAGAAATTAGGATGTTACAGCAGGTAGCAACATGGGCAGATTAGATGGGCTCAATGGTTTCAGTCTTCCAACACTTTCTATGTTTCTATATGCCCATATGTTGGCTAAGGAGAGGGCTTCAGCAGAGAGAGAGAAAGAGGTTCCAGATCTCTGAGCTGCCTCATATGGCTATGGTTCTACACCAGGAAACGCCCGCTGACACAAAACATCTTGCCATGGAGCACGTGATGGCAATGTGAGAGAACACTCTGTACCACGGACATGTAATTCTCTCCCCCTCCCTCAGTAAAAACAAAACCTTCCCCCCTTCACATCCTTCCCTGTCAGAGGGGTTCATCTTCTGGCCCACTAAAATCTGCTGTCAAAAATGTGCAGATTTAAGAAAAAAAAAATTGGGAAGAAATAAACATTGGGAAAGCTGGTCAGTGAGGTAATGGGAACAGTATGGACTATTGCAAATGTGAATAGTGTTTTAATAGTTAAAAGAACTGAACTTGACATAACCCCAGGAAAGATCCTGTTTTGCCCCTCAGGTCTGACAGATATCAGAGCAGAGCAGGCACCGGATGCAAGAGGAGTGGGGGGCACAGGGCCTTTTGGGAGATAAAGTTGCACGTCCGTGCCTTTAACCCTTCGGGATGCCCCTGCTGCCCGCTCTGGGCTGAGCACTTCCGGTCACACACATCCTGTGCCAGAAAACAGCGCCAAGTCACACAGAAAAGGCTCGCAAAGTAAACAAACTGAAAACAACAACTGTGACAAGAAGAGAGGCAGAGAAAGAAACAAGACAATCAAGGAGGAGTGGAAGAGGCCAAGAGAGGGAAAGAATGAGAGGAGGGGAAGAAGGAGAAAGTAATGAGGAGAGACAGATTGAATGGAAGCAGGAGAAGTATGGGCCAACAATTATCAAGTTTCATTACACTCACATATAGAGCGGTACTTCCACCTAGGTCCCCTGTGTCCCGCACTTCTGATGCACACTCATATATATGACAATCCTAACGGCTTTAGGAGAAAAGGCACATTGGTTTTCTGGCTAGTAATGAACTACAACTCTCATGATGCTGAAAATACAAGGCTTTAGCCCACACACACACATTGCCACTTTGGAAGAGAATTTAAGTGAATTGAAGATACTGACCTGCAATTAAATACACGGCTAAATATCATGCATGACATACTGAGGAATGATAAGATACATTATCGCTTAGAATGCTAGACCACATGGTAAAATCTTCTACATGCCATACTCATTCATTAGATGTGTACAGTTGTTCTAATCCACGGTTGCAAAGTTAAAGGCCACATTATTTTTACTTAACTCACTTTATTGGAAAATGATATATCCAGAAATGTTGAAATAGGTAAGGCAAAATATATACTTAATGGCTAAAGAAATGCTCCTTTTTTGGGAGCTGCCACGATGAAAGAATTTTTGTTCAGAGCTATGAAATCTATAATCATTCAACCAAAGATGTTGGTAGAAGATATTGCACTTCCTCACTTATGTACTAGCGTTTCATGTGCACATGATCCACTGTTGAGGGTCCATTTTGCACACATGCATACCAAGACGCAATCACATAAAGAAAAAAAAAATACTTGTGTCCAAGTATTTAATCTCTAGTAAGCAATTTGGTGACTACCTATATGGACTTACAACGGCTGCGTATCAACTGTTTTTTACCTTTTGGATTTTCATTAAAAGTTCTTTTTAGTTTTTCACCTGAGCTGCCCCACTCTATTCCTGCTTTCATTTGGTACCCGTGCCTCATGTTACATAGCAACACACACTTGTATGGTGTGTTAACTATTTTTGGTCAGACTGAGTCACACTGCTTGGGAGGGAGTAAAGGTACACACTTAATTATTTTAAAAAGAAAAACACTTTATGATAAAAAAATGTTTTCAATGTAATGAGTTG
The DNA here is from genome assembly GCA_036172795.1 of Pelodytes ibericus. Classification (NCBI taxonomy): domain Eukaryota; kingdom Metazoa; phylum Chordata; class Amphibia; order Anura; family Pelodytidae; genus Pelodytes; species Pelodytes ibericus. The sequence continues at coordinate 50,322,352 of CM069857.1, read as the reverse complement.
TCTCCAGAGAAACTGGATTTATCAAGTTATACCACCCTCGAACTCTCCGCCTTTCCATATTTATTTAGAACATAGCAGCACGCCTACAGCATCAATGAACAGTTTCCAATTTTGTTGCAGAAAAAAAGATAATACATTATTTAAAGGACAACTGTACCAACAAATAACTTGTTTTAATAGAAAGTGTAGGTATTTCACTGTTTTAATGAAAGAATACAAATAATGTATTTTACTGAGCCCTCTTTGCTTCATTTACCTCTTACAGAAGGCAGACATATTGTTTAGAATCTTAGGGCAGATCTTTAATCGCCTGCATGAAGGTTAATGCAGATTTGACCCAAGATTCTATAGAACATGTCTGCCCCCTGTTAGAGCTATTTGAAGCAAAGAATGCTCAATAATGTGTTTTATTTGTATTCTTTCATTAAAGCATCTCTATGCACACCATCTAAACACTTCACTCTTTCAATTAAACATAAGTTGTTTATTTGCCTACAGTTGTCCTTTAAAGCTGGATGATCACAGATCACCTAAAAGAAATTGGCCATGAGTTTCATCCTTTGAGTGCCACCGTTCACATGACAATTTTACATCACTGGAACATTACTTTGGTTAAATTTAATGGGGCAAATTATATATTTTTTCCTCACAAACTTTTGGTTTCTTCACTAATTATCTAGCGACATCTCATTCCAAGGTGTTTAGTTGCCTTAAGCAAACCTAGATTTCAAAAATAGCGCTGAAAGCCCCCTAAGTTGCCCCACTACTTAAAAACATGGTGTAACACTTTGGTGGTCATAGGGTACCAATACATAGCCCCCATAGCAGCATAATTGATACATTATGGAATCAACAATTGATTGAGAAGTAGGAAACCCAGTGCCAGATTCAGATGCTGACTGAAGCAAATTAGAATTAGTGGGGAGGGCTTTGCGGGTTGATGCAAACACACATACAGCTGGGAGCACAGTGCAGGATATAGCCCTTTACTCTGTGGGTCTCTCACATAACAATTGGCTCCCCCTCCCATTGACATATGGATAGAGTCCTAAGCTCTGTTTATTTCAGCAGGATGGCAAAAATAACAGTTCATTTACTTTTTATTGCCTAAAATTCCAGGGTTTAATATAACTGTCAGTTTGAGTGGAGGCCAGCTGCCGTTTGATAGGTTGCAGAGTTTGGTAAGGGTCCCCCCTCTCACTGAATGCTGGTATTAATTAAAGCATGTTATGGGGAGCAGACCCCCTTTTATGAAACTGGTCTTGGCTAGAAAAGCAATGCTGTTACAGAGTGACATGAGATAATGCCAGCACACATGTAGCAGTCTCCATGTGGGTGCAATCAAAGGGAACATTACACAAGTGAAGCTTGCTGTGGACCACAACTCCCACAACAGTCAAAAGGTTGGCTGAGTATTATGGGAGGTACAGTCCAAGTGAGATTGGAAAACCAAATCAGTTTCACAGAAGTGGGTTGGCACATTTGAGTTATTAGTCTTTACTACTAACACTGGACAAAAACATAGTTCTTGACTGCAGATAAGAACCAATTGGCTCATCCAATTTTTCAGTTCTCGTCGTAAGTTTGATTTGATCGTTTGAAATTGTATTCTTCCCGCCACTTATGCTACAAGACTAAACCATCACACTTTCTGGGGAAAAAGGATCAAATATGTCTAAACAAGCAGCTCCTTTCAATGGATATTTCTAGTGCTTTCCAGTATTGCAAGCTGATTATGAAAGCATCATTTGGGATGCTCTAATTAGTGTAGAATACAGAGACTTCATGATCCTGAAAATGTGGCTCATCAACTTGACCCTGCAATAAAAACCATATATGGTTTCTTCACTTGAGCTATGTTGATCATAGGTTATTTATGAGAATTCAATATCTATTATCTGTGTCATTGTTGGAAACAATACACATCCAAAAGATGCTACTTACGTGGAACCCAAATTGCCACTGTTTAGAGAAAACTTTGTCCAAAAGGGGCAAAGGTAATATGGTTAAACACGTTAGGATAATAAGTATAAGTACTAGCTGTTTTTTGTACATGCTCAAATATTTTTTTTTTTATTTTTTTTTTTTTACAAAGTTTGGCCACATTGTGAGGGTTGAAACGTCGCCTGCGTGCTGAATAATCACCTCCACTAAACTATTTTTAATGCTGGGTCCTTCATATTTTGTCTTCTACGTTTGGAGATTTGGGTGGCATCCCGGGACCTCAGCCCCTCACAAATATCTGAGTGCGGATCCGAATCTACTTTATTTTACATTGTGGGGGTGGACATCTTCTTAGAAAATTTGGTTGGCTCTGCCCATGGACTGTGCCCATTCATCATGCACAGACGATACTTTGTGCAAGGGCAATGACAAATTGCGTTTTTCTGATGTGGAAAAAAGCCTAAATTAGCCTTACATCTAGGGGTAGGGTTGGCACAAGCGTTCGGTAGGGTTGGCACAAGCGTTAAATAGGGTTGGCACAAGCGTTAGATTTAGGGTTAGGATTGGGGTTAAAAGGTCACTGTAGGAGAAAATGGTTAGGAAACCAAAGAAATGCTACTTTTGTTTTTTGCCATATAGCTTGCAAAAAAACAACCACGAAACATGGCATATTTCTAAAATCGGGAATAAAACAAAAATGAAGTAAAAGTTGGGAAAAAGAAAAATAATGGTATCTAAAGAAAGCCCTTCTTATGCAGATAAAAACAGTATACGATTTGTGAGTGTATATGAAACTAAAATTATTTTACATTACAGCTAAACACAAACACCGCAGAAATGTTACAACAGCCTATGTCACCAAGGGAAAGACACAAGCAAAAAATCATGTCACTAAGGGGTTAATGTTATACTAACTTTCATCATTACATATGTACAAACACATTACAGTTGTTCTCATGCATGTTAATGTTGCCAGAATGTCCAATTGCATTTGTTTGACTGTGTGATTTGCTGCAATAAATTAAATCATGTAATTGTGGAATGTTTCTATATTAAAGCCAAACAAATAAAAATGATGCAAATGTGCAGTTGATCTATCTATATGTACAATCCTGTCTATAGAACTATATTAGCATAAGAATGGATAATACCGTTCATTGCCTGGACAGAATAACATCAAAAATACCTTCCTATCATGCTTGAAGCTGCGAGCTTAAGCTTTGTTAAATCTCAGATCTACCCGGGGCTTCTTGGATTACAAGCATGTAGGCTCTGATGAAGCTGGGACCAGAATCACCCAGTGAAACGCGTTGAGAGGTCATTTACTTCATTTGGCACCTTTATACCAAGGACTTCCAGTTCTATGGGAGCTTGTTGTGGACTCCGTTTATGTTACTGGGCTTATTTTATCTACAGACACTAAGCTTATCACTATATGCAGAGAACCAATGTATAGATGATACTGCTCTATGTTCAGTTATGCTTATTACGATTCACATCTTTTCTTCATTGAGGCACAAAATAAAAGGATGTTTGTGAGTGGAATAAATAGCACATTACTTGTCCAGACATATTACGTATGTTTCTTTTATTTTCCCATGTGACATCCTGCACCTCTCCATGTACTTGTTAGGAGAAGCAGTGCTGGGCTAAAAAGTGTATTTATTACAGTTACATTATAAATATTTGGTGATACATTTATCTTTTGCTCTTCCAAACCATTGGACTCCAGAACAGGAGAGCGCAGCATTTAGTTCCATCTCCTTGGCTACTTTTGGGGCTAGCCACTCAGCATCTACCTGATGTTAAGAGCGGAGCCCTGCTCTTACTCTCTTCCCACCCAAAAGGCAAGAGGAATATCTCTGGCCAACTAGACCACCAATATTCCCAGGTATGTTAACTATTTTATATTTACCCTTATCACTTGATTAGAGGCCATAGCCATTTAATAGTACAGCTTCAATAATAGTTCATAGCCAATAAACACATTAAGTTATCCCTTCATTAGCACATAATCCCAAAGGAGAGCTTAGCCTACCTTTAAATTGAGGTGAGCTGAATATCTATCAGATCCTATGTTAGTAAATGAATGATATAATACAGCAACCAGGATGGGACTCCATAAAAACATTATGTGTCACACACAACCTCTGATCATTACTTGGACAGCACTGTCAAAGAAAAATATATGGGTAGGTCGATAAGAGCTATGGGATCTGTGGTTCAACCACAGATTCCCTAGAGAATAGAAAGTGACACGCGCATAGAAGTACTACACAGGGCATTATACCTCTAAATATGTTGGGATAATTATAAAATATATATATATATTGCTGTGTGTATTTGTAACCATCTTATTGAAATACAATTGGTGGCGGTAGTTTTTTGTTTTTTTAGATAACCTTTTACAAACTTTCCCTACATGATCAGCTAATGGTGGATTCGTTAACTATTATTAAACCCCCCCCAAAAAATATTAAAAGGCGGCTACCTGCACAGCGTACCTTTAAGAGAAAAAATAGGATCATAAAAAAAGAACAGTAGGTGTGTACACGAAGATAGAGTTGAGCGGACACCTGGATGTTCGGTTTCGGGCTCGAACATGACCCCGAAACCCATTGAAGTCAATGAGGGGACCCGAACTTTTGGGCACTAAAATCCCTCTAAAAAAGTCCTGGAAAGGGCTAGAGGGCTGCAAAAGGAAGTAAAATGTGGGTAAGAGTAGGACAAGTGCCTGCAAACAAATATGGATAGGGAAATAACTTCAAATAACATAAAATACATACAAATTAAAAATGCAGCTGAGCCATAAAATAGCACTAGATGGAATCTTTGATTTTAGCTTTGGAAGAACATAAATCTAAATCTAAAGCATGGCTGCCAGGAGGATCAACATAATTATCCATTTGAGAGAGGGTTGGAGTGCAGGGTATTCTCTTTCAGTTTATACTAAGTGACCCATAGGTTGAGGAGGCGGTGACCGTGGCGGTGTAGGTGGAAGCAGCGCAGGAGGAGAAGGAGGTAGCCAGAATTTTTCAAAGTGCGCTGTAAGCACAGTATTTGACGGTTCTATTTGACTCTCAGATATGAAGTGCACCGCAAGACGTAAACGTACTATTTACCACACAAAACTATGTGAATTTTTCAAAGTGCGCTGTAAGCACAGTATTTGACGGTTCTATTTGACTCTCAGATATGAAGTGCACCGCAAGACGCAAATGTTCTATTTACCACCCAGAATTTTTCAAAGTGCGCTGTAAGCACAGATGTAATACATGTAATGCTATTGCTATTCTATAAACCGAAAGTCTATAAACCGAATGTCTTTCGGTTTATAGACTTTCGGTTTATGGAATACATGTAATGCTATTGGCTTTCTATAAACGGAAATAGAGTCCCCATTCATAAGAAATTCTTATGAATGGGGACTCTATTTCGGTTTATAGAAAGTTAATAGCATTACATACAATGTAATCGCCGAACCCCGAACTCCAACACGAACATACAGTGGAATGTCCGTGTTTGGGTCCGGGGTCCAAAAACCGTAATGTTCAGTACGAACCCAAACAGTGCACGTAGATCCAAATCAAAATACTAACTTAAAGACAATTTTTAATAGTGCTTTTTTAGTAGTGACTGTACAGAAGATCTGTGCTACAACAAATTGAGGCGCAAATCAACAAAAAAATAAATGCACAAAAAGGAATAAAAATTTAAATTTTGAAATGGAAATTCACTATTCACCGAGATGACAGGAACTTGTAGATTTTTTTCCTTCTAGAAATAGAGGGGAGCCAACTACTGAAACTATGCAAATTGAAAGTACCAAAACCATTCAATCAGCATGTTTTTGGCTCACATAGGATTAAGTAAATAAAAAATAAAAAAACAAGACCGCAGAATGGAAAATAGACATGAAAATAGACATGATATCTGGAATAATTCTTATTTTAGGGTTATTAAGAGAATAAAGACTATTTTGAAAATGATTGTTTCTTGTTAGATATTAAGAGGTGAGGTACATCAAGATGCACCGATCACATTTCTCCATTACTGCTGTTTATCCAAAGTAAGGGGGGGGGGGTTCTGTGTTTGGGCACGCCCCCGCAATGTCAGAGTCTCACCATCTTCTATAAAGACACTGGATTTCTGCCTCGGTGATCAGGAACACAAAATCACCAAGTTGGGGCTTCTGTCCAGAACAAGTAAAGCACCATCCGTTAAGGCCAAGGCGTCCAACTGCGACCCTCCAGATGTTTTCGTACTACAAGTACCATAATTCCCTGCCATTCTAGAATGCTGGTGGAGAATTATGGGGTTTGTAGTTCTGTAGCAGCTGGAGGGCCGCAGTTGGACTGGTTAAGTGTAATATCTCTCTCTCTTTTAGCGAACTCATACAAACTATATACATCATCTTTAATGAAACTGTAAAAACTGGCCATGCCCTTTGTTTACATTCAAAACTTACCTGGACTTGCATGTGATCATAATGGGTTAAACAGTGGGTCTAAATTAGGTTTCCCTTCTTAGTTAGTCAAAATTTCATTTTATATTTGAGAATATCCTACTGACATTATAAAGTTAACTATCCTCAATAATCTTGCTGAAGGATTTCCCTAACTTTATTTGGTGAGCTACAAGTTGATCTTGTTCCTAAATGGCATAACTGTGATTGGCAAGGCATGTGCCATGTCCATGCCCCCCAGTGTTGTCTACAGCCCTCAGTAGAACATCAGGTTGTGAATAATGGGTTATTTACAAACACAGGGGAGTGTCACTGAATGCCCCCTGTATGACCATACAAATGAAAGCAAAGGGTATCTAAGATAGCAGCCTGAATTACACTGCATGCAACATTTGTTCAACTGATATGAGGAATAAACAATGTCAAACCTGACTTGTTTCCTTTATAAGAATCTATATGAATAAATGTGTAAAACCTCTTGACATGGTGCCCTGTAGGAAGTAACGGTACAATCCAGATTAGATGGAAAATTAGATTTGTTTACAGAGCATTATTAGTGGAATCTTCTTTAAATAGACCAAAGTGGCAAGAATTCCACAGTGTTCTGGGATCATTTCCTTTTAAACTTGTCTATTATTGATCTCCTAGCACTGAAAGATAAAGCTCAGTGTTTGCTGATGACAAATGTCTGGAAGTAATACATTAAAAACAGGATGCTTCTTTCTCAGGTCAGTAAAGTGGAGGAGTAGATACACCACAGGAAAAAAATCCAAGGGTTATATATTTGAGGATTGGTTAATGAATGTACACACAGTGATACAGAGGTACGGAAATCCTAGATTGAGTATTTATACGCACTAGTAATAATGTCTTCAATGGTCCAGCAATTGTGTACAAATAGGGAACAAGATATGGTTGTCATCTGACATCCTCATGATATGATGAGGCAAGTATAAATACAGCAATGTTTACTATTGATTATGACATTGGGGGTGCTTTGTAAAACTATGTCTATATGTATTCTACTTACATCCAGAAAGAAAACACACTGCACTTACAACTGTGTCTTCAAAGAGGCCTTAATCAATAATGAACTTGAAGAACATGTGTAGACTTCAGGAGCTAAACAGAACAATTTGGGAGCCAGACTAGTTATAATATACTGGGGACCAGGACTACTTGACCTGGCCAATCCCAATTAATAAAATTAGGAGGCCCAAATGCCTCCGGACCCCTCCAATAAAATTACCCACTCCAGGGTATGGAGGCTGCCCATGTACCTCTGGATTCACCAATAAAATTACCCTCCCTGGGGTCTGGCGGCTGCCCATGTGGCTCTGGCCCCCATATAATACGGATATTCTACTCCACCTTTCAAATGCCCCCAGACCCCATATATTAAAAAGAAAATTCCCCACCCCTATTTTCTGACCAAAGGACCATATTACCCCCCCCCCCCCCCCCCACACTCCTTGGTCTGGAAGCAGGACAAAGGCCCCCAATAAAAATCAACTAATTACAAATAGGTCCCTACCTATCCCCCGACCCCATACAACTACCCTGCCCAGGTAGGAAAGGGGGACAAACCAATAAAAGACATCAGTTAAAAAAAAAAAAAAACCCTTTCGAGGCCCTGCAAAAACAAATTATACCTTAGATAATGTCACACGCCATCCCCGATGGTTGGTCTTGTGTGTGTATGTATCTATGTCTAAAAACACATCTACCTCAACCTCTCTACACCTCAACCTCTCTACACCTCAACCTCTCTACACCTCTCTCTCTCTACACCTCTCTCTCTCTCTCTCTATACCTCTCTCTCTCTCTATACCTCTCTCTCTCTCTCTCTAAATATCTATATATGCAAACGGTATAAACCTGCTTGATGCGAGTAAGCTGATCCAATATATAAATTACTAAACCATGTAATTTGCTGCAATATGTTGGTCTCAAAACAACATACTTTAATGGCAGCTCAGACTGACCTCCTGCCAGTGTCACTGTGAGTCACATCAATCACCCGCCGGAATGGTGGCTTCTGGATGTGCATCTGCTCTGTGGAGTGCTCTGACCTATGATTAAGCAAAATCAGTGAGTGTGTGGGTGTGAGAGAGAAAAAGTGAGAGCGCGCATGAGTTAGAGTGAGTGAAACTGATGTGAGTGAGTGAGAGACGGACGTACACCCACACACACATCCATCCATATATATATATATCTCCAACAAATAAAAGGAACTCGCAGGTATGACAAACCAATAGGATCCTTGATTTTGCTCTTATCCTCTATCTGAAAATACCCAGAATTGTGGAGCAGCACCCATTCATTTGAAGGTATATTATTTCAAAGGGGAAGGCTGAGCAGTGTGGTATGTACCGCGAGGTATCCTAGGCCAGGGCTCGACAAACCCCAGGCGCCAGGTCATGAGACCTGCGCCTGGGTGAAGTTACCCTCCCTGTCCCCTTGCCGCTGCCATCCGATGTTTTTTTCTTTTTTCGTAGCGCGAGGGGGTAAAGTCTGTGCGTATAGCACAGACTGCAAGCTCCGCCCCCTTGCGCAACGCGTGTCTGAGTGCCGTGTGTCGTCACGTGACATCCTGGCACTCAGCAGGTCGATGACATGCTGCAGCACGGATGTCCCCTTCCCCTGCAATGAGGTAAAGCAGCAGTGAAGAAAAGACTGTGTGAGGTGGGTGTGTGTTTGTATATATGTGTATATGTATAGGAGGTGTGTGTGAGGTGTTTGTATATATGGGTATATGTAAAGTAGGTGTGTGTGAGGTGTTTGTATATATGGGTATATGTAAAGTAGGTGTGTGTGAGGTGTTTGTATAAATGGGTATATGTAAAGTAGGTGTGTGAGAGGTGTTTGGATATATGTGTATATGTAAAGTAGGTGTGTGTGAGGTGTTTGTATATATGGGTATATGTAAAGTAGGTGTGTGTGAGGTGTTTGTACATATGGGTATATGTAAAGTAGGTGTGTGTGAGGTGTCTGTACATATGGGTATATGTAAAGTAGGTGTGTGTGAGGTGTTTGTACATATGGGTATATGTAAAGTAGGTGTGTGTGAGGTGTTTGTATATATGTGCATATGTAAAGTAGGTGTGTGTGAGGTGTTTGTATATATGGGTATATGTAAAGTAGATGTGTGTGAGGTGTTTGTATATATGGGTATATGTAAAGTAGGTGTGTGAGGTGTTTGTATAAATGGGTATATGTAAAGTAGGTGTGTGAGGTGTTTGTATTTATGTGCATATGAAAGTAGATGTGTGTGAGGTGTTTGGATATATGTGTATATGTAAAGTAGGTGTGTGTTTGTATATATGTGAATAAGCCGTGTGTGTTTATGAATTGCGTGTATGCTTGCGTGATTGTCTGGCTCCTACATTTTTTGTCTGGCTCCTAAAATCTAATTAGATTTGTCAAGCCCTGTCCTAGGCGGTACATCCTAGACAATCGGGCTGCCCGTGCGGTTTTTCTTGGGGGATGGGGCGGAGTGATGACAGGTCATGTTGATGGGGTTAATGGAGGCATATAATGGGGGTGATGGGGTTAATGGAGGCATATAATGGGGGTGATGGGGCAATGGAGGTATGTAATGGGGGTGATGGGGCAATGGAGGTATGTAATGGGGGTGATGGGGGCATGTAATGGGGGTGATGGGGGCATGTAATGGGATGGGGCATGTAAGGTGATGGGGGCATGTAATGAGGTGATGGGCATGTAATGGGGTGATGGGGGCATATAATGGGGTGATGGGGGCATATAATGGGGTGATGGGGGCATATAATGGGGTGATGGGGGCATATAATGGGGTGATGGGGGCATATAATGGGGTGATGGGGTTAATGGAGGCATGTAATGGGAGTTATGGGGTTATTGGAGGCATGTAATGGGGATGATGGGGTTATTGGAGGCATGTAATGGGGGTGATGGAGACATGTAATGGAGGTGATGGGTTTAATGGATGCATATAATGGGGGTGATAGGGTATGCGATGGGGGCAATGGAGGTATCTGATGGGGGCGATGGAGGTATGTGATCAGGGTGATGTGGGTTATGGGGCATGTCGTGTGTGGGTAGGGGGGTGTCCGAATGTTTTGTCTGCCTAGGGCAGCACAAAACCAAGATACACCCCTGAGGCTGAGTGCAATACTATGGACTGTTATATACAGGTGGGAAAAAAAAAATCATTCAGCGGAATTGGAACCTTTTACAGAATGATCATAAGTTTGCCACTATGACCCAAGCACCTCCTTTTTTGTGTTACAAACGAGGTACAAATGTTTGAGTTGGTGATCGCAGACCTACTGCATTGTTACACTAGTAGTGCTGGGTTCCAACAATATCAGAAACACGGGCGCTGCAAGTGTCTTAATTGTGTAACTTGAATTTGGGCACTCATTTTCATCCTCACATCGCGATGTTCATCCTCACATCGTATTTCAGCCACAACAGATGATTACTTGTCTGTGTAGCCTAGTTAATATGGGCAAACCAGACTTTACACTTCAGGATTGAATTAGAGGACACCGTTTGTCACAACTACAGTTTATTTCCTTTGATCGTGTACCCCTGGCTCCCTGTGGATGGAGATGGGTCACGTCTCCTGCTACAGAAGGAAGTGTATTGGATTAGAACTCTCAATACCTTAGCTCCCAAGGGCTTATATAAACATTTGTCTTTAGCTACTTTTGTGTTACCACATCGCTGAAAGAACTTTCTATTATCAACGGCTAGATGTTTGTATCACTAGCTGATGAAAAAACATTCCCTTTTTTCATTTATTTTCATGTTTATTATTTTTCTTTTCTTTTTTTCTTGAATACAATGTCTTGTATTACAGGGATGTGCAATTTCTATCGCCCCGCAATGCCTGGGACATGTTATTCCGGGCACTGGGCTGTTTTAAAAAAAATGTAACCTTTAGGACTGCTGTGGGCAAGTAGCAGTGTTATCCCCTTTCTGACCACAGTATGCATACGGTAGATACTGACATGGCTAAGTGACTCGGTACCAAGACACTTCAGCCATGTCTGCTGAAACCCCCATGGAAACATCAGGTCGCTGTGACAGCCAATCACAGCGACCAGGGGTGTAATAGCCGTCAAGTGCCTGCTTTGACAGATATAGTCTCTCCCTGCTCAACGGCGATCCTGTTAGTTTTATGCCCAGGGTCCCCCATGCATCCCCAGCTTCCACCCAACGCTACAGCATTGTTAGGGTTCAATAAAAAAAAAAGTAAAATAAAAAAAAGTTAATAATACAAAATAAATTATATTAAAGAAATAAAACCCTTTTTGTTTTAACCCTAGAGATAAGGTTTGTACTTACATAAAAAAAAAAATAACTAAAAAAAAAAAAACCCCACTTTTTTTTTTTTTTGTTCTAGTCCTTACTCTAGAGTTAGGGATCGTCCAAACCCTAGGGTTCAAAAAAAATGTAATAAATTAAAATACAAAATAAAAATCTAAAAATAGTAAGTTACTCCGTGGAGGACCAGTGACATGTTAAAACTGCCAGTGGTCCTATTGGGATATCTATATATATTATATATATATTCTCTTTCTCTCTCTCTCTCTCGTTAAAATTATTTTTTTGTATCAGGACTAGTAGCTTGTCATGAGGGACAAGTAGAGTGAGCTACTGCTTTAGTCCCTGGACAAGTATATTTTTTTAAAATTTTCACACCCCTGTATTATACGAGTTTGCTTAATTTTTGTTTTTTAACTTCTGTTCCATAGGGACACATCATAATCTAGAATTCTTACATGTGTGTGTGTTCTAGTGATTGTTTAAATGTTGTAATTGTCTGCTTTCGGGCACCCTAGCTTTCTACTGTTTAGACGGTGATCTAAAAGGATTGGTGTATTTTTGTGTGGTCTTCTGTCTATCGGTCTTGTTGCGGGGCCATTTATACAGCGTCCAGTGCCTTTATAATGATGGAAGCGTGGCCTGTCTAAGCATGTCAATTGTGCGGGGAGCATGGAGCACTTTTTGGTGTATGCCATTTCCGGTGGCGTCCGAGATGTTCAAACAGGTGTGGTGTGTACTTGTTTGTGTTGGAATTGGTTGTTTTAACTTATAAAACCATGATTTTTGTACTGGTAAAGTGTCCTTAATTATGGTTCCTGGGGAAGCGAAACGTTGATTGATGACTTTTGTATAAAGATCATATTTGATAATTCTTTAATGTTTAATTTTATGTTTAGTCCCTTCAAACCAGAATATCAAAAAATTTGAACATAACCCCAATCACTAGTTAAGAAATACAGCAAGTTAAATATAAGCTTTAGTGGTCTAAAACTTAAACACAAAAACGAATTCTCAAAAAAATAATTTTTCACATACAAGGAATTCAGTATCGTCAACAATAAGGCTGCAGAAAGGTAGCTTGCATACATTCTAATCTTTCTTACAATAATAGCTTTTATCCATCATTTCCCCAAATCCAAGCATGTGGGAGTGTATAAATAGCTATTATACATATATACACATATAGAACCCATATGTTCATTATGGGCAGAGTCTCACCTTTTGTTAATTAATGGGGACAGTAATATAAAGGGAGCAGAGGCAGGGTTAATGGGATAAAAGCAGAGGCTGGAACGATAAAAAGGTAAAGGAAATAAAGCTAAGAGGATGAAACCAAAAACAAATACTTAGAGGTGAAAGAGAAATTTAACTGATGGAAACGAGACAAAGCAGCAAAACGGGGAGAGAACGTAACTAGATAAGGAGCCAGCAGGTCCAGATATGGAAAGGAGTAAGGGAGATAAGGATGTGTTAAATGGCAAGACAGACCAACATTTGGGTGACACATGAGTAACTAGAGCAGAGCTATCCAAACTTTTCATAATGGTGACACTTTTTATACATGCATTATTTCACGACACAGTAATTCAGTTTAACCTTCTAGCAAACTGGAGGTTAAACTAAACCCTTATTAACACAGGGATCGACAAACCGCGGGCGCCAGGTTGCCATGGTGACCAGGAAATCAGACCTGGTGCCCTGGGACTGTAAGCCCCGCATGGTGCCGTTATCGCCGGGGTCTTTTAAAAAAAAAAAGAGCTTCCTGCTCAGTACCCTCATGCACCGCGATTTAGTGCCCAAGCACTGTACGTGTATATGTGAATAACTGACTGACTGTATGTGTGAATGTGAATGAATGACTGACTGTATGTGACGTGTGTGTCTGTGCCGTTGTCTGACTCCTAGATATTTTTCTGGCTCCTAAAACTAAGTTAAGTTGGTCAAGCCCTGTAAATATGCCACTGTTAGTTCACCTATTATTCTCCAGTCAGGTGCCCATTAAAATATGCCACTGTTAGTTTGCCATTAACATGTTTCCCAGCCAAGTGACCAATAAAAACATAACACCCTCCTCCCCCCTTCCCCAGTATTCACCTGGCTGATGCTCTTTGGTGTGCCCAGCAATCTTGTCACCGCTTAGCTCAGTCTTCCCTCTTGCATGCAGGAGGAGGGAAATAGTGTCTGGCTATGAATTGCGGTCATATCCGGCAGTAATGAATCGAATGGATGCGGGTTGCTGACTGCTGCCCTAGTGGGCCGTTCACGTGACACACCTGCACACTACAGCTGACACACTATTGTGTTGCGCCACACCATTTGGAAAGCTCTGGTTCAGAAGTATAGTTTAATAGCAAACTGAAGGAACTCTGTTATGAGGTTCCACCTCGGACCACGGAGGTCTCCAAATTGGGATTTTGAATAGAATACATAGAATAACAGAGTTTACAGGATTCTCTCTGTCAACCTGAAAAGGGGAAATAGCACAGTTCTCTACACTTTGTTATTCAGCCTTCTCACATCACCATATGACTGATGATCACATTAATCAATGTACAAAATGCTAAGAGTCCGAGGTGTTTATCATCTAAAGCTTACTGCATCCGGCAAAGTCAAATCACTGAAAGTGTAATCAATCTGTATGTTATCCACTTTCCCACCACCCACACAGTGCCTGGCTAAGCATAATGGGAGTTCATTTCTAGAAAAGCAGGAGCTTTAGCTATTTTAATTATGAGGAACACTGAATCAATATAGTATTATGTTTATTTAACCCCTGTACTACCATTACCAAAATGCCTAGGTTGGATCTGGCAGATTTTAAAACTGATTAAAGGCAGCTGTGGTGCCAGATGTTGCCTATCCCTGTCCCAGACACAATAGGCGTGGAGGCGTTAAATAAACTTAAAAATATGTTCACAATAGCAGTGTAGGCGTTAAATTTGTTTATTTAAATAAAAAAAAAGGAAAGGAAATTAACTAGAATGGTAACGTTTAACGTTAGCAATCCCAAATAGCACTGGCTGAAATGGAACTATTGATGGAACATCAATAAGACCAGCAGTAATAATGCTCAAAACTAACAGTCTCAATAGTGAGTTTCTACCATGGGTAATGTATGGATATCACACAGTTGGGTTTGCGATTAAAATCTGTATTTTTACTGATAAACAGAAGAGAATTAAACCAAAATTGAGTAAACAAACATTTGCCAAGTTAGTTTTAGTAATGTGTTAGCAGTGAGCGGTATCAGATTCCCAGTGTCAAGGGAGCCTCAAGTGCCACTCTTTATTACTAAGAAAAGTTAGCATTACAGGGCCATCTTTTTTCCTTGTAAATATGGCATCCATTTTTATACACATACATGGTTTATACTCAGCAGAGCTCTATAGGATTACCATTTCCCTGACTCCTGAATGGTTATTTTGTTTCAAGAATCTACAAATATTTCTCAAGCCGTGATATTAAGTTGAAGCTTTGACCAAGATTCTGGGTTCAGCATCCCTCCATTACAGGTGCTCTATGAATGTCGTCATTGGCTTCCTTGGAAATAATGCAATTGCAGAGATTAACCCCTTCCTGCATATGGATGTGCTGTGTCGTCCTTAAATGCATGGCTCAAATGAACGCCATTGACAGCATAGCACACCCAGCAATGCCAACTCTGTTTCAGCCTAATTAGACTTTAAAAAAAATTAAAATTAAAAACATAAAAAAATGTTCACTACTGGAAGATGTTTTCTGTGATCAAAAGATGACTCATTAATTCACCAGAACAGTGCTTGAGAAAAGAGAAAAACCCGTTTTAAAGAAGCCAAAATTATACATTTCTCCAACTCTGCAAAGCGAACAGTGATTTCACAATGATGAATCAAGCTGGAAAGGCTCAGGAAGATAGTTTCAACATATTTGGAATGGGCTATGTGAGGACATGTGGTTGGAGAGACACTGGGAGCTCAGGAGTACAAGGACAGATGTTAAGCATCCTCTGCAAATACCATTACTGTTCTTTTAAACACAGTCATCGAACATTGCCCAGGATTTAGGGTAAATTAACATGCAATTAATATCCAAGAAATGACTCATTTTTAATTCAAAAGTAAAAGATCTTCAGAGAAGGAACGTGGGTAAGATATTAAAGTGCTTATACCGACGTTTATTCGATTTATGTTAATGTGTTTACTTTTATTGATCTCATGTTTGAGGAATAAAACAATAGGCCACCAATTCTCCTGAATATCTTCATTAACTGTTCTCCTTAGTATGAAGACATATGACATGTGAGCTGTGTGGTTTTCAAGGAATATTCTCATTTTATGTTCTATCCATTGCTTTCACACTTTAATTATCCATTTACAGTATTACACTATGTTGGGTTTTTCTGTATTTAATCCTGGTCATTTTTTCGCCATCCCGTTTCTTAACTTTTTAACATTTTCATTAACTTGCTTTACTAACAGAAGCAAAAGTGTAAGCATGCGCTCAGTCTATCTTTTTGGTAATTTAAACAGCCAGTCGTAAAGAAGTATACTCTTGAAAATGTATTCTGAGCACAAGTTTATTTTCTTTAATAAAAAAGAACGGATGAACCATTTCAGAAACGGGTCAGGTAGAAAAAAAGTGTTCTATGTCCTAGTGATTAGTGTATAGATTTTTTTAGGGGGCACGCATAATTTAACTAACGGACAGAATTCTAAAGACAGTCTATATGGAACAGGCAGTGCTAAGCAGAAGATGATTGACAACTGAAGATGCTAGTAACTAGAGAGGATAAATTTTTCTTTTCAATGAAAATAAAGTCTGCACATTGTGTATGTGATCAGTCTGGGGAGTTCTCCTGGGAATATAGAAGTTTTTCCTTGTTTTGAAGAAACAATGATGTAAGAATGTTTGTTGCAGCTTTTCTTAAGATTGTCATGAGCAATAACTCAGCTCTCTTATTACCTCAGCTTCCTCAATGAGTATGGTGTTGAAATTCTATAATGTATTTTTGGGTGATCCTTGAGATATTTATTTATTTATTTATTTTAAAGAGAAATATAAACAGCTGTGTTACGCAGACACCAATTTGTTTTAATCTACTTCTAATTCCAGCCAGAGTACATATACACGACCATATGCAAGTTAAAATAACATCAACTGGATTACAAATACAGTGTAGACATTTCTTTAAAATGACTATTGTAGCTGGAAAGGGATTTTTTATGGAATATCTACATAGGCGTACAGAGGACCATTATCAGCAACCATCACTACTCCTGTGCTCAAATGGCACAGTGTGTTAGCTAATCCAAGGTTATCATTTTAAAAGGCTAATTGATCATTAGAAAACCTCTTTGCAATTATGTTAGCACAGCTGAAAACCTGCAAGCAACATAACTGGCCTTCTTTGGACTAGTTGAGTATCTGGATCATTAGCATTTGTTAGTTTGATTACAGGCTCAGAATTGCCAGGAACGTGTCAGTCTATTTTTGTTCGAGAAGGCTATTCCATGCAAGAAATTGCCAAGAAACTGAAGTTCTTGTATAATGCTGTGTACTACTCCCATTACAGAACAGCGCAAACTGTCTCTAACCAGAACAGAAAGAAGAGTGGGAGGCTCTGGTGCACAACTGAGCAAACGGACAAGTACATTAGAGTGTCCAATTTGAGAAACATATACCTCACAGGAACTCATTTGGCAGCTTCATTAACCTCTTTGTGGCCGATCGCGGTCCTGGACTGTCATGTAGATCCGATCGCAGTATACACATTGGCATACCAATATCAATACCAGCAAGAAAACTAGCTGACCTGGCAAGCCTAGTTGTACTATTTGTGTGTGTGTGTGTGTGGGGGGGGGGGGGGGGGGGGGGGACCCTTCAGATGTGCATGCTTTACTGGCTCCTGTGCAATATATGGTGTACACATTGCAAGGAATCCTTTCAGACGTTTAAATGCAAAGATTCAAATAAACAGTTGAGACGACGATGAACACTTTTTTGCTTTTAAATTGAGTGAAATATTCCATATAAACCTCTCTTTGGGCATAAGGGGCATTTTGCTTCATTTGCCAATTTAAAACAATGGACGACTGGGAATTGCTACATTCTGAACAGTAACTATCTCTGAGGAGGATTTACAAATAGTGATGCAATGAAAGCAGTCATACAAGATGTGTATGGTTAAATCACATCTCTTATGGGTTGATTCAGTGATGTTTTTTTATGCAGTTTTTCCCCCCACTGTTAATACCAGAATCATTTGTATACTAAAGTCTGAGAAACTGTCTCAGTCTCGAAATGTGTTGCTTCCATCAAAATCTTTGCTGCATTTTTCAAATTTTATTTGACAAAAACAGTAAAGATGTTAATGTTTGGGTACATCTTTTAAAAATATAAATATGTGCACAAAATTAGAGGCTATGAAAACCCCTACTTTGCAAAGGACCTCTTGCATGTTCTCTCAGGGATTCCTGGCCTTCTTAGAAAAGTAAAAACAAAAAAACAAATACAAATTCAAAATAATGAACATAAAATTCAACTATTGATATATATCTTAAGTTAATATATGTTTAATTGATATAATATACTTCTTACCTATAAATAACATTATATTTGCAGTCAATATAGTGTATACAATTTGCTATAAATTGCAGTACTACCTCAAAGTGTTTGACGGCACAGGGGAGATTTGCTAGTGGGCCTAGTGGTCCACAAGCCCAAAACAAGCAGTGCTTTATATCTATTGATCGCCTCTTACAACGTGTACATGTTGTGTGGAATCAAGTTGTTTAAGAGAGATGATTGCTCCATGACGTGCATGTTGGCATAAATAACTCTTTCAACTCCAAGACATGTAGGCTGACAATTATAGTTAAAATGTATTTTAAAAGTACAAAACTATGAAAAAAACCCTTCCTCAATTTTATTTATATCAAAGGGATACAAAAAGGCAGCTTAATATGCGCAATAAATACATCATAACACTATATATCAATAATATATTAATGATAAAACTATAATTTAAAAAAAGAAAGCTATCCATGAATAAAACAGCATACTATATATTAATAAACACTATATATCAAAACATAAAATATATTAATAAACACTATATTAATAGAACAGTATATAAATAAGTAAAACATAACTGCATATATAAACACTATATTAATATAACACTATAGAATCGATAAATAAATCACAACACTATATGTTAATAAACACTATATTATTAGGACACTACATATATTAATAAATAAAACATAACATTATATATTGTTACTTTACAGCAGTTTAGTTTGTTATCTTAATGTAACAAATACCCATAATTAAACTGGCTCAGAAAGTCATGTGCCATGTTCTCTCCTGTTACAATCAACTTCTCAAAATTACATAACATTATATTTAGTATTTCAGGATTATTCAATGTGAATGCGCATCATCATCACCCAAGCATTGTCTCAATGAAGATGATGAGAATCACAGTCCAAGCCACATTGATGGAGAGAGGCTACTCAGCTAAGTTGACCACATAATTCAGAAACACTTATGAAAAATGCATGATCCCGGGCTGCATAGACGAAGTGAAATGGGCAGACTGATAACAGTTTACTGATTTCAAGCCTGGAATATACATTTATCATAAATATCACTGAATAAGACGACAAAGTAGTCACCCAATACTCTGTCTTCATTTATGTAATTTAATATGCTTTTTTTTTTTTACATTTATTATGTTTTTATTAGTTTATTCCAATAAAGGCTATTGAAGACTTCAGAACACATGTATCTCTTTACGGTCATCATTCATGGCTTTCACACAATGACAGATCAGGTAGTGTTTGTATTTTCAACACAATATGAAATAAACGGACTTCCTCCAGGAATTTATATCTGTACTATACCAACGGGACATTGTGATCTCCTTTGGCTTTCGGAAAAGCAGTAGCTTATTTTGAGTGATCCTTCTTATCGCTAATTTCCATGACGTTTCTATGGCTTAATAGTCTTGTCAAGGGACTTGACCTAATGCATGCATCACTTCTTACATGGACTACAGAAAATTAGTCATGCTCAAAAACACATGCCACATCCTGGTTAGAGGCTTTACAGAGATTTCAGGCATCAAGTGAAATCTTAAGACACATTCTTCGGTACCTTTTGTCTTACTGACGTGACGCATGATTCTGAGGCAGACTTGAGCATACTCGATACTACATCTATTTTATTCAGCCAAAATGCTTATAAGCCTCTCCAGTAGTACAGTTAACTAGCTTCCACTGGCCTCACAATTCCTTGAGCAAAGCTTCGTTATTTTAAGAATCGTTATTCCTGGTTGCACAGATGAGGTCACTGCCTCTGACTTAAGGTACACACACCCTGGCACTAACACAGCTCTCACACAATTGCTTATTTAACTCTGGAACCAAACAAGAAACTGGAGGCAAGAAATGTGTAGTATGTAACATTACAGGGACATTTCATTTCACTGTGTACACTGTCTATAATCTGCTCAGTTAAAAAGTCATACACAAAATGATCTGCATGAAATTACCAAGAGTACTTGTTCCTGGCTAATTCTTGGTATTTAAAACCTGACACGATAAATTCTGACACGTAAGATTTATCTAGAATTCGGCCACTATTCACTTCAGTGGTAAAGCGCTCCCTCCAATCAAGGAAGTGAGAGTTCCTGTTAATGAACTTTGCAATGATGGTCTCACTTATCACTGTCTGAGAATTTTAGCTGCCATGTTTCTGGCCAACGCATTTCGCATACAGAGTACAGTGATCTTGCCTTTCCTTGAGACAATGAATCCCTTAATACATAGGTTCTGCATTATTCTCTGCGTTGTGCTGCTGTTGCAGCTGACACAGGGTTAGTTTCTATAAAGCCAACGGTGACCTCGAGCGAAGTGTGTTAGGCCGTAGGCCAAAAACAGTACTGTGCCCTCTGTTATAAGATTTGTCTCTATATTTTGCAGAATGTCTTATATTAACCGTGTTTTATTAAACGCACATGAATATAAATACTGTGATCCCAGTCATCTGTCCCACAATTTCTCTAAATTACCCTCTTAGAGTAACAAGGACCACCACTTGCTCATGCTGGAGCAGCCAATTGCTTATTTCATACACATATATCCCTTTCAAATACATATATCCGTATTCACGTGACTATTGCGCCATCGAATCTAATGCACACTTCAAATTTTGACACCTTGAAGCCAGAACAAGTTTTCACCGGCGAACATAATGCAAATTTGTACAAGAAGTATTTTTGTTCATAACAATTAGATTATGCTACCAATTTACCATAGTTTTATTATAAATTACATTGCTATACAACATTATTGCATTTCTAAGTTAGAGAGGGTAGTACGCATGCACAGTTTGTCTTCATTGCATTGTGCTTTCCTTTTTGTTCATAGCAATTTTTTTTTTTTTTTGGTTTAAGTTGCAATATAAAACATTCGAGAATTTAATGCACCATCAGTTCTAATGAGCACTCACATTTTGGAGACACAGATTGGTGAAAAAAGGTGCGCATTAGATTTGAGTAAATACGGTATTGATAGAGGCGCTGATTTGTATCTCATCAAAGTTTCACCTAATCCAACTCTTGAGGGTTCCTAAATAGTGAAATGTGGTGATTTGACAACCAGCTTACAAAACAGACCTAAACAGACTTGGGATCATTTTCGACAACTCACTTTCCAATACACAGCCTTTGCTGCTGACGTCACACACATGCACATCCCCATGCATTGATCAATGCCTGGGAGAATTCCTGCAAAAGATATGTTGTCACGAGAGGTATTGCTAAAGTTAAAAGATTAATTGCTTTCATTTTCTTTAGGCTGCTGTGGTTCTAGTCTAGTGAATTTATAGAAGACCCACTTTTAAGAGAAGGACCCTCCCTTATACATGTGCCCCTTCATTGCTAATTCTCCAGAGTTTTAATCCAAGTATTGGAGGGGATGCCAGTCTTTTTTGTGAGGTCCTCTCGTGTGGCAAAGACAAGCTGTGCTGGAAATTCAGCCGGAACAGATTAAAAACTAATAAATTGTGTAGGGGGAGGCGCTCCAACCTTTCTTAGTAACTCGACACACTTGAATGAGACAAAACAATTCAAGTAACTGTTGTTATGAGGTACAAGTTCACATTACTAAACCACACACATCCTTGTATCATGTATACAAGACAAGCAAATAGCTCCTTCTACCTCTCGGTACTAGGAAAAGTAGAAACAACATCCAGCATCACAGCTCACTAACAGTGTGCATAAATAAACTGATACAGAACTCCTTTCTATCTCCCATTACTGGGAATGGTGAATACTGCCATTCAGCATCACCAGCTTGTAACTCTGTGTAGATATGTGATGACCTGGAAGTGTCAGTAGGCTCCCTGTACACATATTGATGTTCTTGGGCAGATCTTAAAGGGGCAGCTCCATAGTGGGCAATTTTTTTTTTTTAAATACCGGTAAGTACTCTGCCATGTAAAAAGTAAATAAGAAACAAGCCTGCATCATAGGATATTTCCTCAACTCTTGCAATGCCCTTAAAACTGCACACAAAGTGAGTTCAGCAGCAGAAGGTTGCTTGTACAGTAATTGCTAATGACAGTACTTTCTCAGTGGTCCTTTGAACTCTCACTGATGTCACTAGACATGCCTTATCGTCTGTATTACTACACACTCGAGCCTTTATTATTGGCAGATGTTCTACCTTTCGTGTAACACAGCCATTTTAAAAAGAAACCTTCTTTTTGACCTATTCTCCTTGAAGAATACCTTATCTCTTGTAGCCCTTTGTCTCCCAATGTCTTGAATCAATTTATTTTTCTCTGTCTTGGTAGATTTTCCTCCAGTCAGTTGAATACCATTTCATTGACCAGCAATTAACTGCTTACCAATGGCCTTCTGATTTTTGGTGATTGAAAGTCACATTAAGTTTGTCAAAATTTAGGACACTTTTCAGCTTGTCTGACAAACTGTGTTTGCGCAAAATTGTCTTTCTTCTCAAAAACGTGTACTAGACTTTAGATTGGTAGGTTTACCTGGATTTAAGGTGAGAATAAAAATTACAGTTCTTGGGATATCAATATTAAAAAATTATTTGTAAATGAAGACATTTTCTTGTAGTTGGAAAACTTCACTAGACAGAACTGACAACGGTTGGTAGATAGAAAAATGTATTGTTGCCTCACAAGAAGACCATCTTGTTTACTTAGTATCGTACTTAACAAATGCGCTTCTGAGGTGAAGGTCTGAATACTGACACATTTCTAAAGCAAATGGAGAATCTCAAAGGGAACAATGCACCATAGAAAAGAAAGGGAAAAAAAACCAAGAAGCATTTTATTCATCTTAATATGGCCATTCGCTTAAGAAGGAAACTGTAATTTCTATATAGAAGTGAAGTCCCAATGTACCATTCATGTAGGATTGTTTCCGGTCACTTTTTGCTCTTCTGATCACTTAAGAAAAATGTTAAAAAAGGGACGCTCCACATCTTTTATATATAGTAGGTATTGGTAGTGTGCGAGGAGCTGTAGTCTAGTAGTAGTTAATTTAAACTTAA
This sequence comes from Pelodytes ibericus, assembly GCA_036172795.1. Lineage (NCBI taxonomy): Eukaryota > Metazoa > Chordata > Amphibia > Anura > Pelodytidae > Pelodytes > Pelodytes ibericus. Next base: position 50,299,057 of record CM069857.1, on the reverse strand, counting down.
TATGAATATAATTTTCACAAAGCAACATTTTTGGACCTTGTAAGATCCCATACAGCTAAAAAAACAAAATTGCATGGTTCTTTTAACAGCTTCTGGTGCAGAAATCTTTAACTCCTCTGATGGTACATTAATAAGAGAGAAATGCAGCTTGGAGATATGTTATGGACACATTTAATACATAAGACCATAAACTACATACTGATAAACATACACCTGTCAAGGACTACTCACACAGCTTAGAAATTCTCATCTTATATATATTCTCACTTCCTCCATTCCTCATTTTGAAGTAGTCCAATCAGCAGTTTCTTCACTTCATAACCGAATTTGTCTTCTGTCTTCACTACCTCATCTAACCCCCATCTGTTCCCTTACACTGTACCCAACTCCGGAATGTAATATTATAAAAATTCCTTCAGGGACACAATAAGTTTTGTCTACTTGGCTGGTCCTGCTCGCCATCACATATTTCTTAAAATACCCAACTGCAAGATTGTGACCCACGCAAACAGAGCAGACAATGTACTTATTACATGCTCTCTATCTCAAACCTTATTATCCCACTGGCATATGATATGGTATAGACTAATTAGAATACAACACAAGATATAAAGGAGAAATAAAAAGTTTTACAAAACAGCACTTCTTGCTGTACTGCCTGACACATAGTCTAAAGCAGGGGAGTCAAAGTGCGGCCCGCCAGCTGCTGATGACCTTCAGCTCCCATAATGCTATGTCAGGAAAGAGGCTGCTATGGGAGACACAGTTCCCAAACCGCTGGGAGGCCGCAGATTGACACACTTGGTCTAGAATGCTGGGCACAGTCTTTTGGTACCCAAAATGAACAAGTGGAAATCAATGATTTAAAACACATACTTTACTGCACTCTAATGTAAACCATACAAAAAAAGCTTCAAAATATAAATACACAGTACATATTCAAGATGGAGAAAGGAGAACATTCTGCCCCTTTAATTAAAGATGCCTTTATAATAGTAAAGTCTGTTTGCACATACAGAAAATTAGAGTGCAAGCCCTGTGGGACAGCATGTTTTTTTTCCACATACGCCAATACAACAGAAATATGGAATTCACATACTGACAACAAAGCGGAACTCCCACTCTTGCAAAATAGCACCAATGACCTTACTAATAATAAACCATCCCCCCCATGGGCACTGCAAAGATAATGAAGCTATGGAAAGAATTCCTTCTAAATCCCCGGTACCCTGGAAATGTTTTGTTCGACAACAGCAGCTTTTCCTTCCAGAACCAAACCCTTCCTTCATAATCCCTTCAGTGTGACATAACCAGCTGCTGCTGCCATGAAGAGGGAAGTGTCACAACCCGTGCACATAGTGAGCTTGATGTATCAACATCTCCGGGTGTAGGTGAATCAGTCACAAGTAGCTCACAGTTAGGTACCCGACTCTGCAAAAGAATCCGAGTCACAGGAAACTAGGTCTAATCATCACGGTGAGATTTGCTGTTAGAATTAACACACTACTCATTGACAAGGGTTAACCAGAGAAATGTGACAATATTTACCATAAAGATAGAGCATCGAAAATGCATCTGTAACCCTGTAAATGATGACAAACATGATAATGTAGCCACGAGCTCACCCCTCGGGCAGGCTAACATCTCTGGGAATATTTCTTTCCACTGCAGTGGAAAGATATAACTGAATTTGACCCCGTCTAAATAAAATTCCTATTCTCTCTTAATAATCTTAACAAATGGTTTTTATTATATATGCAGGGCTAAAGGTGACTTTGTCACTGACTATTCACATTGATGTATAGTAGGTGTGATGAAGAGGAGGAGGAGTAGAGGTACCTCCCCCCCCTTTTTAACATGCAACCTTAGCTCACCCAATGTCCCCAGTAACCTTCATTTTAGCTCCCCCAAATTGCTGCCCCTTTGCCCCACCTTAGTGCAGGCCATTAGGAGGTGAGGCACAGGAAGGGAAAGCATATCTAGAAATGAAAACAAACAGGAGCAGCAGACCTCCGTACAGCAACAGGCTCAGGGAGGTTCAGCCTACAAGATGTATGGCATGGCAGGATGGAGCCCCAGGCTGACTGGTGCAGCGCTGGCCCCGCAGCCCTGCCTGTGTTTCCCATTATGTAACCCTGGTCATGGGCAGGCAGCCAGGCTCCAAATGAAAAAGAAACTCTGGCTTGGCATGGCTTCTATTTTCCTATCCTCACTCAGGGTCAGCACGGTGTCACACAGCTGTAGAGAAAGCTCCAGGGATCGAAGCTGGGAAACGCTCCAAAGCCAGAGACCTGGGTTCAAGTGCCAGCTGAGAGCAATAAACCAAGCGCCGCAGCTGCAGAGAGTTGATGGTTCTCAAACGTCCCCCGACTATTCCGGTTTGTGAGAGCAACGGATGAAGGAATCAGAGAACACAGCGTCACGGCATAAGGCGGGTGGGATGCTGGCAGCACTCCTGCTCTATTAGTTGTATGTCAGGACTCACATCTTCCCTTTGTTTCGTCTTTCAGGGCTGCACACATTCTTTGCAACAATAGAATTTAACTCTGAGAACAGTATCTATATGTATGGGTAAGTATTAACTTAAAACTGCACTAGACCACACAGGGCAAGAAGAGCTTTCAAGTTTGAATTTTGCACCCATACATAGAGCAGGGCAATAGTGCATGATGGTCTCGCAACAAGGATACACTGTGCAGTAACATAAACCCCCCACACACCCAAGAAACATAGCACATCCTTTAACCCTGCTGCAGGACATATGCCAAAGGTCTTAAAGGAGAAAGAAAAAAAAAATCAGTCTCTGGCTGTGTCCATTTCCATATATGTGAACAGAGTGTTGGACTCGGACCTAAAGCAAAAAAATAAAATAAAAAAAATATATGTTCTTTTATTTCCTTAAATTTCCTTCAACACTGCTCCCTGGGTACATCATTTTTCTTTATAGCAATGAACTGTGAGGTCAGCTCAGAAATTCTGCCGAGCCAACATCACTAGTCAGAGTTGTAAAGAAAAACTAGATGCTCCCTGGAAGGGGGAGGAGGTGGTGGTGAAGTAAATTAAAGAGGGAAAGAAAAAAAAAAAATCTGGGATTGAATGAGAGGAAGATTTTTTTGGACACATTCTAACAAAAGCAGCAGTTTGTGTCTTGGGGACTGGGGTAAAAAAACAAAACCCCACTGTACATTGCTATGTAATACTAGTCACCTGTACTGGGGATGCACCCAAAGAAGGATTAGAGGAACTGGAATATTGACATCTGCTAAGCAGAATAACTTCCAAACATGAATCCAAGCGTACTGATACGCTAATCTGCAACACATGAAGGAAACTAGTTCAATATGTCCAGGTAGAATAAGACAAGTGTCTAAACATTGCTGTGTAGCATCATTCATAAATACACAGGTATGCAGGTATGAATAGGAAATACACAAGCAAACAAGATCTCAAATACAATGTGTGGTTTAGGCTTTGATGTTCCTCAAGGGTTTTTCTATTGCTCTTACCCTACCCAAAAGTTATATTACAATATAAAATTACAAGTGACCACGCTCCCAACCTAAGCTTCTGCATCTTCATTTAAAAGTTAGACAAATACCCACATTCTCAGACACACACAACTCAGAATACTTATTTATATGCCAAGAACCCCAAGGACAGGAAATGCAAGAGGTTAAGCAAACAAGAATTGTACCTATGCTCTGCATAACACAGCCTTGCTAGTAACATAATTCATGACATCACTACGGTGGTATGCTCATGTCATAATTCTAATTACAAATTTTACAGGAGCAAAGGAGGAGGGGTGATGGTGAAGCTGTGTGAATGAACATTTTAGCATTTCACGATGAGTCACAGTGCTGGAGGGAAAACATCATGGAGACTTAAAGGAAAGAAATGATGCTGCCAGTTTGATTCTGAAGTTTAAAAAGTAACATCCAGATTAATATTTATACACAGCCTAGTAGTGCAATTATAATGTTAACTAGTCTCACTAAGACTTTGAAGCGCTTACTGTAAGTCATATTTTTCTAAACCATAGCTTTCCAAAATTTCATGATGGTGACATTTTTTATATATGCATCATTTCACGACACAGTAATTCATATTACTGGAAAACTGGAGGTTAATCTAAACCATTATTAACATATGCCCCAGCCAGGTGTCTACTAAATATGGCACTGTTAGTTTGCCCATTACATATGGCACAGTTTGACCATTAAAATATTCCCAAGTCAGGAGCTCATTAACATATGCCCCAGCCAGGTGCCTATTAAATATGCTACTGTAAACTTGCCCACTACATATGCCACAGTTTGCCCATTAAATTATTCCCAAGTCAGGTGCCCATTAACATATGCCCCAGCCAGGTGCCCATTAAAATAAGCCACTATTACTTTTTCCATTAACATATTTCCCAGCCAAGTAAAACATTACTTGGCTGGGAAATAAAAACATTAACACCCTCCTCCACTTTCCCCAATTTTCACCTGACTGCTGCTCTTTCGTGTGCCCAGCCGTCTTCTCACCGCTCAGCTTCGTCTTGCCTCTTGCACGCAGAGCGCAATAGTTGCCGGATATGACATGTGGCAATGACAACAAGGCTGCCCCAGTGTGAGATGTCACGTGGGCGCCACACAGCAAATGACACACTATTGTGTCAAATCACACCATTTGGAAAGCTTTGTTCTAAAGTTTTGTAAACAAATGTGACCCAAAAGTCTGAATTTGTAGGGTACTAGGAATTTTTTACAAAAGGAATATACATCTACATAGTGCCCCTATTTAGTACGTACAGTTCCTTTTTAAGAGCTTAAGATGTGTAGCAGTGTATCAGAGAGCTCTATGCGCAATGAATATACAGGTAAACCCTGTTATAACGTCATGAGTTAGAACACTGTTCCATGAATAAGTCAGCGCCCCAGCGTGGAGTCATTAGGGCACCGGAACTCGCTATACACGGCACTCCTAATACTGTATACATACATGCAACAAAACTCCTCCTAGCTATGTCCCTATCCTAATTCTTCAGTTGTCCTAATACTAGCTCACTAATTCTTCAGTTGTCCTGTTACTAGCTCACTAATTCTTCAGTTGTCCTAATACTAGCTCACCAATTCTTCAGTTTTCCTAATACCAGCTCACTAATTTTTCGGTTTTCCTAATGCATGTGAACTCTCTCTCGAATATCCATATATAGAGATTTAAAATTTAAATTCTGATAAAATTGTAACATTTATTTTTAGGACCATGTCAACTCAGCAGTGAGTCTTATAATAAATGGTCTGTCCAGCTTCCATAGTGAACATTGTTTCTTCATTATGATAAAATCAATATCATAAAGAATATCTCATTTGCATATGCATTAGAAGTAATGCTTTTTCTACAAAAATTGCTCTACAGTTGGTTTGCTATTAATTTAAAGATTTTGAATGCTTTATTTAAAATATATTTTTAATACTGATTGGAGGTTTATAGATGCTCTTTCACACACATATTTTTATGTTATATACATCATTTGTTATAATGTTTTAATTACTATTTTATTTAGCACGTCTCTACCAATATTATCCACTGTGTGAATCAATTGTGTTTATTGTATCTAGAATGTTGAAGATAATTAGCCCTTTGAGGCATGTGAGCTGTTTGGTTACTTATGGTATGTATTGCACATTGTTCACTTGTTATTTTCATTTATGATTAAGCGTAACTTCTGATCACCCTGGCGTTTTTATATGGGCCTATTCATCGAATAAATTACTCGACTGGATCCTGTTACCCGTGTGCTTTTGTATATGTCCTTTTCCTAGCCCTGTGAGTAATTCTCTCTCTCACCCTATCTGTAAAGTGATTATTTGACATCACACTGGCTATCATTTCCTATCTATTTCTATTAGATCTGGCATCGTTTCCGCATATATGTATGGTGGGGGAACCCAGGAAATCCTCACCTGTACCGGATAGGTATGAGCCTAGAGGTAAAATATATAAATTAACATCTAAAGAGTATTCAGTATACTGCACCATGATGGTTTCTATTCTTTTTACATATTTTAAAGTGATATAAGACTACACAGACTTAAATATTCAGAAATGTGATTTTATTTTTTTGCGCCACCTTACACTTATCTCAGTTGTAATCTGCTTAAGTTTTAAAGGACAATTCAACTTTTTTTTTAACCATTTAAGGAAGCAAATTTTAAAAGAAAACATGCCCGGCTTCTCCCAAGTAAACCTGACGTGTCTCTTCATAGATTAACTTTTATTTTTAAAATTATGTGAGCATTTTGGCCATAAATTGAATTAATCCAGTTTGACCACTAGTAATATGTGTGTGAAAAATTTGGGAACAAGCCCATTTTTAAATGTCATCGCGTATTTTTTTATTTTTTAATTCCCTGGAGTTTTTTTTTTAATTCCAGAGAACTAGCTGGTAGTTGTAAAGAATATTAAAAGCAAAACAGTCACTGGCGGCTCCTCTTTCTTTGGCACGGGTTTTCGGGGACATCAGTACTTATCGTAAGAGCCATGGATTCAGTGCTGAACCTTGCGGCCATTGATAGTAAGGTCTATTCACTTAACAGTAACAGATGAACTAAAAATGTATATGTACTAAAGTGCCACTAAACCTTTCAGTAATAGAAGCAAAAGTTAAAAACCTAGTGCCACCTGCCTTAAGTACACCTGGCATGCATCTTTAGAGATACATGTGGGTTTACCATGAAGCTCTGCTTCTCAGATGAGGCAGAGGACATCTGGATGCCAGCACAGCAACACTCAGGCAATCAGGAAGGGGCTTGTTGAATGTGTCTGGTCAAGGTCTGTCCAGTCCATTGTACATGCCAGTTTATCCTCATACTACTAGGGTCATTTACATTTTACTTGTGCATCTATACTAGAAGAATATACGCTAAGCAGCTATCCCTCTCATTCACACTTTCATAACTGCTAAAGCTTTTTTTAACCTGAATTAAGAACTTATTAGACATCCACATACTATATGGATCTTAAGGATGCCATGCATTTATATGATTGGCCATTTGTTTGATGGATACATAACCTATAGGTGCTGCCCTACTAAATGTTTAAAAATTGAATGTTATTATGTGGAAAATCTATTTATTAAATCAAGCAAGTTCCTAGGTGACATTTTCTTGTATTAGTTGGTTCCCTATAGATACACATGCCCTTTACATTCTGCAGGATTTTGATAAAACGATATGCCCTGCAAAAATCTGACAGCTCTGACAATCCTGACTATACACCTCAAACGAAAAATAACAATACGTGGATGTGTGATCAGGCTGCACATATAGTTACCATGAGCGATACCTTAATTGTTACTTTTTCCCCCTGATATTTCAGTTTTTGATTTTTGCTAGAGAACAGAGCGTGAGGATCAGCAGGAGTATTAAATCTTATATTTGCAAGTAAATCAAACATTCAAAATTAGAAAATACTGAACATTAAAATTAAAAAAGTAGGTTATTTTAAAGTAGGAATGGACCTTCAATGCCTGATTTTAGCAATTTTTAGTGAACAGCGGTTGGTATATTGAGAGTATAGTATATCCCTGTGGACTGTATTGCTTTTCCCTTGCGCCACCAGGTTCCAACACTGAACCCATGCTGTCTAACAAAGCAGGGGAATGAGTGATCTTCCATTAATTGTATAGATTGAACTTCCACTGTATAGATTTCTAAGAGACTGGGAAGAAAACTAAAAAAACACTATTGCTTTACTGATCCCATCAGTTGATAAAAATAAATGGGGGTCATGTATAAATGTAAAATGTGGGGAGAGGTAGAAAAAGGCACAATCACCGTTTGTTATGTATATTGGCAATGGCGCATTTTTATACATTTCGACACTTATCAGCAGAAGTCAGATTTATACATAGGGGCACATGCAGATAGTGCCATGTTCTGCACATTTATACATGACCCCCAATGGGTTTACTGCCCGTTATATTTTGTATTGTTATTAAATCTTTTTCATTCATTGACCCTACTTAAAGGATTGTATGAAATTTGGCAGATTTGTAGAAACCTGTGACCGAACAGTTATATATATATTTTTTTTATTTATTTTTTTCGCATAAGATTTGAAAAACTGCCTTTACATGCTTTCCTCATATTGAAGTACAAGTTTCGGTGAAGATCTGATTTATAAAATGTGGTTCAGAAGAGATCTGGGTAGGTAATCCTTAGGTAGGGAGGTTATTGTATCTTATTTCAGGGCAGGTCTGGTTGGTAAATAAATGGACCGGTGGTTTTTATGAGGGCTGGTGAGAAAATGGAAAACCCACTTAAAGCTACTGTGAAATTTTCGTTTCTCCAAGAAAATGTAAAAATGTCAGAAGAAAGAAGGTAGGAAGAAAAGACCAGTGTTTTTAAAATTGATATATATATGGATGGAAATATTGATTATCCTCAGACATCTAAGGTTGAAACACTGAATACTGTCAGACATTTCTTGTGTAGAACACATACTGTTTGTTCGTAAACCGGCAAGAGAATCCATGTAAAATGCACTTTTCTATGAATAAGGTACAAGAAATAATACGTTTTGGTGGTTGAGCTACAGGTAAGGGTTTGACAGCTGTAATAACAGGGCCAGAGGTGATGTATTTGTGTCAAGCAGCATGTAAAATGTTCATGATGTACTTTCTATAAACGTTTGTCTACTGTACTCCTATATAATGTCAAAGTACTCTAATGACAGATTGAAAACATGCAGTATATCCCTTCATATAGGGCTCGACAAATCCCAGGCGATCATGAGCCATGGCTCCTAGAATCCCTACTACTGAAGTGTTTTACATAGAACTCTATGTAAGTACATTTATCTAGCTCCTAACATTGGTTCCTAGGCCTACCTTATTACCAGTACAATATCAACCCTAAAATACTAGAGGTCTATCATCCAGCATAACTACCTTGTTGTACTAATGCAGGACCTGATCTTTCAACGCAAGAGTGACAAGTATCCACCTGATAAAGATGACTGTGTACTTAATTGTGTTTGACATTTTGTAGCTCATATAGTGTCAACTCATGTAATGCCATGCACTGATTCTGGCTTGGCTCTGCATTCCTTTTATACTCCATCAAAGATAACATTTATCAGACTTTCACATTTCAGAAAGCATTAAGGGACTTACTCTTTGCAGGCAGTCACAACACTGGGTGGGGGATTCCATGTCTCTGGGTGACCCAACATCCAATCTGACCAAACTTTGACACTGGGGAGCAGCTCTTTCAGATCCGTTGAAAACAAAGAAACTTTCAAATCTTCTTCATCCTCTGTGGCAGATCCTGATAAAAATGGGGAAAAAAATTAGTCCAATCAGGACATATCTCACATAGTGTTTCACTGGTCATCACAGTGATCAGTTTGCGGACACATAAGCCAAGTATTCACCTTTTTCTCCATGGCTACTTTGTTCCTTTCTTTGAATTTTTAGCAACTGGATACACCTGGTCACCAGAAGAGAGAACATAGAAAGACCCAGGAAAGTGGCTTGGTCTTGTATTGTCGAGCGTGAGCCTTCAGATTGCCTGTCTGTAACAAGAGATACAGCACAATTATAGCGGAAAAATGTACATATCCAACATTTGTTCTGGAAGTGACTCTGCATGTGTTTAAATGCAAGGTGTATACAGTAAGCTATCAGACAGGGAGAGGGGAGAGCAAGAGGATCACACAGAATCCCAAAACACAACAAAATATTGGACAAGAAAACAGCTGTTTCAACACTTAACTCATATAGTGGGCAACACAATATTCAATGTTATTTAGATTTACTTGGTTATAAAGGACATTGTAAATGGACAACAATGCAAAGGAATTCATGAATGCCAGAGATGTGCAAAAAGAGTATGCCAAAGAACAACTACATCTTAATGTTTACTCTGATGGGTTAATTGCGTTATCTGCGGTTATAATCTATGTTTCTATGTGTTCTGCTAGCTGAAACAGACTTTGGCACCATGATGTGTTTCCAGAGTTCAGCAATAAAATCTCAAAACAAGGCGCTAAGCTGTGCTAATCACAGGCCAAGTTGGGGCTGAAGACTTCTACTGGAATGTTTCTTGCAGGTCATAACTCCGATATTTAGGGACCAGATCCCCCAGCCTTTACCACCGTGGCATTACTAACCTATCCTAGTCACACTGAATAAAATGACTTGCTGCATGCAGCTTGATAGAACTAATGGGATCAGGGGTGATGCACAGAACCTGTCAAATATATGAAGTGCTTTACAGAAGTACTGAATGCCTTGTGGGTCATTGGTTTCAGTGGCGTCCCGAGGGGGGTGCGGTGGGGGTGACACCGCCAGCGGGGTTAACACCCGTGCTGCCGTCATCCCATCCGCAGCGCATCCCGCTGCTGTAGTTGTATTTTTTTTCTCTGGCCACTCTCCACATCCGCTGGATTCAGCCGCCGGAAAAAAAAAAAAAAAAAAGGAAAAAATCCCTGCGACCGATTGTGATGTAACGTCACATCCGGTGTCAGTGTTTCCCTCCTCCATGCAGGAGGGAAGACTGCACGGAGGAGGCCTCCGGGGACACGGAGCAGCAGCCAGGCGGAAAATAATGGGGAAGGGGGGAGGAGGGACGAATAAAACGAGCACTGTAACGACACAATATTACAGGCATCTGAATGGCATAATATTACAGGCATCTGAAAGGCACAATATTACAGGCATCTGAATGGCACAATATTACTAGCATTTGAATGGCACAATATTACTGGCATCTGAATGGCACAATATCACTCATCTGAATGGCACAATAATGATGGCATCTGAATGGCATAATACAGGCATTTGAATGGCACAATAATACAGGCATCTGAATGGCACAATAATTATGGCATCTTAATGGTGCAATAACACTGGCATCTGAAAGGTGCAATAATACTGGCATCTTAATGGTGCAATAATACTGACATCTTAATGGTGCAATAATACTGACATCTTAATGGCGCAATAATACTGGCATCTTAATGGCGCAATAATACTGGCATCTTAATGGCACAATAATACTGGCATCTTAATGGCACAATATTACTGGCATCTTGATGGGCAAATTGGATGGGGCATCTTAATGGCACAATATTACTGGCATCTGAATGGCACAATATTACCGGCATATTAGGCAAATTGTCTGGCTTATAAACCGCAAAAAAATACTGCCATATTATTGTGTGTGACATAATTTGTGGTGCTCCTGTATGTGGCATATTTATGGGGCTCTGGTGTGGCATAATTTATGGGGCTCTTATGTGTGTCATAATTATGGGGCTCCTGTGTGTGGCATAGTTAACGGGCTCCTGTATGTGGCATATTTAATGGGCCATCTGACTGGCATTACTAAGGAATATGTTTGGCATGGTATTGGAGGAAATCCAAGAGGGGGTGACACCAACCCTAGTGACGCCTCTGATTGGTTCTATTTTATAAACAAGTCATCCAATCCCCAGCAAGAAGAAATTCACTCATTTTAGATCTGAGGATCACCGGATAGGGTGCTTCCTTATTATTGCAACTCCGTTGAATAAAACATTGATTCTTAAAAAATAATGGGGAAGGGGGGAGGAGGGACGAATAAAACGAGCACTGTAACGACACAATATTACAGGCATCTGAATGGCATAATATTACAGGCATCTGAAAGGCACAATATTACAGGCATCTGAATGGCACAATATTACTAGCATTTGAATGGCACAATATTACTGGCATCTGAATGGCACAATATCACTCATCTGAATGGCACAATAATGATGGCATCTGAATGGCATAATACAGGCATTTGAATGGCACAATAATACAGGCATCTGAATGGCACAATAATTATGGCATCTTAATGGTGCAATAACACTGGCATCTGAAAGGTGCAATAATACTGGCATCTTAATGGTGCAATAATACTGGCATCTTAATGGTGCAATAATACTGGCATCTTAATGGTGCAATAATACTGGCATCTTAATGGTGCAATAATACTGGCATCTTAATGGTGCAATAATACTGACATCTTAATGGTGAAATAATACTGACATCTTAATGGCGCAATAATACTGGCATCTTAATGGCGCAATAATACTGGCATCTTAATGGCACAATAATACTGGCATCTTAATGGCACAATAATACTGGCATCTTAATGGCACAATATTACTGGCATCTTAATGGCACAATATTACTGGCATCTTGATGGGCAAATTGGATGGGGCATCTTAATGGCACAATATTACTGGCATCTTAATGGCACAATATTACTGGCATCTGAATGGCACAATATTACCGGCATATTAGGCAAATTGTCTGGCTTATAAACCGCAAAAAAATACTGCCATATTATTGTGTGTGACATAATTTGTGGTGCTCCTGTATGTGGCATATTTATGGGGCTCTGGTGTGGCATAATTTATGGGGCTCTTATGTGTGTCATAATTATGGGGCTCCTGTGTGTGGCATAGTTAACGGGCTCCTGTATGTGGCATATTTAATGGGCCATCTGACTGGCATTACTAAGGAATATGTTTGGCATGGTATTGGAGGAAATCCAAGAGGGGGTGACACCAACCCTAGTGACGCCTCTGATTGGTTCTATTTTATAAACAAGTCATCCAATCCCCAGCAAGAAGAAATTCACTCATTTTAGATCTGAGGATCACCGGATAGGGTGCTTCCTTATTATTGCAACTCCGTTGAATAAAACATTGATTCTTAAAAAAACAAAAAACAGGGGGGGGGGGGGGGGGGGAGAGTCTAATCATACATAAGCTCCAAAGTGTTAATGCGTATGGCCACATACACCATACATTAGCCCAAGGTTGGAGGCCAATATTAAATGTTATGAGGTACCACAATAGAACCTAGAAGCTTTCCGGCCAGCACTGAAGAATTCCCCACTAGCATGCTTGATTGAATGATAGAGAATTATTAGTAGTGGTAGTCCAGAATCCGCTGGAGGTCCACAGTTGGACGCCTAGGATCAAACATATTGATGTGGCCCATATGAAAAATCCAATAGATTGTATTAGAATTAATAATGACTGGCCCACAACTTAACCTTTTACATGGTATGCACATTAAAAACTTGGACAAGTCTTAAGCGAACAAAAAAAAAAATTGCTCTCACCTTAGCTAACAGGGGAGGGGTTTGTAAGGCAGTATGGAATTTTAGGAAAGGTAAGTGATCACATGAGATCACATTCTTACCAAGCTCAGCAGGATTTGGGCAACTGACATGATTGATTGGTTTGGTGAAATTTGTACAGATTATAAATCTACCTGGCATAGAGGAGGTCATAAATTATCATTGCTTCCCACTGATTTGAGACACAAACGTTTCTCAGAGTACAATTCTACTCATGGAAAACATAAACCAACTGTCGTCAAAGTTGTCTGAAAGCAGGAAGCGGGCGGTGAGGAGAAAGCTGCCATGTGTCCGGATGCTTTGTATTTCTAATTAGTGCTATACATCTTTCAGCAGAGAAGGCCCTTTCTCTGGGAAACACAACACACGGCTCTTGTTATTGTAACTGTCAGAGAGCGCCTGCACAGATAATCTCCAGGAAAAGGGATAAACACGTCCCTTTGCCAGTGAGTCTGCTAAAGGTACATGCAGAGTTGCTCACAGCCACAATACAGCAGAGGAAATGACACATCAGACAATGGAAGGAAGAGGGAGAACAGCACTGACTGGCTCAAAGATCCAGCAGTACGGTGTGCAGGCAAATGGGGGAGCTGCAGGGAGCGTAGCTCACAGAGCGTGCTGGCTCAAGTGCAGGGGACAAACTATATAAATATGTAGAGTGACCATCAAAAGGGGCATAAATACAATTACTGTATAGCAGGGCTGTGAAAATGTAGCCCTCAAACTGCTAATGACCCACATCTCCCATAACACTCGGTCAGGCAAGAGGCTGGAGGGGGAGTAAAAGGAAATATAGTACCTAGAGCAAAAAGGGCCGCAGTTTGACACTCCAACTCTAAAGGGATTGGTACATTAACAGTGTAAGATTGTTAGAATATGTATGTGCTGTGGTTTCAAATAATGAGCAATCAGTGGCTAAAAATAGAGAAAAACCGGGCAATACCAGCGTTCAAAGAGGTGAGAAAATAATTTGTAAGACGCGGATATGAAATTCATAATGGTCACTACATTGTTTCATCATTTTATTCATTCAATGGGGCCAGTTCTGACTTGACGTTCACCAAAACATGCCAATTTACAAAACAGAAAATGATACTTTTCTTGCACAATGGGAAACTGTAGTTTAACCAATAAACCAACTGTTATTAGAAACGTATATAATGAGGTGGCCATATATTCTGCAGAGCAGTACATTGGGGCAGTATCTGGTGATGTTTAGAAAGAATACAACAAAAGACTGAGGAAGGCCAAGTCAAACTCGAAGGAGCTTGAAGTCGTAACAGAGAACTGCTGTAGATTGATAGCCACATTCAGATATCCTGAAGAGAACATAGACTGTCAGACACAATCATCCTGCCAAAACTATGTACTTTATGGGATCCATTTGCTGAAGAGTGAACAGTAAAAATCAGGCATTATTAGCAAAGGTGGAATGATAAGAAATTTGAAGAGCTCTTCCAACTCACGATAGCTGCAATTCTCTTGTTCATTCACTGTTTTGTGAATGGATTGCAATATAAATACTATGACTAGACAGATGTGAATAACGGTAATGTGGGTTACGGGGTTAAAATGCTAGTTTATTTAGGTGAAATGTGCAAACCACTGTACTGCAAGACATATGTAAGCTATAGTGATTAAAAACAAAGAATTCTGAGATGTACAGGTAATTCTGAGTAACAAGACCAAGTAATTGTTGAACTATGGTAGGAAAGCCCTCAAGTAGCATCTAGAATAAACTTTCTATAAAATCTGAGCTGCAACTAGGGATTCAATAATACAAAGGAAATGGAAATTCTGATAGCTAACTACTGGTACACAAACCAGCTACCTGAGCATCATGGGAAATGTTTTTTACATCTGGAGTGACAGGGGAAAGCCATCACTGCAATAAATTGTCCCACTGGCAGAAGGTATATGTTTGTGTAAGTCTATGACATGCAGCCAGTACTGTGCAAGGAAAAGCCAGAGAGAGTCTGAGAATGATGGAAAAGACCAGAGGACAGGATATGTAAAGAAGCATCTGCAAAAGGATTAGGGATTTACCAAGAATAGGAGTGTGGATAGCGCTCTGACCGTGGGATTTGTTCAAGGATTTGTATAAATGTTTTAAGCTGGAGTCGAGCAGGGTCTGGACTTGGAAGTCTATAAAAGACAGAAAGCAGCATAAAGAGAAAAGCTGCAGAAAATATACAAAGCAGCAATAGAAGGAATCATGTTTGCCATCTTTTCACATCCACTACTATACTTAAAAGGCCCCTATAAAGTGGCATGTTAAAAGACTGACTTCACTCAGCACCTAGTGGGGAAGGACAGACGCAGCTCACCTAACAGCACCTGCAAAGCATTAGCCAGACATTATCTTTCAGACACACTGAGGTTTTAATGTATGAATCAGTCTGTATCTAGACACAGCTCTGGCAGAAAATCCCAGCAGAGCCCAAAGGAAGTGGGCAGCCCAGGACTGGTCTGTCTGAACACACACACACAGGAGCAGACAACTTCTTTATACCAACAGCTGGATAACGATGGTGGAGCCAACAAACAACTCATATACCCCAAACCACAACACATACGCACATGCTGAGAGGTGGGAGGGAAATGCTCTACAGCATTCCAGTATCCCTGGCACAGTCACTACATTAACAGACTGATCATAAACTCCTGGCAAGGGCTGGCACTGGGGAGCCTGTCACGTCATTAAAGTAATAGTCAGACACTCCTAATGACCATGCACGCTCTGCTTCAGTGGAATCCAGGTAACCAGCATCATTTCCAGGTTACCAGCATCATTTCTGGCTTCTTACAGTACAATGTTGGTGGCTTAAAGGAAAGTGAACCTCTAACCTAAAGGTAACAGACATCCTAACCAGCGTGCCATATTTCAAACCTAAAACAATGAGCCAGCCTACCTAACTTGTCAGGGCACATGGCAGTATTGCACTAAATGGGAATGAAGAGATTTCTTGGCACCCTTGCAGTTATTCTCACTCATGTATTTTTTTCCCCTGCGGAAGTCATTACAAGTTCAGCACTTCATTTGTTTGCTTGTGCATATGCACAGGTCTCTTGCTGCCCCGACGTCGGCAGGAAGCAGCTGCCGGTATATGGGATCCCTCATGATATCATAAAGAGGTTAAGCAAAGGAGAATAGGCGGAATAAAAGTTAATGATCTATTCCAGCAGCCAGGACAAAACCTGCCCCAGAGGAACCCAACAAAACGTCAGGTTGACGTGTAGCTAACTGGGTCACTTAGATCACTCCAGACCAGCAGAATACTAGTTAGTGAAGGCCGTAACACTTTCATTGCAACAGAGAGAAAGTCATATACCGGAATGGCTAACTGCAGAGTGTTTTCCAATTAGCTGATGGTGAAAATAAAAAAGGAAATAGAAAGCACAGACGGGAATGATAAAAATAGTCACCATGGGTCAAAACAGGGACTGGATTACTGAACGGCACTTTTCTGGGCAGTTTTCCATAAAGAAAGTCACATGAATCAGCCTTTGCGTGACGGGTGCCTGTATTTACACAGACTCTAGGCTGTATTGGATGGGAAGACTGACAGACGTCCGACTACAGTTTGCACATGTACATCCAGCAGCCACCAAATGTCTGTTGTAAATGAGATGTTAAATCCCACAAGCACTGGTAATTCATTTTATAACTGTGTTTCTCAAATAGTTCCAGAGTAAGCTTTTATGAATATACTATTTCAATTCATTGTATTGGTTACTCTGATAATCAGGTGAAGGACAAGGGGGGGTGAACAGGAGTGGGTCACGATGGAGGGGGGAGGATATGAGAACAGTTCAAATGTGACCGCAGCAGACTATGTAAATAGAGACTATTTTATATTAAGCAGGACTGGCAATTTAAAGGTTTTAAGCTCCGATTACTTTTTCCCCTACTGGATCTGCTTTGTTTCCAGGAAATAGAGTGTCTTCTGTTACTCCATTCTCCTACAGCTGAGTTGACAGTGTATTTAATGCCAGATCATGTCAGATGCTTGGCTCAATTAAAGCACTCCCAACCCATGTGATGTTGCACTCAGTGGGCACTATGCATCCCTTCACTAATAGCCTGACAGATTAAAGTGGTAATGTTATGATGCCCAACGTGATCGGCTGAGCTGTGAAATGTGAGGCAGAGGACAGCACCAATAATGAATGGAGCCAAATGGGAAAAGGAGCTGGAAAATGACAAACACCATTCACCACTTGGGAGTAAGCATTGGTCCCACCCCTTCTAGCGCAAAGGTAAAGGGAGTAAAACAAAGTGGAAAATGGAAAGCATTTGACGTGCCAGATGCATCAAGGGAAAACATCCCGTTAAAGTGATGCACCTGGCATGTCATACAGTGGTAATGAGGAATTCAGCAACACCTAAATCGGTCCCAAAGGCACAATATGATTGCTTTTCTGGAGCGATCACATTCACCATATTGAAAGGCAGCGTGACTTTCTAATAAGGTGCTGCCATGTTGTGGGCTAGAGCTTCGGAAGTGATCACTTACATCACTCAGTTGTTGTTGCTACACTGCCAATATAGGCAGTCAGCAACATTTCAATAAAAAAAATATATATATAGATGTAGACCAAGTTTGCGCTAGATCTAGGATTATGGATAGTGCTAGGGTTAGGTTTAGGACTGAGGTCAAAAGGTTACTGCAGGAGAAAGTTGTTAGTAAAAAGCAATGCGCTAGTTATTGTTCTATAACTTGCAAAAAAAAACAGGAAAACATGTAAACATTGGGTATTTTCTAAAATATTAGAATCAATTTTTACAATTTTTGTAGACGTGTAATGTTTTCGCATGTAAAAAGCTCCAATTTTTAAAAATCATTTTATTACAGCAAATTATATATGATCAAAATTGTGCTATCTACACAAAGCCCTTTGGCCAAAAAATATATATATAATTTTATTTTTTTGGGGCATATATATAAAAAATAGTTTGTGTAGGCACATAAAATGACAAGGAAGATTGCAGCAAAACCAAAAAACTGTGTAAAGACAGCCACTGGCATGAAAGGTACAACATTTATTATACTTAACTTTTACATGTAATAATAAATGTTATTGAGAAATGCTATTTGTGGTTTTCATTTCCTTCCTGCACCCAGATTTGCACTCACGGCACTTGTCACAGCACGCACTCACAGGACTTACCCCCAGCACACACTTTGTATTCAC
Organism: Pelodytes ibericus; assembly: GCA_036172795.1. Classification (NCBI taxonomy): domain Eukaryota; kingdom Metazoa; phylum Chordata; class Amphibia; order Anura; family Pelodytidae; genus Pelodytes; species Pelodytes ibericus. The sequence goes on along the minus strand of CM069857.1, from coordinate 50,280,689 downwards.
AGGATTTAACCCAGCGGCCAGCACCCAGATTTGCACGGAGGACTCGCTCTAGCACCCTGGGCTGCCATCTTTATACTGACACGTGACATCCCAGTGCTCAGATTCTTCAGTGTGGTTAGCGTGCGGTCGAAGCAAGCAGCCTGTGTCAATGTCGCTGTCACAGACTGCTTCCCCTCATGCCAAGCTCCCTGCACAAACTGATGTGAGGGGCAGCACACAGCACTGCTGCTTAGCAGCAGGAAGGCTAAATGTAAAAAGACAGCACCCGGAACTGCATGGCAGAGGCATTGGGAAATAAAAAAAATTAGACATACCTGTGTTAGTCCTCACCAACTGTGAGAATACAATTTGATATATCAGTCAATAGAATACAAATTGATATATCAGTCTATGTAGATGGATTGTATCCTTGTCCCCAGAAAGTACAATGGGAAGCTACATGTAAGATAAGAAAAATACACAATAGTATAGTATGCATAGGTATATATAAAGAAAAAATAATTTCCCCAATGCACTCCCAAGGACAGGTGTTTAATGTGCAAAGATGATAATATGGAGGCACTCTTAAGAGAAAAACAGGAAATAATAATAACAAAAGGAGGTGCTAGAGTTTGTGCACTAGGCCACCATGTCCACATGGGACAAAAAAAGAAAAAAAACTGAACACTATTAAATATGCAAGCAAAACGTTTAATACATAAATGTGTGGGACAAACTCCAAGCCAACGTTTCTGCCCCTTATGTCACCAACACTATGACTCAGAAAAAAAGTGCAAGAATGGACTTGAAAGATAGTATCTACTTTGATATTGGTAATTAGGTTCCTCCAGGCAGAATATAATATGTATAAAATATAAATATCTTACATTTCAACAAGCAATTTGATATTCTGCCTGGAGGAAGCCCACTGTTTGCAGAATACATCGCAACATCAAGATTTTCACATGTGAGTAGATCCTTGGACTGCTTGAATTTCCTTCCTTTTAAAGCATTAAGTTCACAAACTTAATTTGGGTTTACAATTACAACAGGTGCAACATTAGGAATAGACTAAAGCTGCAAAATGTAATCAATTGATGTTTGTTATTAATAGGCAATCATTTATTATTATTAATTCTTAAAGGAGCAGTTCCACCTAGCTTATTTTCTGTATTTTGTACATGTGTTTATTAAATGTGATATGCACTAATTTTCACTTTAAAAAACAATTTACAATTCTCTTAGAATTTTACATTAAAACTAATAAAAAAATAATTTAACTGGGGCTTTGAAATTCAGTGAGATCCAATAAGTAGGGCAAGGAGATGAAGACAGGACTGTTGCCATAGAAATAACTATTACAATTTATTATTGGGGGGGGGGGGGGGGGGAGGGGGAGAGTTGAGTAATTGATTTGACGGATCTGTTTCACATGATGGAGTAACATAGTAGTAGCATAGTAATATATATTGAAAAAAGACCCAAGTCCATTATGTTCAACCCTTGCACCTATCCTTGTTCCTGCTGTTGAAAATCACTAATTAAGTGAGGAAAATACCTTCTGGACTCCAAAAAGGAAATCAGATATAGCCTTGAATCAATAAAGTCGAAATATTAATGTTGATTCTATAATTTATAGTCCTGTATGTTATGCTTTTCTACAAAAATGATCCTTTTGAAAAGTCCTTTTGAAGGCATCTATTGTATTTTATAGCACCACCTCTCTTGGAAGCGAATTAAATAACTTTGTCGTCCTTACCGTAAAGAACCCTTTCCTTTGTTGCCAATAAACTTTTCACTAATCAGTTTCAGAGGATGACCTCATCCTTCTTTGTGCATTTCGGTTGATAAACAGGTCACTGGAGAGTTCTTTATAATCGGCCTTACACATATTTATATAATGTTAAAATACCCCCTCTAAGATGCCATTTTTCTGGCTTAGACTGGAAAAGCTGCATTTGTATATCTTTATCTTCCATTCCCCTAATTAATGTTGTAGCCCTCCTTGGCACACTCTAGTTCCATAATGTCCTTCTAAGGACCGATGACCACAATTGAACTGCATATTCAAGGGGAGCTCTTACCACTGACGAGACAAATTATATACTTCCTTTTACAACAGTGGGGTTCCCTGTCTTTAGTACTAAAAGAAGGCCCAGCTGATTTATTGTGTGATTTATGCCTACTTGAACTCTGTTATACTGTCTATATTGGATTCCCACAGCTATTTCTAATATATGGCACTACCCATGGATTTGCTCTGTGAGCAAGCGTTTTCACGGCATGTTACTTATTACACAGCCCTGTGAGCAAGCGTTTTCATGGCATGTTACTTAATACACAGCTGGTAGTCATCTGATATAGCAAGCTGGGCTTTACCTGTATCACTTAAATCTGTTTTGTCGATTTCTTATTAGTTACTTATATAAGCAGTATCTATAATGCGTTTAAATATAATCATATTGCGGTAGTTAGTAGCCTTTGGTGGGGAAAGATTACTACATAGCATAATTTTCTAGAATCTATTGTTGATACAATAAAATTCCATGTTTCTAATATAGACACTCAGGGGTGCTATTTAAGATGGATTTATTTTTCACAATATCCTCCTCCCTTGAATCGATACCTTTTTATACATGCAGATAACTTAGTGGCCTTTGCAGCTGCTGACTGACATTGTGCAAGTCTGTTGTCTACAAATTATTCCTAAAACCTTCTCATTAGTAGTTTTTTTTCCCTGGAGATACCATTTAAAGCATATGATGCATTAATTTTTTTCCCAAAATGCATAACTTTACATTTAATCTCAGTACCCACTTGTCTGTCCAGTTCCCTAATTTGTCTAAATGCTCAAGCAGAGAAGAAACATCAAGTTTAGACTGCATTACCCTAACTCATTTTGTGTTATCAGCGAACACAGAGATATGGCTCTCAACACAACTTGGGAAATCATTGATAAACAAATTAAAAAGTGGACCCAAGACTGACCCTGAGGTATTCCACTTAATGCTTCCATCCAGTTTGAGAATTTTCCATTTACAATAACTCTGTTTTCGATTTAAACCACATTTTTAATCCTAATACATCCATTTGCCCTAAGCCTATTTAGGTCAATTTGTACACCTTTTCTGTGAAACTGTATCAAATGCTTTAGCAAAGTTTAACCCCTTTGCGACAATGGACGTGCCTGGCACGTCCTGCGGTGAATCAAGCAGTTTTCATGATCAATGATCGCAAAAAAACGCTTTAAAGGTGCTTGTCTATTGCCTCGACATCGAGGCAATAGCCAGCACCGAAATTTCCTTTCTGGGGCACCCACGATTGCCCCACGGATCGATCGTGGGAGCCATATTGACAGAGCAGCATGCCCTCTGGTGGTCTGAGCTTCGGAAGTGAAAGTAAATTCACTTCCGTCGCTCTGAATATGCTGCTTGACTGCCCCGAGGTAGCCAAGCAACATAGCAATGTAAAAAAAAAAAAAGATTTAATTAGCTTAAAACTAGTATTATGTTAGATTAGCCTATAGGGTTAAAATTAAATATTTTTTAGCATAAAGGATAGGGTTAAATTTAAAATATATTAAGGGACAGCATAAGGGTTAGAGTTGAGGTTAAATTTTGTGTTAGGGTTAAATTTAGGGTTCGGGTTGGGGTCAAAAGGTCAATATAGGGAAAAAACAAAAAAACACTATTTTTGTTTTTTGCCCCATAACTCGCAAAAAATATACAGAAAAATATGGAAACATGCATATTTCTGAACTCGGGACAACATTTAGAAACTATTTAGACGGGGTATTTTTTAATGAGTGTATTTGTGTAAATTATATTTTTGGTCAAAGTTAGAAAAAGTGGTTTTTAAAACTTTTTCATCATTTTTTATGATTTTTTTTGTAGTAAATTAAAAGATATGATGAACATAATGGTATCTAATGAAAGCCCTTCTTATGACGATAAAAACAACATATAATTTGTGTGGGTACAGTATGTGAGAGAGAAGAAAATTACAGCTGAACACAAACACCCCATAAATGTGAAAACACCCATTGTCACCAAGGGAAAGTCAAGGTAAAAATGTCTTGTCACTAAGGGGTTAAATAGATCAGGTCCAAAACTATTACACTAACATTTATTTATATAGCACCAACAACTTATGTAGCACTTGGTATAGTGCTTAGAAGGGAACTACATACTATGTTAGACAAACAGAGAAAGACTGATACACAAGGTGAAGAGCCCTTTTTATAAGCTTACAATCCAGATCTAGATTTTATTCCTAGAACGCTATTCTAAGTCAGTTTGGCTAACTTTGACTTTGTTTTTTTTAGTGTAATGCTTCTGACTGCCTTTATAGATAAAGTTTAATAACACCAACAGAGAGACAGAAGTGATCACAGTTCACTTCCATTGCTCTTACCCACAACAGGGAAGCCATATTGGAATGGCGTGCTTCCTCTCAATATGATGCCTGTGATAATACAGGGGAGTATCACAGTTTAATCCAGCAGCAAATGTTGATGTTGCTTGATGCCTTAATATCGAGGCATTATAGAAACACCATCTGAGCAGTGGAAATCATCACTGATTCCTTCCACTGCTCATTTAAACAATTGCAGGCAGACACAGGACATCCATAATACATTCTGTGTTGCCAACAGGTTAAGTACCCTTGGGTGTATACCATGCGGCCCTGAAGCCTTGTCTATCTTGTATACTATGCGGCCCTGAAGCCTTGTCTACCTTGTATTTCTTGCGGCACTGGGGCCTTGTCTACCTTGTATTCCTTGCGGCACTGGGGACTTGTCTACCTTGTATTCCTTGCAGCACTGGGGCCTTGTCTATCCGTAAAGATCATCAGTTCTAGCAATGCAAACTTCTTTTTTTTGTAATTGCTTAAACACTTCTTCCTGAGTTGGCCAATCCCATATTTACTGTAATCTTTCTGTAAAATAAGCTTTCGGTGCTCAGCTATTGTTGTTCATATAAATCGATGCAAAAAGTTATTTAAAATGTCTGCTTTTGCTCGAAATCTCAGTCCTTACTAATGTCCCATTTCAAATAACAAAGGATCAACATTTTCTGCCTTTAATTTCCCATTAGGGATTGTATGAGATTAATTTTACTCTACTTAGCAATCCGTTTCTCATTTCCCATTTTAGCTAATTCGATCGCCTTTTTTCCAGGCTTTGTTGGCATCTTTATATTTTATAACTGATGCTGCAGATGACTAGCTTTTATAATGTATTAATGACAGTTTCTTCTTTTTTTAAGTCATGTCATAGGTTACTGTTAAGCCCCATTGGTTTTCATTTGTACTGTATTTGTATCTTTGTATTTGTTTCCCAAGGGTACATATTGATGTGTATATTTGTAACATGTGTTTAAAAGTATTCCACTTTCCTCCAGTATGCTTTCCTGAAAACAATCCATCCCCATCTTAGAGTACCACCCCCCTCCATCCCAGATACTGAAAGTGGAACTGCACCTTTAACAATAAATTATTTTGAATTATTACTAGGCCAATGAATATATTGCAGATGGTCTCCAACTTGATGAGGCATCCAAATTTCGGGTGGCAGCAGCACCCCCCAAAAGTGACCCCCCCCCCCCCCCCCAGAAAAATACCGCACGGGCATCCTGATCGTGACAATCAGGCTGCCCATGCGTTTTTCTTATGGGGTGGAGCCAGATGGGCACCGGGTCACGTGACCTATCTACACTCACGCAGGGAGCTGAACAGGCAGCATGGTAGGACACCATGCAGCCTGCCACTAGCCACCAGAGATCGGGGGAAGTGCTGGGGTGAGGGGGAATGTAATGGGGGTGATGGAGGCATGTGATAGGGTGATGTAATGTGGTGATGTGGGTTATGGGGCATGTCGTGCGAGTGAAGCGTGTGGGGGTGCCCGAATTTTGTCTGCCTAGGGCAGCACAAAACCAAGATACACCACTGCCTTGACGTCCACACTATTATTCCATTTCACTTTATATACGAACCCGAAATGTTTAAAGAAATATTTTACATCAACTGAATAACCATTGCTGCCCTAGAATAAAGACACAAGGCTTTCTTGCAGTGTTAGGCAGATCCAAGGAAATATGCTCAACTCGTGGAAACTCACTAGCAATGCTGCCAAGGAGAACCTCAACTGAAATCATAGAAACATAGAATGTGTCGGCAGATAAGAACCATTCGGTCCATCTAGTCTGCCCAATTTTCTTTTTGAGTACTTTTATTAGTCCCCCGTTCCCGGTCCTATAGCCAGGATAGCCTTGTGTCTATCCCACGCATGCTTAAAATCCTTGACTGTGTTTACCTCTACCACTTCTGCTGGCAGGCTATTCCATACATCCACTACCCTCTCAGTAAAGTAATACTTCCTGATATTACTTTTAAATCGTTGCCCCTCTAATTTAAGACTATGTCCTCTAGTTGTGGTAGTTTTTCTTCTTTTAAATATACTCTCTTCCTTTACTGTGTTGATTCCCTTTATGTATTTAAATGTTTCTATCATATCCCCCCTGTTACGTCTTTCCTCCAAGCTATACATGTTAAGATGCTTTAACCTTTCCTGGTAAGTTTTATCCTTCAACCCATGAACCAGTTTAGTAGCCCTTCTCTGAACTCTCTCCAAAGTATCAATATCCTTCTGGAGATAAGGTCTCCAGTACTGCGTACAATACTCCAAGTGCGGTCTCACCAGTGCTCTGTACAATGGCATGAGCACTTCCCTCTTCCTACTGCTAATACCTCTCCCTATGCAACCAAGCATCCTGCTAGCATTTCCTGCTGCTCTATTGCATTGCCTACCTACCTTCAAGTCCTCTGAAATTATTACTCCTAAATCCCTTTCCTCAGATGTTGAGGTTAGGACTGTACCAAATAGTCTATATTCTGCTTTTGGGTTTTTACGCCCAAGGTGCATAATCTTGCACTTGTCCACATTAAATGCCAGTTGCCACTGCTCTGACCATTTTTCTAGTTTAGCTAAATCATTTGCCATTTGGCTTATCCCTCCATGAATATCAACCCTGCTGCAAATCTTTGTATCATCAGCAAAAAGACATACTTTACCAACAAGACCTTCTGCAATATCGCTAATAAAAATATTAAAGAGAATGGGTCCAAGAACAGATCCCTGAGGTACCCCACTAGTAACAAGACCTTGCATCGAATATACCCCATTGACTACAACCCTCTGTTGCCTGTCACTCAGCCATTGTCTAATCCATTCAACAATATTGAAATCCAAACTCAAAGATTTCAGTTTATTGATAAGCCTTCTATGTGCGACAGTGTCAAAAGCCTTACTGAAATCTAGGTAAGCAATGTCTACTGCACCACCCTGATCTATTATTTTAGTTATCCAATCAAAAAAATCAATAAGATTAGTTTGGCATGATCTCCCTGAAGTAAACCCATGCTGTCTCTGATCTTGAAATCCAAGCGACTTTAGATGTTCAACAATCCTATTCTTTAACAAGGTTTCCATTATTTTCCCCACTACTGAAGTAAGACTTACTGGTCTATAGTTGCCCGCCTCCTCCTTACTACCTTTCTTGTGAATGGGCACAACATTAGCTAATTTCCAATCTTCTGGAACTACTCCTGTTAACAATGATTGGTTAAATAAATCTGTTAACGGTTTTGCTAGTACACCACTAAGTTCTTTTAATAACTTTGGATGTATCCCATCAGGTCCCATCGACTTATTTGTCTTTACTTTAGACAGCTGAAGTAAAACCTCTTCCTCTGTAAACTTACATGCATCAAAAGACTCATTAGTCTTTTTCCCTAAATGAGGTCCCTTACCCTCATTTTCATTTGTAAAAACTGAACAAAAATATTCATTAAAGCAGTCTGCTAAGCCTTTATCCTCTTCTACATAGCATCCTTCTTTTGTTTTTAATCTAACTAATCCTTGTTTTACTTTCCTTTTCTCATGTATGTATCTAAAAAATGTTTTATCCCCCTTTTTCACTGACTGGGCTATAGTCTCTTCTGTGTGTGCTTTGGAAGCTCTTATAGCTTGCTTTGCCTCTTTCTGCCTACTCTTATAGATCTTTCTATCTTCCTCACTCTGAGTATTTTTATAATTACTAAATGCAAGCTTTTTATTTTTTACTATTTTAGCCACCTCTGCAGAGTACCACAGTGGTTTCTTCAATTTTTTGCTCTTACTGACAAGCCTTATGCAATTTTCTGTTGCCTTCAGTAGTGCAACTTTTAGATAATCCCATTTCTCCTGGACTCCATTTAAATTGCTCCAGTCTGATAATGACTCCTTCACATCTAATCTAATTTTAGAAAAGTCTGTTTTTCTAAAATCTAAAACTTTTGTTTTTGTGTGGTGTGACTGGGTCACTGTTCTTATATTAAACCACACTGTCTGGTGATCACTAGATCCTAAACTTTCACCTACAGTAATATCTGATAACAAATCTCCATTTGTGAACACTAAGTCTAGTATGGCCTGCTTTCGAGTTGGCTCCTCCACTACTTGTTTTAGAGATAATCCAAGTAGGGAGTTTAGGATATGCGTACTCCTGGCACAAGTAGCTGTTTTGTATTTCCAGTTCACATCAGGAAGATTAAAGTCACCCATGATGATCACTTCTCCCTTCATTGTCATTTTAGCTATTTCCTCAACTAGTAGATTATCTAACTCCTCTATTTGTCCAGGGGGCCTATAAATCACACCTACCCGAGTTACCATATGATTACCAAATTCTAATGTAACCCAAACTGACTCTATGTTCGCCTCACTAACTTGTATTACGTTACATTTTAAGCTATCCCTCACATACGGGGCCACCCCTCCCCCTTTTTTACCTTCTCTGTCTTTTCTATATAAAGAGTACCCTGGTATTGAAATGTCCCAGTCATGTTTTTCATTATACCATGTCTCAGTAACAGCCACTAAATCTACATTCTCAGTTGCCAATATTGCCACAAGTTCATGGATCTTACTCCCTAAACTGCGAGCATTTGTAGACATGACCCTAAGCTTATCCTTTTTTAGCACGCTGACTACAGGTAACTTCTGTACCTTTTTTGGGGGGCAATTGGATTGATGTTTTATCGCCATTTTGCCCCCCTCTTTTAGTTTAAAAACCTACTAGCAAAACCTCTGAACTGCTCACTGAGAACATTCGTTCCCTTTTGAGAAAGATGCAAACCATCTTTTTTGTACAGTTCCTTTCTATCCCATAGTGAACTTCCATGAGAAACAAAGCCAAATCCTTGCTCCCGACACCATTCTCCAAGCCACAAGTTGAAGTCCCTAATACGCATCCGTCTATCATTCTGAATGTTATGCACAGGCATAACTTCAGAAAAGGACAGTGTGGACACAACCTGCCGTATATCATTGGCAAGAACACGAAAAGCTTCCTTCACCTCTGAAACCTCATTGCAAGCCAAATCATTTGTCCCTAGATGAACCAGTACATCCAATTCTCCTTCCTGATTTGCTTGCTTAACAATATTAGAAATACGCCTCCTGTCTCTGCGAGCAGTAGCTCCAGGAAGACATCTCACTAAGCCAATAGTGTCCAACTCCGCACCTCTTATGATAGAATCGCCCAACAACAACTGCTTTCTATCAGGCCTCACCTTCTCCTTGCACACCTTAGCCACATATGAGAGTGGTTCCTCAAACTCTGCGTCTGAGCCTGCCTCCACAACACCACTGCACTCTGCAAGTGCTGAAAATGAATTCTGGACAGCCACAGACTGTGGGACATGCCTTTTATCCACAACTCTAAGCCTACCAGATCCAACAGTAATCCACCTGCCATTCCTAGGAAGCCTCTGCGGCAATGGCCTCTGTGTCAGTGACTTCGCAACAGTCTCAGCCCGAGTTTGTTTTACAGATAAATTACAAATCTCGGACTTTAAAAATGCAATCTCCTGCTGCAATCTTGAGAACTGTCTACAGATTAGACAGCCTCCAAACCTCCAAAAAATGGAATGTGAAACAAATGCAGAACAATTATCACAGTAAACCAAATCTGCCATTTTAAGAATTTAAATCAACAAGATCTTTTAGTTTTGCTCACCTCTTGTATACCTCAGACTACCTCCAGAGTATCTCCAGAATATCTCTTAAATATACTCTTTGAAAAGCAGCTTTTAGAAGAGCAGCCAAGCTATTAAATTAGCCAAGCTAATTTCTACTATGCCTTATATACACCCACAGCACACACCTACAAGCACCAAGGAAGGTTTTAACACCTGAGTGAGCCTATGCTAATTAGAACCAAACAATGACAAACACCTAAGTATTCAATTCAAATTCCTTAGCAATTACTGTGGGGAAGTCTATAAGGAACAACTCGGGTTATATCAAACTTGTCATTCTCCATGGTTGAGAAGCACCATTTCAAGCAAATGTAAAAAAGGAAAAATGACAAAATTCCAGAGCCATAAAGGGTCCTAAAAATATAAAATACTGGGTATTTGTCCAATGTATAGATGACGCTGGCTAAAATTCTTAACACACAATTTTTATTTCACTTTCTAATTTCAGAAAAACATGTGCATTTTCTGAAAGCAATTCCATTTAACCAATGTTCAGAGGCCAACTTTGCATGTGTGGTGCACTATTGTATGAGTGTCACTTTTATACAATTTCCCCCAGTGATACAGAATAGAAACCTACAGCCCAAAATGCATCTTCCAAATATTAACGCATATTAATTTGCTTTCAAAGTACCGTATTTGCTCGATTATAAGACAAGGTTTTTTTCAGAAAAAAAAATCTGAAAAATACCCCTCGTCTTATAATCGAGGTCGTCTTATAATCTGACCTCAAATTGAGGTCAGACTATAAGACATGGATCCAGGTCCCCCGCAGAGGACCTGGATCCCCCTCTCCAACAGCCGGGGTATATCTGCACGATGAGCGCAGACTCCCCCTGCTGCGTCCGGCACGACCGCCGGGACTTCTATGATGAAGCCGGGTACTTCCGGCTTCATCATAAAAGTCCCGGAAGTGGTGCCGGGCGGCAGCAGGGGGAGTCTGCGCTCATCGTGCAGACATCCTCCGCTGCCCCGCTAGCCACCAGGGGAATCGGGCAGCTGGGGGATGTCTGCCATAATACACGGAGGTGTCGGGCAGCATGGAGGATGTCTTCTAAAAGAAATGGTCAGTAAAAGGGGAAGAGTCATTTGGAATATTTAAAGGAACATACAACATTTTTTCATTCCTGCTTCAATGGAAGCAATGGTTAAAAAAAGGTTTAGTTTTCACTTTAAAGCTCAACTATTGCAAAAAAAAAAGAAGTTATATTTGACTGAAAGATTGAATAGAGTGGGGGACAGACATTTTAAACTCCTGGGTCAGATGAAGATCTGACCCAAGATGTCTGCAACACAGAGGAAAGAGGGCTCGATAAGTTACTTTATTTATACTTAAAATGCTTACACATGATGCAATGTTTCAGTTACAGAGAATGTATTTGGTTGCCAACATTTGTCCTTTAAATTTGTGAAAAGGGCACAGAGTACCTGGGGATTGATAACAGAATATTTTCTTAACATTTACATTTTTTCTTTCCCCTTCTGTAGCATTACGGTCACTTTAAAAACCTGATACCAATTCATCTAAAAACTGGGAGATATACCTTTAAATACCAGGTTCAAACTCTTATAGCCAACAATTCGGTCAAATTAATTTGGTCAGCTTGCATTTATGAAATCTACCTGAAAGAGGAAACATTTAATTTTCCCTTTACTACCAGCAGATTGAGTGACTGAGATCAGATTTCTAAATAGTTTACACAGGGAAATGAAGAAAAAAAAAAAGCACAGTACAAAAACACCAAATGCCCTCTTAACCTACAAGTGACTCCTGTGAATGAGGAAGCAGTGTTTAAATGGTACCCACAGCTGCTCATTTTGGTTACAAGTAAAAGCGCTATGTGGAACAAGTAAAGGAGAGGTACTGCAATTATCACCCAAATTAAACAACATGTTCTTGCTACTATTACATGAAAATATCAAAGCCCTTCCTTTAATCGTATACCTGTAGGAAGAGGCCAGCTACAAAGAAGCAACGCGTATGGGAAGTGTGTACAGAGCTGAGGATGATGTGAAAAGGCTGCACAGTGATCTAGAATTTGTATTAAGCATTGAGAAGGTAGAAAGCAAAGACTCTGCATGTTACTTAATGGAGCCAATTAACCGGTGTGATAGTGATCACTGCTCACTAAATCTGCTCACTGATGCCAAAAAACAGTCTATAAAAGAAATAAGTGGTTTTAAAAAGATACAATGGATAAAAGTGAAAATGCCCTTGAAATGAAAGTGAGACAGTTAGCACCTGAGTGAGGAGCAGATTGCAGACCAGGAGTTAGATATCATCCTTTATCCACAGGGTCCAAGCAATCGGTATTACTAAAGCACTGCAAATAGCGTGAGTGGCCATAAGTTTCTTTGCTCATCACACTCTTTCACTTCCTATTGCCCCAGGAACTGAAACAGGGGGAAACCCCAAACTACATACAGAAATTCACACGATAGATCTGGGATAAAACGAAATTGTGTTAATAGACCAAATTAGCACTCTCCTGGAACTGGCAGTCCCCACCAGCGACTGCTGTTGACAAGGCAACAGGAAACATGTAAACACATTACACAGAGGTTCCTCAAACTTGCCCTATTTTCCCAAACATGTTGCCGTGCAGAAACAGAAGGCGGTAAGACTCACGTTACTACTGTCTGCCGCTCTTATTTATTTATTATTTATTCATAATCCTGTAATAGGTTTAATTCAAAAAGCATATTACTACTGCAAGGCTTCAAACAATACCATAGGTTTCAGTAGGAGCCAGACAGACCAATTCAGGAGCCAGCCCAGTTATTTTGAGGGATATGGAACTTCCAAACACAGCTATGCAAAACAATCAAAAAAGTTAGGATCCAGCAGTTGTCAAGACCTGTACTATGGTTCTCTCTCTTATTTTTTCCAGCCTGTCCTAGCTACTAATGGGTATGCCATGTATTGACAAAGCGCCAAAGTAGAAAAATAATAACCCAAACACATGGACAGGGCAGATTGTGATTAATGACTGTCCTAGCACACCAGGGCATGATATCAGATGGCTTTAGCATTTCTCACGACCCACCTGTGTTCAAGTACTGTTTGATAAAAAGAGCTGCTTCAGTGAAAAATCCAGAGCAGGGTTAGGCAACATGAACTTATGAACAGGGCTTCAAGAGCAGAAAAAGCTGTCACGCACATGTCCACGGAGACGGGGAGAAAATAATCACACATACAAAAGAATGAAGCTCCTCTGCCAGATACAATTAGGAGACTTATTTACAACCCTCATTAAGAGCAGCCTTTATTCCAATGCCAAGTCGTTATATATCCCCAAAGTCAAGCAGGGCACAGCAAGACTGGCACAGAACAAACCAGAACAATAAACACAAAGCTAAAAGTCGTACGGCTCAGAATGTGTACTAATACACATAATAAATCTACCTTGTAAAAGACACACAAGATGTGTAGTGCAAAGCATTGAGGTATCTGGACTAACCTGGAAATTTACACCAGACACCACCAGTCACAGGTAATGTACTTTAAACAAAAAAATGAGTGATGAGAACTGCTAGCTATAGATAAATCTAAGTGGGTAGTTACAGGTGCAAAACCAATGGACTGCTTATATGCTCTCTCCTAGGGGGCATTTCATGAAAAACCATGCACACAGATAGTTTTTATGTAGATATTTATTAGTAATATAACAATGTAACGATGGTCAGAAAACATTTTGGGGAAAAAAGCAATGTAGGAGAGGAAAAGAAAACTGAAAAAGGGGTGGGCAAAACAAATAAAAGAGCAAGCAATACAACACTGAGTAAAATAGAACAAAATAGAAAAAAATAGAAGAAATAGAAACATGTCAAAATCAAAATATGTAGCAATTTAAAATAAAAAAATTATGAAAAAGAGAAACCGCAAAAGAGACACAAAATATAGGAAACAAAATGTAGAAAAAGCAAAACTAAAAAAAGTGTGGCTGTGTCTGGCTCAAAATAGAACTCGTCAAGCAAAATGATAGTTAATGTTGTCCCAACCACATCAAGGGCAAAATACAATAAATAAAAGAAAAAAAAGTAAATAAAGGCCAAAAACACAAAAATGCCTCCTGTGAATATAGCTTGTAGAAAAACCTGCATCAATAACAAGAAAAAAGGTATATCATGTAAGAAAATAGTAGAACAGCGGGTGACTGGAGAAAAAGGCAAAAATTGAAGAAAAAGAGAAAAAATACTGGAGTAGCTTAGAAAAATGGCAATATGCAGAGAAATGATCACGGTCAGTATAACTGTAGGGGGGCACACAGAAGTCCTAATTATCCACTGAGGCTCCAAAAAGTGATCAGGTCTTTGAAGGATTAACAAGCAGAGGACTGGGGAGAGTAACACGGGGCAACACGCTCAGAGGGATCTCCATTGTTACATTACTAATAAATATATATATATATATATATATATATATATATATATATATATATATATATGAACATAAAAACTATCAGTGTGCATGTCTGCTTTTTTAAAAAACATTTTTGATTCAATGTTAAGGCTTAAAAGGGGCAGTTCCACCAATTTTATCTGCTGTATGTTTCTAATATATGTGACATGTATTTCTTTTTTTTTTTTTTACTAAAACTAACACAAAAAGCATTTCACTGATACCTTGAAAACCAACGACATCCAATAATGAGGCTTGGAGGGATCGTCTGAACTGTTGCTATAGCAGCAGCAATAAATCACTTACACTTTATTTGCAGTTTTTAGGATATAGGAAGAGTTGAGGAAACACTGATCAGTCAGATCGGTTTATTTTTCTTTACTTTACTCAATGCAGTACTTATCTAAATAGTTTTTGTGCCCTCCAGGGTGAACTGCCCCTTTAAGAGCCGGGTTCACATGACAGATTAGAAATGTTAACCACATGCATATAATGGACTCTAATGTACTGACTGGTATATATAAATATGTATGTACACTTGTTTACTGGTGATTAGTTAGGTACAGGGATGTCCAAATAACTACACATTAAGACAAGGCTAGCCAAATCCCAGGAGACAGGGAGCCACGGCTCCTAATGTTTTGATTGCTTTACACAGAACTACACATTTTTTCCTGGCTCCTAAAAATACCTAGGCTGGCTCTTGATCTCCCTGACTCCTAAAAGCAAATAATTTGCCAATCCCTGCAAGTGCCAGAGGTTTGTGAAAACCCAGTAGAAGGGACAGCAGATTGACTCTTTCATGGTATACAAAGCAACTTTGGGCCAAAGCTGCCATGTATACAACGCATTAAAAAAAATAATCATACATATATACATGTTTTTTAAGGCGTAGTATACAAGGCGACTTTGGCCCAAAGTTCTAAATCTGGATCAATCAGCAATAACATTCTATTGGTTTCCATGGTGATTGCTCTACTTTTAGCACTTTGCCCAAGATTTGTTCTTTCTTTATACCCCTCCTAGATGTGTATTCTGTAACTGTTTCCCCACACCAACAATGTAGTTCACCCTATATTCTTGTAACCGCTAATAATGGTAAAACCAAAAGCACTTTACTGGGAGCATATCAGCACAATGTGTTTTAGAAGTGCTGGATATTCTTGCAGCACAGCCTGTGGTGTGTGAGATTTATGTGTAAAACACCAGTGAACACAAGAAACAGAGCTGTAGAAGAAAGAAAAAAAAAAAAAAAGATTCCAATTTTGTTTTCCTACTATCAAGAGAGCCTACAAAACAGCCTGGGTGAGAGGAGAAACCAGACCAGCTCAGAGAATTGAATACTACCTCAAATCTCAGGGATAGGTTTATTTTATTAGTTCTTAATAAATATCTTGCAGATTTCCTCAGGAAATACAGCAGATCACATGTGAAATAGTTTGGTACTGAAGTCAACAGTGTCAACATCTGAAATCTATTAGGGCAAAGCCACAGCAGGGAGATCAGCCGGCTGAAAAACTTCACTGCGCTGAGGCGGGGATGAGAAGGGAGAGGGGGGCTGGTGGATGAGGGCAGGAGGGAGAGGGGGGAATCTCACGGCCTTCCAAATTCTTCGAGAGGTAAAAAAGTCAGCCAAGGCGCAGAGAGAGAGAGAGAGATCCCACATCCTGCCGTGTGCTGCCAGCGATCTGAAGTACCCAGAGCAGAAAGAGGAGATTAATTCCATGTCTGGCCCCAGAGGGAAGGAGGGGGGCTGGGAGGAGAGGGCAGGGTAAGTGGTGCTGGCTTCATGCCACCCCTCCTTTCTCTTTCCTACCCCCCATTTTTTTTTTTTAAAGACATGTTTCAAATGCAGACAGAAGTAAACCCCAGCAGACAGCAGCTCACAGCCTGCCAGGGCTAAGCAGCAGCTGCACTGCGTCTGACTCTACTATACAGATGTTCCTTGCAGAATCACTTCCACCTTCTCTCTTTTTAAAGGAGCAGCACATCTGGGAAGGAAAGGGGGAGATGAGATGGAAGGTTGGATGAATGAGGGTGAGCAGTCAAGGCTGGATGGAAGCTTGTGTTTTTAGGGAGCTGAAAGCTAGGGGGAGGAACACATAGTGCCAAGAAACTGCATCTGAAGACTATGATGAGTAGAGTATGTCACTAAACCTCCCAGAATCCACGCAAAGCCTGAAGTTTTGGGATAGGGCTACAAGTCTGATGTACATCACTTGAGCTGGTCATGACCTTGGTTTGGAGGGATCCAAACATGACCAAAGCAAACTGCAGCTTCATACCCATCAGTGTTACACACCAATATTTCACATGAATGAAGTATTCTTGCATGTGACTGGCATGACCATGTTAAACACAGTAATACAAAGTTATGCAAGGAAATATCCACAAGATGTACTCTGTTTTAAAAGAGATAAAGCTCAGATAACATTTAGACAAACTAAGATTACAATAGTAAATCCTCCAATCTCAAAGGACTGTATTGGAAAAAGGAGACTCCCATTTTACCAACCACTATTTTATTCTATGGTTTTCTGTAAGATACAATATGGGATGAATATATATATATATTTTTTTACATATACATATATATTTATTTAATTTTAAGAAAAACCTGTGAAATAAGAATTCGAAAAACACTAAAATGCATTCATAAGGAACAGTTTAAAGAGAAATCGTAACTTAAAACAGAAGATATACACTCTGAAAAGCTGGTTATAAAAAAAAAAAAACTTTCCTTTTAAACTTAAATATCTACTAATTTGGTAGATTATTAAAACCATGAATTTTTACCATTCTGTAAATTTTTCCAAGCCGAAATGAAAATATCCTTCGAGTCTTCTGACTTATTTATATGTATGTCTAAAGTTACCTGTTCTAAACAATCACAGCCGTTATTTTACTATTTGTGGTAATCAATAGAACACACTAGTTTGCTCTTTGATAAGGCAATCAGCATGAGTCGTCATATAAACATCAGTCACCTACAGCAGTGAACTTTAGATCAACAGATAAGAAAAAAAACCTTTCCTTGCACGCTACACTACTTGATATAAAAGGATATTTGCACAGTACTGCCGTGCTCGTCTAGTCACGCCTCTCCTCAACCTGTCTGTTTAGTAAATCTGCTTCGACCTCAGATTATCCAACATGCAGAAAATGCTCTTATAAGAAACTCTGCTATACATGATCCGACAAAGGACCAGCAGAGTTATTTACATACAGTGCAGCAATATCTGCGTCTACATACTTTACTGAGGTTACAGAGCACAGCTGAAAAGAAGCAACCTGTGTCCCAAACCTTATTTTTGGTTTGCTGCTTGCCTGTCCCCTACTCATGTTAAAATGTCAGCTTCTAGAGATAAGGAAACATTGTTATGAAGGCAGATGTCAAAGTGGTGTCATATTAGTCCCTTGATGTCTTCACTGTTATTTTAAGAAATGCTGTCTCTCTCCTGCATTCATTTCTGAAAGATGTTCAGTGTGAAGCAGCAGAATAGAAAAGGCAGCAAAATGGATCAAATGGTGGGACTCTATAACCACACAGACTGCAAAGAAGGATCGTAGAGATAATACTGGAACATGCTCAACACACACCATTTTTTTTTGTATCCCATGATACTGAGGTTTCTATATATTTAGTGGTGCAGGGTACATAAACTCTTTCCATACTGTGTTATCAACTCTGTGGCACTAGTGTGCTAGAAAGGAGACAACGATACAAGTTGAAGTGTAGCTGCATTTTAAAAGTCAATCAGTCGGCCAAGATCTGTGCCATGCCTAAAGACCACAGAAATTGTTCCAAAACAAACAGCGCCTGTTAACGATTTCCTCTAAGCTCTTCTCCTACGTTAAACACAGGTCCCTATTTTAAAAGGCCATTCGTATGCTTACAGAGATGTTCCAAAGACTATAAAAAAATGTTCACAATATGGAAGCATTAACATACACAATTCACACAAGTAGAAACCAACTTAAAATACAGAACAATCCTCATTTAAATGGGGAAAAAAGTAGGTTCAGATTATTTTTCCTTGCGTTACTGTGTACAAGATATAATGAGAGGTAAGGAGTGGGCAAAGCAGTAAGGGAAAGTGTAATGCAGCAGAGTTAAAAGGTACAGCACAAGATACCCAAAATAGGCAATAAACAAGAGAATAGCCCTTGTGCAAAGTTGAAACCCAAAACACCCAATGGTGCTAGTAACAAATGCACTTATTGAGACAAAGAAAACTGGAAATAAAAAAAATAAGGAATATGGTGTAGTATGTAATGAACCACATATAAAATAGAGCGAATGGGGTATTAAAGCTGGTGCCAAGTACATGTAGAGCAGCACATATGGACGGTATAAATGCAGATATCAGATAAGAATGTAGAGTAAAGATCCACTTCAGGAGATGGAAGAAGGTAAAACAAACAGTGATATATATTTATATGTATGTATATAAATATCTCACTAATAGAAAATGAATGGGCTACAAAACAGTCTACAGATATAAACCAATACACAAAGCCAAGTCCACTCGGAAGTCCACTTTAGTCGAGAACTTTTTTCAAATGGTTTTATTCAATCATGACAGCGTTCTTTCCTAGGGAGATGGACTCCCTCACACACTGAGGAAGACCATTATCTGGTGAAAGCGCGCTAGTGAATTTTGTGCCTCCGGAGCCACTGTACTAGACGTCAAAGCAACCAGCAAAAAAGTTAAACTGAAAGTAGATTGGACTCTTCAGTGGCCAGCGCCTGCTTCTCTCGACTAAAGTGTTCTTCCGAGTGGACTTGCTTATTGTTTTATGTCTCCAGCCTACTGATTTTATATTTGTTTATATATAAAGGGACTGTTTTTTACCTTTATCCATCTCCTGAAATGGATCTTTACATTCTCTTCTGATATCTGCATTTATACTTTGTTTATACCCCATCCCCTCTATTTTATATGTGGTTCATTACATACTACACCATATTACTTATTCCATTGACTCAGGCTTGACAAATTTAATTTACTTTTAGGACCCAGAAAAAAAAAATCTAGGAGCCAGACAACAGCACATTCACAAAACCACACACAGACACAGTCAGCAAGTCACATCCATACAAAGACAGGAAGTCAGTCACATTCATCCAAAGACAGTCATTCATCCAAAGACATTCAGTCATTCATCCAAAGACAGTCAGTCACATTCATACAAAGACATTCAGTCAGTCAGTCACATTCATACAAAGACATTCAGTCAGTCAGTCACATTCATACAAAGACAGTCAGTCACATTCATACAAAGACAGTCAGTCACATTCATACAAAGACAGTCAGTCACATTCATACAAAGACAGTCAGTCAGTCACATTCATACAAAGACAGTCAGTCAGTCACATTCATACAAAGACAGTCAGTCAGTCACATTCATACAAAGACAGTCAGTCACATTCATACAAAGACAGTCAGTCACATTCATACAAAGACAGTCAGTCACATTCATACAAAGACAGTCAGTCACATTCATACAAAGACAGTCAGTCACATTCATACAAAGACAGTCAGTCAGATCCACACACATCCAGAGACAGTCAGTCAGATCCACACACATCCAGAGACAGTCAGTCAGATCCACACACATCCAGAGACAGTCAGTCAGATCCACACTTGGCCAGACACACACACATCCACACTTGGCCAGACACACACACATCCACACTTGGCCAGACACACACACATCCACACTTGGCCAGACACACAAACACACACATCCACACTTAGCAAAACACACACACACATAGCCAGGCACACACACACACACATCAACACTTAGCCAGGCACACACACACATCCACACTTAGCCGGGCATACACACGCTTAAAAGAAAAGAGAAAGAAAAAAAAAAAAAAAAAAAGAGAGAGAATGACTCCCCCTCCCTGCTGTTTTACTTATTGCATGGGAGGGGGATTTCTACTGCAGCTTGGTCCATGGCACAGACCGTCTGCACGCTAATGCTGATCGGTGGGATGTGACGTGACACCCGCCGATCCGACACTACAGCGCGAGGGGGCGGAACAGGAAGCGCACACTCTGCTTACTCTTTCTGCTGCGAAAGAATAATATTGGTACTTTTTTGTTTTGTTTAAACTAGTCTCAGGACGGTGGAGCGCCATGTGCTGCTGATCCTACCCGGGCGCCAGGTACAATTTCCTAGTCGCCATGGCGACCTGGCACCCGGGCTTTGTCGAGCCCTGCAGTAAGTGCATTTATTACTAGCACCATTGGGTGTTTTGCGGTTATGGGTTACAACTTTGCGCGGATGTTATTCTCTTGTTTGTTTACTGTAGACCAGGCTGGAATACTGATGAAATGGATTCGGTAGCAGTTGAGTCTCAATACAAAATGCAGTAAAAACCAAAAAAAAAAGGTCTTTTCTGCCCTTTTTAAATGATCTTTAAAAGAAGGATGTGGATGCATAAAACCGACTAACTGTCTATATACAGAGTATAAATGATTTTAAAGAGGTATGTCCTGCCATTCATTAAACTGCTTAATGGAAAACTGGAAGTTATTCACTAAAAGGGAGGTACAGGCTACAAGATTAACATCTCACTGTTAGGAATAGCTCTATTTCAATTTTCTGCAGTCCCGATTCACGGGAGGAGGATATCATCTTGCCTCTTTACTAATCAATGGTAAGACCTCACCTTGAATATGCAGTACAATTCTGGGCACCAGTCCTTAAAAAGGATATTAAGGAACTAGAAACAGTGCAAAGGAGGGCTACAAAATTAATAAGGGGATTGGAGGATCTTAGTTATGAAGAGAGACTTAAAAAAAAATGCATTTATATACATTAGAAAAAAGGCGTCTTAGAGGGGATATGATAACATTATATAAATTTGTGCAGGGCCAATATAAAGAGCTCTCCACTGACCTGTTCACTAAAAGAAATGTACAAAGAACAAGAGGTCATCCCCTGAGACTGGAAGAGCAGAGATTTCATAGACCGCAAAGGAAGGGATTCGTTACGGTAAGGACAATAAAGTTATGGAACTCACTGCCAAGAGAGGTAGTGCCTTCTTCTGGATCAAAAGCTGGAATTATAGGTAGAATGGTTGAACTTGATGGACTTGTGTCTTTTTTCAACCTAAATTACTATGTTACTATGTTGGCTGCCTAATAAGTGATGTCACCAATTTCCAATCAATTCTCTATATACAGCAGCATCTAAGGAAAGACACTTTAAAGGCTTTAATTGAAGTAAGCTAGGCACATCAGGATAAAACCAACCACAAAAGCAAGAAATACAGAAGCCTTTCAAGAAAACAGGAGAAATATATCCAAAGTATCACTGACGTAAAGCAGAAGTGTGCCGTACAAAACCCATGCTTATATGCAGTTCCCTTTAACATGAACTGGAAAATGCCATTGGCATATGGAAGAGAAGCGCTAACCCATTGCTCTGAAAAAGGATTAATTTTTTGTTTTTAAATATCTAGATCTCAAATCCTCTAGGAACTTTACACAATGTGACCTTAAGACTATAATATAAAAATTAACGGACAGCTGACTGGCAAAAACAAATCAGACATTACAAGTTGGAAGGAAAGGAAAGTTGGCGGTATTAACGCCTGATTTTTGCAGTTTGTCAGTTCCATATTTTTGTGAACAGCCTCTTAGACGTGGTCAGCTCTCCAGACCAGAGTTAACAAGTCTGGACTTTCTCTGCTTGCATTAGTAAAATGCCATCACAGGTTAACGAATGATCAGCAATCTCTGCAAATCATGCTTCAAATCAGCGAGCCACTAAAAAAGACATTTGGTATTCAAGTGTAACCAAGAAGTAAAGCAGACACTGCAAAGATGACAGTCTGAGGATTAAGCCTTGGAAAAATAACCATCACAAATGAGTTGCCCACTCCAACACGGTCCTCATCTCACTAATCACCACATGAAAATGACAAACCGCTTCTCTTTCCACATCTCCGTGATGCACAATAGGAAAGGTTCACAATCATTTATCATTTCGCAACAGACGAGTGTGTGAAACTTGCAGGGCAAGGTTTCAAAAATCTGTGTTCCCACTGTATAAGCCTGCAATGAAATATAATGCTAAATGGATAGGAACAAAAATGCCCAATATGTAGGCCAATTAACGAATTGTGCAATCCTTAAAGAGACCGTCGTCTCTACATGCCACAGTATCATTGCCTGATGATGGGATCACATCAAAGTCATGTATCCAGTGCTGTTTTTGGGAGCACGCAAACAAATTCTGAACTCTACATCTTATCAAATATTGTCTGAAATATGCATTTACCATAACTCCTGACAGATAATGAAATGATTTTTATATAAAGGACCTTTTCTGTGTTTCTCAAAGATAGGTTGAGCAGCCGACCCATGTAAGCACTAGAGAGAGTGTCTCATTAAAGGGACATCCACGCACCATAATAAAGTCAATCCATACAGTAGTAGACTGTAGAGTTTGTTTCATAGCAATGCATGCAGGGATTCCTTGGTTATCTCTTTCACGGTTTCTGCTCTTCTACTATTTACTTTACAATTAATCTGAGGTGTGAGGGGCAGAGCCGGATAGTCGTATGTGATGTTGTGATCTGGGAGCTGGTTTCATGTTTTTTCTTTTCTGTTATTTAGACTGCTGTGAATGAAAATTGGGTGGGAGAGAGCTATGATGTCACTCTTGACCTCAGTAAAATTATGTGCAATTGCAGTGGGAATGCCCATGCACCTACATGGGAATACTCCGACTAGAACCTTGCATTTGCTGAGGATGCCCATTATTTATATATTTTTGCTTGAGCGTAAAAGGCTTAGTATTTCACAACCTAAAAAAAAAAAAAAGTTTGCCCAGCTTTTCAGACTTAAGCAATTCTTTAAGGAAGAATTGAGCTACTATGTGCACTAGTTCCAGCAAAGACATATTAAACGAAAAGGGGTTTTCCTGAAGGTAATTATGAGAGGCATCAGAATCTTCAACCATGTGTGTACATAGGTTTTTCCCACTAGGTATGTGCACATGCTTAGCAATTTAAAAAGATCATAATGCTACAATACTTTGGAATTAAATATAAAATTAGTATACTTAAAGAACAACTGTACCAACAAATTAACACGTGTTTAGCTGAAAGATTGCATCAAGTGTAGGCATTTTACGTAGAAATGCTTTAGTGAAAGAATACAGAAAATGTCCTTTATTGAGCCCTCTTTGCTTCATATAGCGCTAACAGGAGGCAGACATTGTTTAGAATCTTGGGGCAGATCTTCATTCATCTGCATGAAGGTTAATGCAGATCTGACCCAATATTATACCGTACAACATGTCTGCCCCCTGTTAGAGCTATATGAAGCAATGAGTGCTCAATAAGGTGGTTTAAACGTATTCTTTCATTAAAGCATCTCTAGACACACCGTCTACACTTGATATAATCTTTAGATTAAATAGGAGTTATTCATTTTATTGACTGTATATGGTGAAGAATTTTAGTATCAATGCTTTGCTTAGAAGGAATAACTTCAATTTAAAATACCAAGTATCATGAATATAATCGCCAAATGTACAATCCAAGCCCAATATGGTGGCTCATCACCAAGGGATTTCCTGCTCGAGTCACAGGATGCTATGTAACATCAAGCTGAGCAGCGTGTGCATGGCACTTGGTAGCAATCTCAGATTCTGGAAGCAGCTGTTCTAGTAATATTATCATGTGCACACATGCTAGTGCATGCGCTGAGGATTACATGCCTGTTATTCCACGCTCTTAAATCTTTCAGCATTAGATGTGCATTTCAGTGCTGCTAACAGGAAACATAACAGTTTCTCCACAGGATTAATGGAAGCTAACAAAAAGGCAGTATTAATGGATTTTCACCCACACTGCTAGTAAGTTTAGCCGTTTTATTACATCTGTCAGAATGGATAATTGTTGGCTCTCTGTATCCTGGGGTAAATGTTGTCATAGTTCTCAATACACAAATACTGTCATCGTCGTCCCCCCTTTAAATGATTTTTTTTCTCTCTGAAAGTCACAATTTTTTTTATTTAAAGCTGGATACGAAATATCCCCAGGGCCTAAACTGAGGGTTTAAGTGAGCACATCACTCTACACTTTGTAGTTGTAAAACTAATTGTAGATTTACGCTGCAGTCAATCTGTACTCGCAGCAAAGCTGATTTTTGATTTTGGAAAATCCCAATCATGAGATGCTGACATCCTAGGTTAAAAAAAAAAAAGTATGTATGCCACCATAATGATTTCTAATCAAATATATTCATACATAATGCTCTATTTAGAAAAATGTATGGTCTACCGATAAAGCAGAAACTATAGCATTTATAGCAAAACAGTTCCAAGTCAGGGCTTGGAAATTCTGGTAGCCATTGTTACTAAAATGTTACTGCTGGCACTTATATTTTGATGGAGTATGTTACGTATAGATGAACTGCTAAACTGGCTTAAAAAAAAACAAAAAAAACAACTCAACATGTTTATTCCCAAACAAGTCTACCTGGCTCCTAAAGTATACGACTATTGTGTCTAGTAAATTTATGAAGTAACCTTTGATTATAAGCGGTGTCACAGAAAGTAGCACATAATAAAATTATAAAAACAATACAAAAAAAGAACCAATAATCGGTGTAATCATAATGTATGAAAACGACTCTATAGTGACTAATTATTCAAGATATAAATTAAAATAACTTCACTTGCAGTGTACAGAACATTTATGCTAAACCAGATTCATTCTTAACACGGAATAATGGAATTTCAGTTTCCCAGTTTTAGCCATACACAAAAGCAAGATGGCTACTCCCAGTTAGTTTAGTTTTGTCACATATTTCATTTATATCAATAAAGCTCATAAGAGAAATGCTGCAAAAAGTGGAGGTAACACAATTCAGCTAATTGTGTCACAATATAACAGTCCAATTATCACACTGGAAATTTTTATTATTATTCATTTACCATGTATTAAAAAGTCAGTGAGCAAGAGTTCTACATGATCATATGAAGCACACTCCCTTTCAACAGGTATTCTTTCAGGCTCTTCTTGTAATTAAGCAATATTCATTCGCTATTTTACCACCCGTACCACATTGCCAATGGTGTACATTTTAGCTTTTGTATGTTTAGGTGTCTCCCTGTTAGATAAGAAACCTTATCCTCTCTTGAACCCCAACAGAGTATCGCCTTTGTACTTGATACTAGTTTTGATAGCACCTTCCCTAGTTTGTATACAAAGATACAAAAGCTGAGCGTATGTGGCCTTTTTTAATAGACAAGCTCAAAATCATCATCATCCACAAGCCAGAAAATGATATCAGTTGACTTATCAGGATGAATCCCAAAATGCTGCTTGGATTACCATTCACTGTAAACGGACAGAGTTTCTCACAGGAAGACAATGCATAAGATGGTAATGTGCTTCTGATGTAAAATATATTGGCGGGATGACAGCAGTGTGAGATTTGGAGGCTAAGCGCTTCTGGGTCTTCTGACATGCTACAAGTTGATGATGGTCACTATCCAGTAAGCACAGAAGAAGAGGCAACCTCAGGCATCCATAAAAAGGTCAGGTAAACCCTTGTACTAGTTGTAATCAAAAGAAGATACTTCACAAAACCAAATCCTAAACAAAAGTCACAAACCAGTCCTAAAGGAACACTAAAAGCCCAGGTTTTGTGGATATCCCCATTAGAATGGGATAATCGTTCTTCAGTGTAAACTCCTGGACGGCTGTAGTATGTGTGAATTGGTTTAATAACATTTCTGTGTTTTGGATATGCATGTTCGAAAAACAAATTATTTACACAAAGTTTTATTTAAATACAATATTTAAATAACGTACTTTATAGCCAGGAACAGATAGACATGTATCAAAAGGAAAATCACAAGCATTATGATATTACTGAAACACATTTGCTCCTGTGTGGAGTAATCTTGTAATAAACACAGCTCTACAATTAGTAGATACTGGTGTTGTAGCATTTAAAAGAACAGCCATGAATTTAACTGTTGCTGCTGGCCTCCATTGTAAGCTACGGATAGGCACAGAATAAGTAGGTGTACAAATTTGAATTTATGCCGATTAGCAGGATTTCGTGTAACATAATAGTAAGTGCCCGAGACTACACAAAACATAAAACTAGACTTGATTACCATAACTGTTAAACAAGGACTTCAGAAATCCCATCCTACAACCACTAATAATGGGCTCCTAAAGTCTATACGTTCGTGTTAAATATAATCTCTGCTCACATGATTAGATGTGATTTCCCATCAAACAAATATACAGTACATTATTGGTCACTAAGCTATGAATTTACCTTTGCACTGAGAGTGGCTCACGGCGAACATATTGATGGCCATGAGTTGCAACATCCGTGTGCTACCAATGGGGGACGGGCTATGATGGAGTAGGGCCTGAAACTCCTTGAGAACCTTCTCTGCCACCAAGTGGAACGTTTCCATCCTGTAACAGGAAAATTAGAAATTCAGAAAGTTTTCAGCTAAGTGACTGTTACTAAACAAAATTATACTATATTACATGATCAATAAGCAGCATTAACTACTTTGGGAATGATACAACACTCCCTGCTCGGACGTCTAGCTATTTACAATATGAAGTTACAATTCCAGAACAACACAAACTTGAAATAGCAGCCAAAACGAGGGACTGAGACCACAGCGGAAACTAACCCCTTAGTGACAAGACATTTTTACCTTGACTTTCCCTTGGTGACAATGGCTGTTTTGACATTTCTGGGGTGTTTGTGTTTAGCTGTAATTTTCTTCTCTCTCTCACATACTTTACCCACACAAATTATATGTTGTTTTTATCGTCATAAGAAGGGCTTTCATTAGATACCATTATGTTCATCATATCTTATAATTTACTACAAAAAAAAATCATAAAATATGATGAAAAGTTTAAAAAAAACATTTACACAAATAATTCATTAAAAAAGACCCCATCTAAATAGTTTCTAAATGTTGTCCCGAGTTCAGAAATATGCATGTTTCCATATTTTTCGGTATTTTTTTGTGAGTTATGGGGCAAAAACCAAAAATAGTGTTTTTTGTTTTTTTCCTATATTGACCTTTTGACCCCGAACCCTAAATTTAACCCTCACATTAAATTTAACCCCAACTCTAACCCTTATGCTATCCCTTAATATATTTTAAGTTAAATTTAATTTTAACCCTATCGCTTATGCTAAAAATTATTTAATTTTAACCCTATAGGCTAATCTAACTATAGTTTTTAGCTAATTAAATCTATTTTTTTTAACATTGCACTGTTACTTGCTGCCTCTAGGGGCAGTCAAGTAGCATATTTAGAGCGACGGAAGTAAATTTTCTTTCACTTGCGAAGCTCAGACCACAAGAGGGCATAGCCATATTGATGGAGCAATATGGTACCCACGATCGTTCCGTGGGGCGATCGTGGGTGACCCAGAGAGGAAATGTTGGTGCTGGCTATTGCCTCGACACTGGCAACTTCTTTGTTTCCAATATGTCCACTAAGCCATGGATACACTGGCTGTATATTTACACACTTTATAGATCTTTTATTAAATTTGTGTGTTTCAATCAAGTACCTAGCCATGCAGTCTGCATTTACAAACATTTGTGAAAAAATTAGTCATTCTGAAGAGCTCAGTGATTTCAAGCGTGGTATCTGCAATAAGTCAGTCTGTGAAAATTAATTCCAGTTAGATGTTCCTCGGCCAACTGTAAGTGGTATTATTCAAAATTGGAAGCGTTTAGGAACAGCAGTAACCACGCAGAGGTAGACCACCTAATGTCACAGAGCGGGCACACCAAGTGCTGAGGTGCATGGCGCATACAAGTTACCAATCCTCTGCTGATTTCATAGCTGAAGAGTTCCAAACTTCCACTGGCATTAATATCAGCACAAAAACGTCAGGAGCTTCATGGAATGGGTTTCCATGGCCAAGCAGCTGCATGCAAGCCTCACTTCACCAAGTACAAAGCCAATCATAGGATCGTGGTGGTGTAAAGCACGCAACCACTGGACTCGGGAGCAGTGGAACAATGCTCTGTGTTCATGGAGAATCACGCTTCATTGTTTGGCAGTCTGATAGGCAAGTCTGGGTTTGGTGGATGAGGGGAGAATATTTAAAGAAAATGGCATTAGAGGGTTGGGAACATCCCCTCCATGTGTACATGTGGCTCAAGGGTTGTAAAGAGTGTTGTTTCCTTCGCCCTCTATATCTCGAATAAAGCAAATTCAGCAAGCAAGTGTACACAATCTTCCTCTGTCCAAAGTCTGTGTAATTTTGCCCATCTTAATATTTCATTTTTATTGGCAAGTGTGAGATTTGGCTTTTTCTTTGCAACTCTGTCTAAAATCCCAGCATCCCGGAGTCGTCTCTTCACTGTTGATGTTGGGACTGGTGTTTTGCGGGTACTATTTAATAAAGTTGCCGGCTGAGGACTTGTGAGGTGATTTGTTTCTCAAACTAGACACTCAAATGTACTTGTCCTCGTCAGTTGTGCACCGGGGCTTTTCCCTCCTGTTTCAAATCTGGTTAGAGACCATTTGCGTGGTTCTGTGTAGAGAGTAGTACACAGCGTTGTACGAGATCTTCAGTTTCTTGGCAATTTCTTGAATGGAATAGCCATCATTTCTCAAAACAAGAATAGACTGACACGTTTCAGAAGAAAGTTCTTTGTTTTTGTCTGAGCCTGTAATCACATCTACAAATACTGATGCTAGAGATACTCAACTTGTCTAAAGAAGGACATTTTTATTGGTTCTTTAATCACAATGACTTTTTTTGTTTTCGGCTCCACTAATATCATTGCAAAATGGGTTTTATAATTAACAATTAGCCTTTTTAAATGATAAACTTGTAATTAGGTAGCACAATGTGTCATTGGACACAGGAGTGATGCTAATAATGGGCATTTGTACGCCTTTGTAAATATTCCCTTAAAAATTTGCCATTTCCAGCTACAATAGTAATTTACAACATTAACAAAGTCTGTATTTCTGATCCATATGATGTTATTTTAATGGACAAATTACACACACACACATACACACCTAAAAAAAAAGCACTTATTTGTGTATCCACGAGTGTGAAAGGATTTTGCAGAAACACTAATTAAAATGACATCAGTGGGGGCAATAGGAAGCAGTGAACAAAAAGGGGAATTGCAACAATCACAATGACACATTTTACGGATCACAATGTATATTTATAATCTGAACTAAATCCATTCAAAAAGGTATTGATTTGCTGGCATTAGTATTTGATTTGGATATGCTGCTGTCTGGGTAAAGGTTATAATACATCTTGCATAAAAATAATATATCATTAGAATAAAATCCAAGATGTGCCAACACTATTTTGTTCCGCTTACATTGCCAGAGACATTGCTACTATATTGAAAATTCAGAGGAATAATTTACCAAGTAATATACCAAATGGCAGTTTGGAAAAACTTGTAGGTCTTTTGGGAAGATGAACAAAGAGGGAACCTGCATTGTATAGAGTTCTATATGTCAAGGTCATGACCTGAACTTAAGAGCCTGGAGCATGCAGAAAGGAATAGATGTAAGAACCCCTCTATTTATAAGGTGCATGGAAATATGAACAGGGACATTAGTGTATCCGGACATCACCAATGCCTCAGGGTCACAGGCCACAACTGTATCATTTATGTCCCTTTCTTAAGTGTGTGGAGGATGTAGGGAGGGACTAGTGGGCAGAGTATGGTAACCCACAAAACAGCTCTGCTGCAACATGCTCGGCAGTTTCAGGTTTGAGGAGGAAATTGAAAATATGTATATATTAATCAAAAGAAAAAAAACATATATATATATAAAACCAGTTTTTTCTTTTGATTTACTGCAGAGCTACAGTAGCATTCACTGGGAGCTAATTAACTTCTACCTGTATGTTTGTGTGTGTGTATATATATATATATATATATATATATACATATATATATATATATATATATATATATACATATATATATATATATATATATATATACATACATACACACACATATATAAATATATATATATATATATATATATATATATATATATATATATATACACACATACACACACATACATACATTATATATATATATATATATATATACACATATATACATACACATACACACACACACACACACACACACACATACATACATACATACATACATATATATATATATATAGGTATAAGTTAATTAGCTCCCAGTGAAAGCTACTGCAATGAATCATGGGTAAAGTAGAGACTATTTGGTCTCTAGAATATACCATGCATTTCTGAATGTCCTTACTTTTTCAGGTCTAACCACTCAAACAGGAAGACAATTCCAAATAATTACTCCCCTGTAGGTAAAATGGTATTTATTTTTCCCACTGTCTTAACCCTTTACAATTTTAAATCTTGTATTTCAGACATTACTCCGTAGTCTTCAAACTTTACAATGTAAAATATTGCCCCTTTATTCAAGAGCCTCTCTTTTTAGTAACAGATTTGCTACTGCCACTTAACTTATTAGTTGAACATTGGGGTCTTTCATGATATGAAATAACATCTTGTTTACAATCCTTGTATGTTACGAAGTGGCTAGGAATGTTTAATGTCAACCTAGACATTGGGTCGTCTAATGCAGATAAGCATTGCTTTAAACTATACATGTGGTTGGACATTTAGGATTTCGTCAAGATCACACTATGAAATCATTAACACATTAAAGTCTATGGATTTGTATGTTAAGATCATGCAGTAACACGTCTGCAGGTGTAAACCTTTTCTTATTTTACCCCATATCTGATGAAGCTGTGAAATGCATTAGTTTGTGTGTCAATTTTTTTTGCTCTCTATTCAGTGTTTAAATTTGTGAAAATGTGTTGGATTGGGAAACATTTCAAAGATTTATAGTCAGAATTGTCCTTAAAGGGACAGGCTGCAGACTATGTTTGACCCATCTAGTAGTAGTTAACATGTGGACTTGTACATGTTTGCTTGCATACAAAGCTATTCAGACATTCCTTCGGAATCCCTTTCAAAGTTTCTGCTTTATTCATGCCTCCCCCGATTTTGTTTACCCTGTTTAATAAAAAAGGCTTTTAAAATTGTATTAGCCGTTCGCTACTTGACCTTAAGATAAGGGCCCAAATGGTATTGTTAGGTGCCCGAGGAGGTGATTCTGGCCATGGGACGAGCCTAATCAGAACAAAACTACAGATGAGCCTAGTCAGGCAAAACATCCGTCCGGCGTTTCATGGATGGCCAAAATCGCCTCCTCATCCAATACCATTTGGGTTCTTATGAGCAGATCAACTAGCTAACATTCAGTCAATACAAGTTTACACCCCTCATAGCCAGTGCTTTTTTTGCTGACTGTTGTTGGGATCTAAGCTAGTTAGTAAGGCACGGCTTTTGACTTTTGTAAATCAAGCATTCGGACAGAACACCTTAATCAATGAATGGAAGAACCAGATTCCCAGAGACGACCACTATTTTTTAGGTGTTAATTGAGGTGTTTTCCTGGCTTCAATCCTTTTTTTCTGGCTATTTTAAATGATTTTATAAAAAAAAATTCTCTACACTGCAGCTTATAGTTCTTTCAAACCCAGTATGATTGACTTAAAATGTAATTTTTTCGATAATGTGGGGAGCTCAAAGTTAAACATGAAAAAGGCCAACAAAAAGGTTGGATCTTTCACATGGAAGGATGTGCTAGTTTTCAACAGGTTTAGCAATAACTCATTTTTTTTTTAATATAGTGGGTTTTTTTCTACATAGTGCATTACTGACGATCTCGGACTTCATCTAATGATTCAATCATTTAAAAATAACCAACTGATGAAAAGACCTGATATAGCACTAGTACTGTACTATTTATTTGCATTTCTTTCTTCTCCTGGCTCAGTGTGAAGCTTTTGTCATCATTTGCTTCTCTATATGGATATTTACATTATTTCCTTATGGCCTGCAATTATAGGCTTAAATAATTAATAGTAGCATTAAAGTGTGATTGTATAAAGAACTGGAAATTAAGAATGTAAATTTTTCTATAGAGCAGTCACACATGATTCAACCCAATCACAAAGGAGGGGTTTCTTGTACCAGTGCTGAGAACATGAGCAATATGCTACCCTGAACAAATGTATCCAATCATGGTAACACTCTCCAGTGGCTAGCAGGGGTGATATCAGGGTCTGAAGCATAGCATCCTCATAGCCAACTGAAAACATCACTCTGCAAGGATGTCAAGGGAGCAGTGAGGGCGCTTCACCCACTGCGCCCTCTGCTATAAACACAGCTTGGCTGCAACGTTAGCTCGCATTCCAGAGAGATGCATAATGTCGGAAAATAAGAGACAGATCCAGCACACTTACCCAATCCTGTTGAAGAGCTTCCCCTGGGCATGCAGGAAGCTGAGCAGGAAGCGTTTGTTCAGCTGCATGGGAAAGAAGGAAAAAAAAAAAATGAAAGAAGAGAAACAATAAAACCTTCGACATTCTGGGAAAGGAGTGGAGTCCCGGGTGCTGAGATAACC
The DNA here is from genome assembly GCA_036172795.1 of Pelodytes ibericus. NCBI lineage: Eukaryota > Metazoa > Chordata > Amphibia > Anura > Pelodytidae > Pelodytes > Pelodytes ibericus. Next base: position 50,247,655 of record CM069857.1, on the reverse strand, counting down.
TGGCCTGGGGATGTGGGGGCGAATGACTGGAGATGGGAAATGAATGACATGCCCTAAATCTCACACACATGCTGGGATGGGCACATGCCATTGCAAGAAGCAGTCGATTAAGAAGTGTGCCCTCTGCTGGGAATTTCATAAATGTGCAGTTCCTCAAGGCTATGCACAGTACCTACACACTAGATGGGGGGAAAAAAAGCAATGCTTAAAGATGATCTATCTATACATTGTGTTAAGAGAATTGCTTGCCAAGGCATAAAATAAGAAAAAATATGTTTTTAATGCATATATGGTGTCTCTGGTTTATGACATATTTGACACGATATGCAAATGAACTACTTTGAAATGGGAAATGTGTAATTTGCATATCAAACCACAAGGTAATGTCAAAAGCAGGAAACACCACAGACACATTTAAAACATCTACTTCTCTTATTTAAATTCCTCTGCTTACAATTCTGCTAACACAATGTATAGATCATTTTCATATCTTCTTAGTTCCCTATATTCACAACAAAAGTAATGTGTAGATTGATGTAAACATTAACCTCTGAGCAGTTTGAAAATAGTGTCTATGGGAAGAGAGAGTATCTATGCAAACATAGTAGAAATGAAAGTGACACTACCAAAACGTATAGATCAACTGATAACTACAAGTAGGTGTTTGATTACATCTGTCATTTTACATGATCAAACTGCCACTGTCAGTGTGTAAGGAGGGCTTGGGAGGAACAGGATCCCACAATAGGAGGTGGAAAAGGCTTAATTTATTGAAGAGTATGGTAGATGGAAACAGGTTATATCTAAATATCACTTGGCAACCACTGTTTTATCTGTGCAAAATAGTTTACAAAAAAAAAAATACAGCTAAAACACAGTGTCCAATTTTAAAGCAGGAATTACATTTTATGAAAATCAAAAAGCTTCAATAAGAAGGTGGAACCTAATAACAATAGTACCGTGTCCATGATATTGTTCAAAAATGCTATAAGGACACAAGCAAACATTTCCTAGATATTGCAAGTTTTCACGCTCACGAAATAGAGGGAACTAGATAAGAAGGTTTGGCCAATCTTTCATTCTATATAAAGATATGAAAGAAAAATGTCAAGTATTGTAAGGAAAACTCTTTTCAGTTTTTTGTTTTTGCTCTGCATTCAGTGTGATGTGATAAACACAAGATGTTTCTTTAACTAATCATGAGATTATTATTATTATTCATTTCTCACATATTATTATACAATTTCTCCTAATATGAACTCCTCTAGTAATGTAGATTTCAATAGATATTAAAAGGGGAAGCAAACTTCACAATTAGTAATAAAATCAACACTAACTGTAAAATAAAAATAGATAACATGCTCTTCAATCCTAAACAGACTCTTGCAATACGTGCTAATGTGTGTGGCTCGGTACAGCAATAGTGATCTTATAGGACATTTTAGGTCATCATTACAACCTGTACAGTATGTATGGACAATACCTCCCTGCACAACCTTTGCGCTCCCCAATGGGACTAAAACTCTCCTCCAACCTCATCACCACTTCTCACTCGCGTCTCCAAGATTTCACCAGAGCTGCGCCCTCTCTCTGGAACTGCCTTCCGCAGAGCGTCCAGCTCTCTCCCTCCTTTTCAAACTTTAAAAAGTGCCTCAAGGCTCATCTCTTTAAAGAAGCTTACTACCCAACCCACTAGAATACCGGTCACTTTACCTCTAGCTGATCCCACCTAGCTGGAACACACACTATTCATCTTTGGCGTATCCCACCTAGTGCCACCCATCCACACTACTGTTCCTACAACTTCAATCCCTCTGACCTCTTCAATCCCTTATGTGTTTCATGTACCCCATTCCCTCTAGATTGTAAGCTTGCGAGCAGGGCTCTTGACCTCATGTACCAGTCTGTTATAGTTTGTCTAACTTAGTATGTAGTCCCCTTCTATGCTCTGTACCTAGCGCTACGTAAATTGTTGGCGCTATATAAATAAATGGTAATGTAATGTATTTATTAGAGGTCAATTGTGAGGCGAAGATCTAAAAGTGGTCCAGTCACCATGGAAATCAATGGGATGTTCCTGATAGAACCTTTTCTCAGAAATTACTTTTATACATATCTCCCATTGGGTTAGCATGGGATGCTCTTACTCTATAACAATGCTGCAGAAATAAAATAAATCAATATATTCTATTTGTGAAGTAATCAGTACCTCATGGGTTAAATGTTCACAATTATGAGTAAGCCTTTATTTCGATATAATGTTTAGAATGGATATGTCAGTGACCATCACAATGCACAAAGCACAACTACTAAAATGCCAGGGATTAGTGCAAAAAATCTAAATATTATTCTCCAGTGCCTATTATCAGTATTTGGGTTTTCCTTGTCTACTATTTTCTAGACTTTACTTAAAGGGACACTACCACTCACACAAGATGTAACTAGATTACCTGTGCATTTAAAACAAACACATATATATGACATATGCCATTGTTTTCTTTTCCTTTCTATGTTTGAATTAATTGTATAAAAAAGTAAAAATAAAAATTAGGTGTCTATCTACTGCATTCAATTTACGAATTTTACCCACATTATACAAAATCTTTCAGCAAGTCTCACTTTACAACTGTAGCTAGAGCCTGCATGATGATGTCTTAGGATACTCCCCTGCTCTCTTACTGGCTCCTGTGTATCATAGTGGGCAGGACTAGGTGGCTGTACAGCTTTTTTTGTACCTGCCTTCCAAAACAAAGAAAGGAGACTGACCTGATCAAACAGGACCAGAACTCTGCCCCCCTTGTGATCTAATAGTTACATTACCCTCCCATTCAATGCAAGTCTATGATCAGAATAATGACTTATAGACTGCATTCTGTGTCCCCAGCCCCAAAGTGCTGTAAAGTCACTGGGGGGGTGGCATCCAAAAACACTATATTTAACAAAATGGCAGCACAGAGTAAACTCGCATAACACAAACAAAAGACTTTACTGAAATAAACAAGGTAAAATTTAAAAAAATCCTTTTCATTTTTTGGTGGGAGTGTCCCTTAAAGAACCTCGGACCTTATGGAATCCTTCATGTTTGTCTATGTAGTTAATGGCAAAAACACACATATGCAGTTATTGGGAACCTATACTGGTTATTTACAAAATCACTTCCATTGGGGTATTACAAGGTGATTTACACCTCTGAGTACTGCAGCACAAGTGACCGATCAGGTTGTGCCTTCATAGGGATGTATAGATTAAATGTAGTGATGCGACCCCTCTGAACATGTGAAGCAACCCTGCAGCCACGCCTGCGGTCCCACACTCTTCTGACACCTGCCCAAGCCTGCATACACGCACAAGGCACCAAATAAGGGAAGGATTGCACACAGCAGCCCCAGGAAGAAATTGTGTCTTAAGATGAAAATTCAATACATGAGTTTTGGACGTAAATTTCTGTATCTGCTCTACATCAAGGCTGAGACTGCTCTAAGCCTCCAGCACGAAGAGCAGAAGAAGAAAGGCAGCTGAGATGCAAGGATGCCTAGGAATCCAGGATACATCCAGCAGAGAGACAGAGACAGACAGAGTGGACAGTCAGGGGGTGAGAGGGAGGTATGTGATTAAATCAAGAGCTTCCTTTAACAAACAAGAAAGCAAACAGGCACATGTATCATACAGATGGGTGTTGGAAGGACCCAGCAAAATCACAAAAAGGAATTTATTTCTGCTTGGGCACCAGGAAAGAGATGGAACCAGCCAAAATCTGGACATGATAGCGTAATGAATCCTTCAAAACAGAACATTAACAAACTGTGCTGTGACTTGAAACCTGCACAGTCACAAACAAGTAAACAAATACATCTGAACAAATATCAGGAATGCAGAGGTTACCTGATTAAATTACAATAGTGATTTCTTGTTCCTGAAACAAATTTGAGGACAATAGGCCACAAGAAAGTATGGGTTAGCCACTTAAGGAACATTTCATGCTACTGTTCCAATCAGTTCTCTAAAGACTATGACAGTGCGGAATGTACGGTATATTTACCACGAGTAGGGCAATGTCACATATGATAACATCAGCACAGATTGTAACTACTCTCTAGAACCATCACAAACATTAAGTCAAAGACTGTAATGATTACATGCCCTTGGTACTTAAAAAGGTGGAATACAACACACTCAATTACTATTTGTATTCTAATTTAGCAAACACACCTGGGAAAGATAATGCAGGTGGAATCATATCTTAAATTCTGGAGAAAAAAAAATCATATTTTAAACTGTAGATGAGCATACATTATAATTCATGGCATGAGACAGCATGCTTCCTTGGTATTAATGGGCATGCACAAAATATATTAGTACCTTACTGACTTATGCTTTTTATAACTTCAAATTACTACATTGTTCTATATGTTAAAAGGGAGAGGGGGAATTATATTATAAGAAAAAATGAATACAAATTTCAGCTAGAACAAGACGCTTAATATATCTTTAGAGGGAATACAGTTTCAGAGATACTAATACAAAAACAAGAAGGTATATTCTAAATTTGCAGAATGGAAGACAGGTAATCAATATACTATTTTACCAACACAGCCCCCAAGTAAGGTTGTTAGGCACTAATGTAGTAAAATAAACTGGACAAAAAAAAGTTTAAAAAACAAAGTCTGAACTTGGTAAGTATAAAAGAAAATGGTGTGGATTAGATGATAATTCTGCTTTTAAAAGTTTCTTTTGCTGTTTAAACAGTTATTTTGTGGTGGTGTTTGAGGCACTTGCCGAAGGTTAATTGAAGGTCATTGAGTAGGGGGACAGACATGGCATGATGACCGAGAAGGAAGTGGGTATACACTATGAGTCACACCAAGCAATCTACATGGTGTATGTCACGTCGCACCCCAGAGACTATGGGAAAGTGGTTTTCGTGTCTAACCGACCACAGTGCACCATGGCACCTCACTTCCTCCTTTGTGGAGCACACACGCAAAGTGGTTCTGTGATTGATTGGTAAAGGAGACACCAGCTGCAAGAGACGTGCGAATGAGGACATTGAGTGAAATCAATATTACATGGAAACAGTGATGAGAAGCTGCAATCATGAAATACTCAAAATAAAAACAGAACAGAGTCTGGAAAAATAAGAAGCACAGGCATTACAAGAACAGATGAGATAACCATTATATAAAAATATAAATATGCAATTACAAAACAATGCACTGTGGTGAACTAACAAGGAAGTGGCAAAAACCAGGCATTAACAGTGGAGTAAGAAAAACTCTCCAATTTGCTTTTCTTACCAATTCAGCAGTTAATACCTAATTTAGCATATGCCATTCTCAGTTTCCTGGTTAGTGAGTAGACAGCATTAAATGGTCGACCCAATGTGCGCTGATGATCGGCTCCAAAATGGTGATTCGGATCACATCAGTGGCACAGCTATAGCGGGGCAGAGAATATGAGCTGGAGAGAGGGTGTACAAGCAGCACTTTGCAGCAAGTACAAACAAATTCTGCAAATACCTAAGGGCAATGGGTGTTGAAGTCCATATCAATGTCAGTGTAGCTGTAAATATGTGGTAGCACATGAGTATATATGAATATGAACATGCATGGATAGATGTATATGTGTAAATAGGAGAACATGAAGACAGATCACCGTGTACAGGTCAAACTACATCTGGAAGCTACTCCTCCCACTGCAATGTTTTAATCATCTTCCTTCTCATGCACTAGCATCTGTTGAGGGGGGATCCTCACAGTGGTGGATCCCAGCTTTGACAGCACCTCAGGAGCCCATCCACAACCTCCTACCCCTACCTCCGATGACAGCATTTGAGGTTGCTGCAATCCAGCAGGACATTGCTCTAATGAACCAGCAACTGACCATGATGGTGAGTAATCAGGGTCTGTTCCATGCCCACATGATAGTGCAGATGAAATTGATGTATGAGCAGGAGTGTCAGTCTAGAGCTAAATCCTGCTCTAGGATGTTGAGGTAAAAGTATGCTAAATTGGCCCTACAGTGTGCTACGTTAGAGGGTACCACTGCTCTAGCGGCAACTGCACCACCCAAGCTCTCTCCATCAGCACAGGTGATTGGAAGTCAGTTTGGCGAGGAGGATGATATACGGACATTACTAGAAAGTTGTCTAGCTCATCATGCTCCTCTTCATCAGATGATGATGACTGGATCACACTCTTGACTCTTGGTAGTATCCATGGAACCCACTGGTTACTTACTATTCCCATCAATCAGTTGTGATCCTCTGCTGAAAAATGAATTCCCCCTCAGTGAACCTCTCTACGCTGGGCTTGTTCAAACTTGAAAATCAATTTTAAAAAACGTAAAATAAAAATGTAAATTTGAATTTAAATAAAAAATGAATAAAAATGTATTTATTTAAACGTACTTATTATTTCTGCCTGTTTTGTTTTTAAGGCATATCTGCACATCACACACTTCTACAGGTAATGGCCTCCTTTTATTGCCACAGTGTGATATGTTGCATTGTACATCATTGTTGGCATTTAAACTATGGAAATGAAATAGTTCATCACTACATATTACATAACAGTTGTTGCTGAAGATGAGCTAAGATAACTGGTATTGTTCTTCATCAACAGCTATTATGTAATTGCAATCACATACGCAGGGCTCCAAGGCTGGAAGGTTATTGTTAAAGCTTCAGTTATATCAGTGGGACGTATGGGAATGGTTCAGTTATTACACAATTAGCATTGCTAATGTGAAGATCTGACCAAGTGGGAAATGCACAACATTTTTCGTCAAAAATCAGATTAATTGAAATGCGCACATTCCAAATCTAGAGAGTTTTCTGGTCATGATTGGTATCCGAAAGATTTGAAGATCTGAATGGAAAACAAACTAGCAGAGGCAAATGGCCAGAACAGCTGATTGTGAACCAAATTAAGGAATATTGAGAGACCACATTTCGGAGATTTGTGAAATTCGGAGAAGTGTCTGACCCAAATCCATTTCAGGGCAAAATCGTTTTTTTTTTTTTTTAAGTAGACCCTTATAAAGCTTGGAGCAGCCAAAAGGTGTCCCTCCACCTTCGTTTTAATGGAATAAAACAGGTAAGTAACAAACAGCACTCCATGCACCCAAAAAAAAGAAAAAGTCAATGAAATAAATATTGTATTTAAAAACAGCTTTCTTGCAGGGCTGTATAATCTGCACATCAACAGACTCGTTTTTAATGTTCATAACATGGCTTCTAATACATTAGCAGTTGAAATCTGGCTTGAAGAGCAGGGGGACACACTGAGCATGTGTTCTACATGCACAGCACTCTCTGGATTTTATGCAGTGGTGGCAGAGACGGCATGCACAATATTCAGAACTGGACCCTGGGGATGAGTAGGCCATTTTATTTTAACAGTGAGTATTACAAAAGCTAGGGGGAAAAATTACAATTTTGTTTGTAAAGCCTTAGCTTTTAAAAAGTATTGAGTTCATTTTTCTTCCCAAATTGCAGTGGCCCTTTAACACAATGCAGAAAGTATGTCTGCCGAGTTCAAAAGAACAAGGGAAAACATGATGAGAAGCAAAACACAAGACAGTTGTGATGGGACAGTTGCCTGAAATTCTGCCCATCAAAACATGTCAAGGAAATGTGCATCTTGCCAGTACCTTCCTACAAACAGAATTTGTACAGACATATAGAAGAAAAGAAACAGCACCACCTAGAGGTCAAAAACAAAATGCATTGTAAGGAAACATTAAACCAATGCTATCGAAGTTGGACAGATCAGATGTCCACCCCTTTTATTATCCAACAAAAATGATGTAGCTATGCATGGATCAAGCATGACCTGTGATTCCGCCATAGTTATCTGCTGGGCAAGCGGATTCTGAGTGAAGTAGCACTGTATGCTCAGTACCCACAAAAATGGTAAAGGAGTAGTACCGTGCTAGCCATGGAAAAACAGGAAACAAGTAGGGTTAATACAATACCATTTATTGGCTGATAGTTTGGTTGCAAGCTTTCAAGACCAAGTTGCTGGGTCCCTGAGGAAAGGACCTAGCAACTTGCTCTTGACAGATTGCAACCAAACTCTGTTAGCCAATACATGGTATCATATTAACCCTACTTGTTTCCCGTTTACCCACAAAAATGAAAGCTATCTATATTGGAGCATTGGAGGCTTTATGCAGCACGTTCCACCACATGCCAAAAATATACTGGAATGTACCTTTAAACGGCAACTTAACGGTAAGTAACGGTATGTGCATGTCTAAAAATAAAAGGGTCAAATTGTATTGTCAATGCAACATGCATACCTATGTAGACATAGCATGCTAAGCAGAAAAAAAGAAGCTGGATAAATGACATATGTGATGGACAGAAAGGAATGAAACCAAGTTGAAGAATAGGTATAATTTAATAAAGAAATTAAAGAAGCGCTTGTGCTGCGCGGTGCATTGTGGGTGTGCAGGATGTGAATGGTGAGTCTGTCAATAAGAGACTGAGACATTGGTTGAACTGCTGGAATCACTGCAAGAAAATCACTTCCATGAGGATGAGCAGTTTCCGGGGGAAGTTTTACCAAGGCTGGGAATGTACCAGTAAATGCATACAGGACATGCGTCGGGGACAGGCAGGCAGTTTCACTATATAGTCGTTGCTTATTAATAAGCAAGTGACAGGATTAATGCTGTAATGAAGGTGCCGGGTATCTGGCAGTGACCGGATTAATGATGTAATGACTGTGCCGGCTATCTGGCAGTGACCGGATTAATGCTATAATGAAGGTGCCGGGTATCTGGCAGTGACCGGATTAATGCTATAATCAAGGTGCCGGGTTATCTGGCAGTGACCGGATTAATGCTATAATCAAGGTGCCGGGTTATCTGGCAGTGACCGGATTAATGCTATAATCAAGGTGCCGGGTATCTGGCAGTGACCAGATTAATGCTATAATGAAGGTGCCTGGTATCTGGCAGTGACCGGATTAATGCTATACTGAAGGTGCCTGGTATCTGGCAGTGACCGGATTAATGCTATAATGAAGGTGCCGGGTATCTGGCAGTGACCGGATTAATGCTATAATGAAGGTGCCGGGTATCTGGCAGTGACCGGATTAATGCTATAATGAAGGTGCCAGGTATCTGGCAGTGGCAGGATTAGTGTAGTAATGACGGTGCCGGGTATCTGGCATTGGCAGGATTAGTGTAGTAATGACAGTGCCGGGTATCTGGCAGTGACAGGATTAGTGTAGTAATGACAGTGCCGGGTATCTGGCAGTGACCGGATTAATGATATATTGACGATGCCGGCTAATCTGGCAGTGACAGGATTAATGCTGTAATGACTGTGCTGGCTATCTGGCAGACATGATTAATGCTATAATGAAGGTGCCGGCTATCTGGCAGTGACAGGATTAATGCTATAATGAAGGTGCCTGGTATCTGGCAGACATGATTAATGCTATAATGAAGGTGCCGGCTATCTGGCAGTGACAGGATTAATGCTATAATGAAGGTGCCGGGTATCTGGCAGTGACCGGATTAATGCTGTAATAAAGGTGCCGGATATCTGGCAGTGACCGGATTAATGCTATAATGAAGGTGCCGGGTATCTGGCAGTGACCGGATTAATGCTATAATGAAGGTGCCGGGTATCTGGCAGTGACCGGCTTTAATGCTATAATGAAGGTGCCGGGTATCTGGCAGTGACCGGATTAATGCTATAATGAAGGTGCCGGGTATCTGGCAGTGACAGGATTAGTATAGTAATGACGATGCCGGGTATCTGGCAGTGGCAGGATTAGTGTAGTAATGACAGTGCCGGGTATCTGGCAGTGACAGGATTAGTGTAGTAATGACAGTGCCAGGTATCTGGCAGTGACCGGATTAATGCTATAATGACTGTGCTGGCTATCTGGCAGTGACAGGATTAATGCTATAATGAAGGTGCCGGCTATCTGGCAGTGACAGGATTAATGCTATAATGAAGGTGCCGGGTATCTGGCAGTGACCGGATTAATGCTATAATGAAGGTGCTGGGTATCTGGCAGTGACAGGATTAATGCTATAATGAAGGTGCCGGGTATCTGGCAGTGACCGGATTAATGCTATAATGAAGGTGCCGGGTATCTGGCAGTGACCGGATTAATGCTATAATGAAGGTGCTGGGTATCTGGCAGTGACAGGATTAATGCTGTAATGAGCGGTAAATGTTATTACAGCAGATTCATGGTAACTACATATCCCATGATTCTGCTGTGACTGAGAAGGGCTAGAAATCATGTCTCAACAAGCTGAAGAAAAGAAAAAAAGGAAAAGCAAAAGATGTGGGGGAGTGCTCAGCGCTGGGGAAAACAAAAATCCAAGCTGGTTACTGTATCTGCTGTCCCCAAGGGGAAGAAATAACTTAGAAGTAAGGAACCATAAAATGTATGTTAAAAATGCTCCCTCTATGTTAGAAATAACAGAGAGGACTGTAAACCTGTGCACCAACAAATTAAAGTTTATTTCCACTTTAATTATTATGATTCATACCCATCCACAGGTTGGTGGGTGCTGGGCCAAGCGTGATATGGCCATATGGTGTGACTAAATCTACAATTGGAACTTTTATGGTAGCTTTAAGAGAGATCAGCAATTGTTGGTTGTGCGCTGATATTTATGTGTATTGTGCTCTGTAAATCCAAACTGATTGCTCAGCTACAGTTTTCATGATCATCAAACATCATCGATGCTGAAGCTCAAACAAAACAAAAAAGATATACAAATGTTATACTCTGTATAGACCAATCTGTACTAAAATTGGAATTTCTGAAATTTGGCTACTCAATATGAACGATTTTGGCCACAACTTTTAATTTTGAAAATCAGCGCCACCATGAGTAGTTCCTCAAGTGACCTACCCATGGTTTATGCCAGGGCTTGACAAATTTAACTGAGTTTTAGGAGCCAGCAAAAAAATCTTGGGGCAAGACAACGGTGCACAGACACAATTATGCAAATTATACACACACACACACACACACACAACTGTATGTTTTTTTTAAAGAGGGAGGGGGGGGGAGAACTATTAATTGCCCCTCCTCCATTGCTGCTTTACCTCATTGCAGTGAAGAGGGGCATTTCTGTTTTAGCCTGATCTGTGCCTCTCACACAGGCACAGACCATCTTCACTTCTAGCCCTGTGACACGCAGCACTCAAACTATAGCCGGGTGCGCAAGGGGATGGAGCAGGAAGTCTGTGCAGCACATACTCTGCTCCATTGAGCTCCGCCAGAAAAAAAAAAAAAATAATAACCCAGCGCCAAGGGGTGACAAGCAACCCTGGTTTATGCAATTGTACTTTCATTCATCAAAATCATCCGCCTTCTCCAGCTTTTTGAGCTTCTAACATTCAGGGCTTTATTGTTGGCCAGTTAAGAAGCATCAACCTGCCAAGTTCTGGTTTTATTTTGTTAAAAAGAGAAGCTGTAGTTGCCTGTAGACTTGCATCCCTAGTGAAAAACATCTAAATATGTACTATTCGGCATTGTGCAAGGAATGAGAAAAAATATCTTGCCATACACTGAAATCCCCAGCCCAATGTAAATAGTCAGTTTCAGATCTCTATCAAACTTACATCAGCAGGGCTGATACCATCCAGGCCATCGTACCCCTCTGAGCTCTGGCGTGTAGTGCCTGCTGGTGTCCGGTGGACCCATATTTCTACACGTGTGGTATCATCTGTGGTGTGGCGAAATGTCTGAGCGCTAGAGCTGTGTTGGTCAAGTCCGGCATTCTTACGCTGCTTCTGTTCCATCTGCTCGGCCTATGGATCACAGGAGGGCGATAGAAAAAATATTTTAAGAAAGAGCTACGCACATTTTAATTTCTTGTATACATATGCGATTCATTTCCAGGACGACCCAAAGAAAGTAAGAACAGATATCAAAACATTAGGATAACTGTCAGATAATTGCCTTGGAGGTTGGAAACGTGAGTGAAGAAACATTAAATGTGCATAGCATAGCCAAAGTAATAACTTGGTTATAATGTGTTTTACTCCATGACCTCATATCTGGCTAGAAGCACCAACATACGCAGCCGACTATTTATTCCATATAGGAGAATGTGTCCAAGGTCTCGCATTCAGACTGATTTCTGAAACTGCATGCTAAGCATGCCGAATCAAGGAAAGGGCATGGCACAGAAGTACTGCCGATTGTGTGTTACGGCAGAACTCTCCATTGACTTCCATGGGGATTTATGAGTACTTGCATAAAAGAGAGGCTAAATTTATATCAAAACACATTTTTATTTCAATATACTATTTTCCGAGCCAAATCTGTACATTGGTTGTTGGTTCTGAAAAAAATAATTTTTAAGATCACAGGTGCAATAAAAAAAAACAACGATACTCAGAAGATTTATTTGTAGATTAACAATTAAAAGGTGACACCAAAGATTTAAAGAAAATGATTTGGACAAAATTTAGTTTATTTTACTATGCAACAGGATACTAGGTCCATTGTGGTATTGTCAATCCATGTACCAGAAAAGATAGTTTATAAACACATAAGCTTATTGTCACATCCCCGTGAACATAAAGCAGCAGGTAGATGGGAAACCAATTAATAAATTACCTAACAAATTCTTAACCACTATAGAACTCTTAGCCATAGGCCTTTTTTTCTTTCCCTCATCCTACCTACCAATACACATGCTTGTTCTGCCCCCTGGTGCTCTTATTTATGTAACTATGGTAAACGGTTTCTTCTATGTTGTCTCTCCGATATGTCACAGTTTTTAATGAAGCTTACATTTCAATGCATGACAGCAAATAAGGTCTATCGGCACTCACACTTCAAACATTGCCAGATGTAGGACTCCACCGGGTTCCATCTAATCTACTAATCTAATTCCAACTACAGAAATAAAAGAAAGATCAATCACACAGCTCTCCGATAGTGGGGTGTTTATTATCACCAAAGTGGCGTGGCAACATTTCAATAATAAAGCCCCTGCAGGGTTGAAACATTGCCAAGCCTCTTTGGTGATAATAAAGACCCTACTTAATGGGGGTACTATGTGATCAGTTATATTTTAATGCACACACAGAGGTATAGTACACTTATTGTGAATGATAACACTTGGCAGGAACATGGTTAAAGAACTGGGTTGGACTGCAACATACCTTACGCTTGGTCTCTTCAAACAGGCTCATAAGACTCTCCTTAGCTGTCAAAATAGGATTACTTGCAGCCAGACTACGCATGTAGTAATATACTGCATCCAACTTTCGTCTCTGCATTACAGTAAGAGAATACATGTCACGCGTTCTAACAAAGCATTTTCCATAATAACCAATAATTACACAATATTCAACATCGAGTGATGACTAAAAAGCTTTGTTAATTCACTACATGACATCACCATGTGGTGAGCTTCTGTTAGAAAAGCTCAGGTGGCCATGGGTGGTGTAATCTTTAAATACTCTCACCTTCTAACAATGCATTAAGTGGGGCAAATTCTGTTCTACTTGAGCCTCTGCTGCAGTTTTGAGAACCTAAACTCACCTCAAATGGCTTTAAATAGCAGAGATGTGCAATTCCTATAGCCTTCGGGGTGATGGGCAGGTCGTGGGGGTTTTTTAGCACTGCGACCGGCAAGCAGCGAGGATTTCCCCTTCGTGACAGCCAATCGTGATATGCATGCTGGCATACCTCAATTGAAGTAAAACAGAGATGGCTAAGTGCCTCAGTATCGAGGCACTTCAACCATGTCTGCGGAGGCGCCTGGGAACATCATTGTGATCACTGGATGTTTACAGCTGTCAAAGCAAGTTCCTGACAGCTATAGAGCTATAAAGTAAGCATTTGGAAATCTGTTGTTTAAGCTCACTACCTACTTCCATTGGTTGATTGCATTGAAGCATTGTTTGGTCTGTCTCCTAAGTTGCTATCAATAAATACCTTATTTAAATACGTTAAGTAATAAAATGGTATATTGTAGCTGGACAAGTAAATTGGGCTAACGCTTTATTTGTAAAATAAATATACTGAGCAATCTAGTGCAGAAGATTGTGTAGCTTACCGTGTATATAGCAAGGAGGGCAAGCTGGTTGTAAGGGCGGCCATTCTTTGGTGCGATATGCTGAGCTTTTAAGTACCAGCTACAGAATGGAAACACAAGACAGTTCAGTGACATGATTTTTTTCTGTATGTTAGCAAGTGAGTTTGGAAAAAGGTATAAGGTCAGGCGTCTCTGAAATATAGGAGGCGCGTTACCTGCGGGCCTTGCCATAATTACTGGTGTCTGCAGCTTGCTCTCTGTAGCGGGAAATATCACCCTGGCAAATCATACAGCGCTGGGCACTGATCAGGGAAAACTTCACCTGCATGGGTTAGGAAAAAATACAATCAGCATTCTTGAATGAGGAGAACAATTCATAGGGATGGAAACAATGTTCTCATAAAATAACATACCGTTTTACTAAGAGGCTTACTGCGAATTGCCATCCCGTCCATGTAATCAGCCAGATTAAACTGGTAAGTTGCCTGCAGCTTTTGAAGCAAAGTGTCAAAAAATGACGTCCCCTACGTGAACAAAGCAAATTCACACGGATCAGTAAATTATGCGTCAAAACCAAGTATTGTGTTAAAAACATAAGAATATTTTTCATACATTTTAGCATTTCGTCCTTATTACGCAAATGACACAAGTAACATATACTAATTAACCCCTTTCTTTAAGGAGCTCCTCTCACGGGAGTCCTTCTTGTAGGATAAGACGCCCCCCACACAATCCTGTTTAAAGGTAGAAGATGCAGTGATGGACTGTGACATGAACACAATTTGAAAACCAATTAGTTTAAGATCCACTTTAATAGCACTTGTTCAAAACTGGTTGTCACTTTTATGACCGTCAGGAACTGGAAAGTGCACATGGCAGAAGAATATTTGTTCAATTTCAGCCACTAAAGCTATAACCTCAAAAATCTATAGTCTGCTCCTTACACAGACTCCACTCACTTCGTCTAGCACTTGTAATAGTTTCTTGCGAATCACTTCACCGTCCGTGGTCGGCTCTTTCAGGAAGTGGCGGAATTTTTCAATAACTTGGTAGAAAACGCTCTTCCACAGGACCTGATCCACGTTATGCTGATCACAGAACTCAATGTCTGTCAGAAGGCAGCGCTCATACAGCTGAAGAAGCTCTGCCCTGCACAGAGAAGATGTAGTCTATTATTATATCAAGTAAAAACATACCAGCCCACATGCACAAATTCCCCTAAATTTATGGAAAACCACCTAATCAATTTCGAAAATGTCGATAATTATTATACAGACACATTTGAGAATAAATATTAGTTCCTATTCACAAAACCACACTTGTACTCAGTGTGTATGTGTGGCGTGTTTTTCATAGATCTCTGCAAGTGCCTTTTCTCTTGGTCACTGTGCATAAGATAGGGCAGGAAAGGTTGCAGACGAAGGGCCAAAATGTTAGCAAATAAGTCTATATTTAGAAGTGAGATAGCCCGATAACTAGGGCATAATATAGGGTCTTTCCTAGGCTTAGGGATAACAGTAATAATTGAATGTCTTAAAGTGTGGGACTAACAACAGATTATATTTTATAAAATACTGCAAAGAAAATCCGTCAGGGCCTGGTGCATCGTTGGATGCTGTGTGTTTGATGGCATTTTCAAATTCTTCCAAGGTGACAGGGTCATTGAGCACCTTAGAGTCTTGTGGATCAATTTTAACAGTTAAGTGTTTACTAATATACAAGATCAAAGTGGCTGAAATGGTAGCAGGGGTTTCAGAGTCGTCAGAAGAAGAAAGATTGTACAAAGATGCATAATATCATTTGTCTGGGGTTAAAATATGGGTGCCAATGCTGTCAGTGACTTTGGAAACATCAGAACGCATTCTCTTCAGTCGTAAGGCATGGGCCAGCAGCATCACGCCCTTCTTACTATGTTCAAAAAATATGTTTTAAGTTTTTTAAAGGATATAGCGCATCTTGATTTAAATAGCGATCCAATTGCTGGTGAAGAACAGATAATTCAGAGAGAGTGAAAGGGTCATAAAGTGATTTATGTTTGGTCTCCAGCTTAGCTATATGGGATAACAAAGCTATATACTTTTGTTGGTTAAGTTTTTTGAGCCTCGAGCAGTGTTTGATGAAAGCTCCACTATCAACTACATTATGTGCCTCCCAACAAGTCGTGGAGGGCACATCAGAAGATACATTTTCAGCAAAATAGTTGATATAAATACACACACACACACACACTGCCTGGCCAAAAAGAAAGGTCTAGGTTTAGCAGCACTATGTGCCCAAAGACAGGGCCAGTGGAAGGATTTTTTTGCCACCTCCCCCCCCCCCCCCCCCCCCTACTCCATCTCTGTTCTCCCACCCATTTCAGTTTTCTCCTCCTCGACTCTTCTCTGTTCTCTCCCCATCCCTCCCCCCAAGTTGTCTGTCTCTCTCCCCCACCCTCCCCCCAATGTAGCCTCCCTGGTGGCTAGTGGGGGCAGCTGGGAGATGTCTGCACGATATGATATGAATGTGCGATATTCCGGCGGGACTTTTATGATGAAGTCGGAGAAGTCCTGGCGGTCGTGCTGGGCTGCAGCGGAGGATGTCTGCGTGCATTGCACAGACATCCACCGGCTGTTAGCGAGGGGGATCCAGGTCCTCTGCAGCTCTGCCATCGATTTGAGGTCAGATTATAAGACAACCTCGAATATAAGACGAGGGGTCCTTTTCAGAGCATTTGCTCTGAAAAAAAACCTTGTCTTATGTTAGAGCAAATACTGTAATGTGCTTTAAAATGCATGTTTTACATTTTGCAGTGCTTAAAATATAAAATACTTACAGCTATGTGAAATTACAGCAGTTTGCAAGAAGCCAGGACTGCCCACACTAGCCGAGTAAAAGTCATAATTTTATTCAAATGAATGGCATTTCCTGTCTCTCTAGTGATGTCATTAGAAAATGTGTTGTACTGTTAAGAAATCCTACTCCTACTGTATAAGAGCATGTTTATCACAGTCCACACAATGTATTCAGTTGCAGGAATAAAGCAAGTGACTAAATAAAACAAAACTTTATATGCTCAGTGTCTATATAATCAGTGCTACCGCACATGCAGTAAATATGCAGAGTAATCACTGGGGGAGGGCTTGAGTCAAATATTAAAAATGTGATTTATGCAGAATGCCAACATCATCTCACACTGGAAAAATCCTGTGCACTATACAAGCAGTAATCTTCATCTGGCACCAAAGTGAGTTTGGGGACTAGACTGTCCCTTTAAGCCCACTTTATTGGCAGAAAATAAAAATAACCACATTTCATGACAACCTGTCCCTTCATCAGATGAAAATCCCAACTTCTTTAACAAACAACAAAAATGCCAAACGAATCAGTTAAACACATTAGTTTCTGCATTTGTATATTAAAACAAATAAAGTAGTTCAGTGTTCTAGCAAATATGAAAATATATTCCTTACATTTTACAGGCTTTTATTCTTTTATTTAAACAGCCGTCTCCATTAATTTGTTATATTTATGCTTGCATGCACAAGTGCAAAGTTTTATTATAGTGAAAGTGCTACAAAACTTTTCATCTAGCTCCCACTTACTCCATGACTCAAAAACATAAGATCATTAGTAGTGCTGCCAAATGTCCCAAATCTCCAGGGAATAAAGCATAGATTTGGCTCCTTGTCTTACTGCCCTGTTACCGAACATTACTACCCTGAGCATTTTCCAGACAGAAATATTATAGTCTTGTCATTACAGTGTTAATAAACCGTCCTCTTAAAGATGTGTTTCCTACGGTTTATTGTGATTCTTTACAGTGCTGTCCAACAGTTTTATTGGGTGGATTGTAGGTGGTCTTTAATATTCATATATCTGATGTGCCAAATTCTATTAAAAAGGATGATGTAACATGATGAAGTCTATCCAGTTCCCAGTCAGGCTGGGTTCATTAGAAAGGCACATTTCTAGGACTATTGGTCTTATGGTATATCAATGCGTTCTCTTAATGTCGCAGTTTCTCTCTGCATTAATAAATATAATATCTATAGACAGCCAGTTTGATCCAAAAGAGAAATGTAGTAGTAAAAAAGCAGGAAAACTGGGGAGGGGGTGTTTGTACAATTAACTACAATACTTCAAAATTCAGTACTGTTATATAGATTTATACTATAGATACTATATAACAAACTATAGATAGTAAAGTACAGCATAGCTATAGTGCATCATATACACATACTAAAAGATTAATAAAAGGCAAATATATCAACTATTAAATATACCTAGTTTTGCAAGTCCAGACACTCACAGAGCAAATAAAAGTACACGCAATTACTACTTACCTTAGCAAAGCCATTTTATTAAGGCCTTCTGTGCTGATCCCATCTCGGGAAAGAAGGTTACTGAGTTGTAGTTCTTGGTTATCGGCCAGCCTCAATAAGCGATTCAATTCCTGTTGCTGCAGGGTCCTCACCTGCTGCTCCATTTCCTCAGGTGTCAGGGGACTGCTAGAGTATGTTCCAGGATTGTAGGGCCCAGGCTGAGCTGGATACCCAGGATAATAGGCACCTGGGTACATGCCATTGGTGGGGCTCATGGAGTATGGCATAGAGAAACCACCATATGGATATGGTGACCTGGCATAGTAATATGGGTTATCAGAATTCTGAAACTTATAATACGTTTGAGGAGCAGAATGGTAAGCATCACCCTGTGAGGAAGGTATGGTTTCATCATCAGTATCCAGAAAATGAAGCTGAGGTGTCTGATTCTTTAGAGCAGGCTTTTGTTCTGGATTATTTGGATCCCACAGGCGCCGGCCAGCTCCTCCACGCCCTCTGCCACGGATTCCTTTACTGCCTGCTGAACTAATGAGTGGTTTTGCACTGTTGTGGTTTGAATCTAGTGCAGCATTGGAATTGAAGGAAAGATCAGTATTGGCCGGAAGGATAAGGATGCCTCTTCCTCTGCCTCTAGGTTCCAGTGCTTTCTCCCTTTTCTCTTCTCTTCCAAAATCAGTACTATGCCGACTGGTAACTTTCTCCCCTCTTTTCCTGGTTCTTTCTTCATCTGGGAAGGAGAGATGTGGTGATTCCCCTTGGGGTGCCACTCCTTTATTATCTCTGTTGCCTGATCGTCTCTCAATTTCTATTTTTGATAGCCTTGCCGCATCTTGGTGTGGCTTCTTCTTTTCCATATTTCTATTATACAGTGAACTTTCTAGCCATTCTCCATCCTCTTCAAGGGAATCAGTGGAAGAGAGAGACACTTGCTTTTTGAAGCGTCCTTTTTCTTTACGATCTCCAGTTAGCCTCCCCCTATCTTGACGCCTTTTATTTCCCTCCCCAAACACAGCCTCCTCACTGCTATTATTGCTTCCAGCCGAGCTCGTGCTACAGTTTCGGGTGCGTGTCCTGCGTTTGTCCGAATGCGAATATCGTTTGGTTGAACCAGACTTCCGGTCATCTTTCCCAAACCTTATCAAGGACATCTCATCTTGTTCTCTGTCAGCCATTTTAGGTTTCTCCTTTTTGTTGGTTTTACCAGCATCGTCCCGAGACAACTCATGATTCACCATCTTTAGGTCTACTTTTTCAATCTCTTCCTCATCCACTATTTTCAGCTGTTCTGTTTTTCTCACATAGTCTTCTTCAGGTGTTTCACACAAGGTTTCTTTCACAGGAGTCTGATTGCGTCGACCTGGTTGGTAGATTTGCCTATCTGGTTTCTTGGCTCTTTTGTTCATCTTTCGTTCTTGACCTTCTGGGATCCCTGATATAGGGATGCTGTGCTGTAGATCATCGTCGTCTTGGATGGAAGGTGTACTCATTCCATTAACAACATGCGATTCTTTCTCCTTAGCCGCCTCAATTTGATGGTTTTCAAAGTGGTTACCAACACCCTCAGATACGTCTAGTTTAGGCTTATTTCGCAGCCTGGACAAGCCAGGTTTGTAAATTTCAATGTCTGGACGTCTATTATCTCTTCTTTGTCTAGGTTCTTTAGTTTCCTTCATGTTCTCTATTGAAAGGAAAAAAAATAGTCGGGGGTAATCATAAAAATAAATACACTTATTACATAATGAAAAATAAAATATAATTACAGTATATTCTTTTTCCATGGGAGGGTAGATTGTCACAGATATCATTAATCGTGGTCACCGTTCAGTAAAGGATTTTAATGCTTCATCCTTGCCAAACTTCACACAAATAATAGAACAGTCATACAGAAGGTGAAAAAATTATGATAAAAACAGAATAAAAGATCACACGAAGAAATTAAAATGCCCTTACAATTGAATTAACTAGGTAAATTATGTCCAAGAAATGCAAAAAAAATTACATTAACACTAAACTACATATAGACAAGCAAGTCATACAAAGAAAAGGATGACCGCTGAACACGCCTCACGGTTGAGTTCTCAGACTTCTGGGTATTACGCAAGACGTGTTGCATATGTTAACTCAGCAAGAAGACAATAACTGAGCTCAACACAGTCAAGATTCCAGAGAAATTCTATTATTTACTCACTAGTGAAAGAACCTAAATGTTTATCAATATTCAAACAAAACATTAACACTATGATTGCTATGTACCCCCTGGCTAAATAAACAATGGAATTTGTAGAGAAAGATTTAATACTTTTTTTTCCACATGTAGTTTTTAAAAATACCTTTTCTGTGGGATTGTTTTCATCTACTGAACTGGAGAATATTTAGGAAACATTGATTTATTTTTTTAGGGGATTTGCTTGTTCATTATTGTATAGTTTTGAGGGTTTTTTCCAAAAAAACAAAACAAAAAAAACCACACACTTGGGTCATGGGAGATTTACACAGCCCTTCTTGAATGCAATCATAATGTTGTGCAGGGTGTGGGACAAAACAAGGAACAAATGTCTTATAAAAGGACTATGTGGCCTAAAGAGTGGAAACGTAGGGTCTTCCACGAATGTATTCATTATATTAGAAGACTCGCAATACAAAAAGAAAAGACCCATTACTGTAAGAAAATCAAAAAAAGTAACTGACAAGTAACAGAAGTATTTGCGAATTTAAAATAATAGAATATCACTTAGTAAGGCCTTTTACACCTATGACTAAGCGTGGTAACACGCGAAACGCGTCAGGTCGTCCTCCCTTACCCAAGTTTATTTTTTGTCCATCCATTTTTTTCCTGTTTGCTACATATTGAATAAAGCACCTTTTTGCATTGAATCCGGAGAGTGGAGTGCACTTCCCCTTTTTTTTGTATCCATTTTCTCTCGTCCTCTCTCACAATTAGGAGAACCTGCCCTCCAGATTTTTAAAAGCTGGCTTCTTTTTTAAAGCTAAGTAGTGTTTCTGTCCCAAAGGCAGATCATCTTAAATCCAATCCCCATGTCTTGTAAATGCCCTACAGTTGGCGTACGTTTTTGAATCTATATAAAAAATTTGGTGTCCTGGTGATCAGGTCTGCTGATCACTTAGCTTGCAACTCTTTTAAATCTATCAGACCACTATGGAAAAAGGCTCTTTTCAGAATAATTGTGAAAAATTAGATATCCATTATAAGATATGGTCTCCCTGGTTGTATAGGAACTACATTTTCTTATGGAGTCAAGGGTTGTGTGAATGTGGTATGAATGGTGGAGCGAGTTGCTAACCTTTGGTATTGTATTTTTATGCTTATTTAAAAAAAAATTGTAAACTGATATTTATATAAGCAAATTTTTATGCAAGACATTTTTATAATGTCATGCAGTAATGCTATAATAAAACCAGTGGCATTAAGTTAAGTATTTCTTCTGTTAAATAAGAAAAAAATGTAAAATACTTTTGTGCCATTTGTAGGTTTTAAGTGTGTTGTTTGCATATTTCCCAGAAGCTTTGGGCATTTCTGGTTAATTTCATATATATTTATACTTTATTTCCATACCATTGTACAGCTATCTGTAAAGACTGTAGTCCAGGGGAGGATTGGGCATGGGGGGGAAATTGAGTCAGTGGGCCGTGGCTGCCCCATTTTCAACTTCTAAATGCACCAGGGTGTAGAGTAGGCAACCATCTTCCTCAGATCAGGCTCTAACTGGGATCAATAGGTCAAGAAAGCAAGCACCAAGGTCAGGTATCCTCAGTATGCAAATCCCATTGACATGTACATAAGTGATGGAAGAGTGCATCTCTGTCTCTACCTTCACACTTCTATCTCCCTTGGGCATTTCTGGTCTGAGGTAGAGAAAGGGTAATAAAGGGTCTGTGGAAACAGGGTAAAAAGGCAGTCAGGCTCAAACCATGCTCAATCAGGTGGTCAATCAATCTTTAAACATTATGTGACAGCAGATCTGTCTTGCCTGTCTGTTTCAGTCTCTATCTGAAGATAACAGGTGGGATGATGAAATTCCACCACGGGCCAGTAAACTGTTTTTGCATGCCCGGCCAAAAGTAGCCATCCACTGCTCCAGAAAGCAAACTCTTGTAAACTAATTTCCTTGTTTGTCTGCCAGCAGGTATGTTTTCTGGCCTGGCAGAAGGTACTGTTCTACTGGTTTGTCATACAGACCATCTAACAAACAAGCACTCAAATACAAAGATCCATCAAGAATTGCACTAAGTGGAAACTAACAGACCAAAAAGAAGATCTGTCACTGAAAAAGCATGCACACAAAAACAGGAGAGGTAGTGTTCAAATACTTAGGGTTGTGCTTCACTGTAAATATCTTCAAACTAGCACATGGCAAAAAAAAAGGAAGGTAATGTGAATAGGATGTTTGGTGTTCTTCATTAGTCATTCCTATTTTATAATATAGCTAAGCTACCAGGTTTTCATTCCAAAGGCATGGGTGGGTGTTCACAAAGGCTCAGTGCTAAACCAAGCTACTACAGACAATGCATAGGCAGCATATTTATGCATAATCCCAATGCATGTGCATGCAACAAGCCACAGTCCACAGCTCTTGCAAGTTGCAACCCTTTCATGGAGCTCAATTCTGTTTCTATGCAAAACACTGTACAGGTCACTGACTGTGTAATCAACCACACATAAGCATCAGTTAATATTCTGTGCATGAGCAAACTGATTGTCTTAAAAAGGAACTAGACTCTCCCAACCATGATTAAATCACGCAGAAAACCACTTCTGCATGATTAAATCACACTTGGAATGGTACTATTTGGATTCTATATTTTAAATTTCTATTTATTGTGGACGTCTAATCAAGATTTCCAAGCTTATGTGGAGAATCTCCCTGATGTGACAGTAGTGCTTAGGTGTTGGGAAATACCTCTAGCTGCAAAAGGATGCAAATCTCTTCGTCAGCAATTAGAAACATAGAAACATAGAATGTGTCGGCAGATAAGAACCATTCGGTCCATCTAGTCTGCCCAATTTTTTTTTTTGAGTACTTTTATTAGTCCCCCGTTCCTGGTCTTATAGCTAGGATAGCCTTGTGTCTATCCCACGCATGCTTAAAATCCTTGACTGTGTTTACCTCTACCACTTCTGCTGGCAGGCTATTCCATACATCCACTACCCTCTCAGTAAAGTAATACTTCCTGATATTACTTTTAAATCGTTGCCCCTCTAATTTAAGACTATGTCCTCTAGTTGCGGTAGTTTTTCTTCTTTTAAATATACTCTCTTCCTTTACGGTGTCGATTCCTTTTATGTATTTAAATGTTTCTATCATATCCCCCCTGTTACGTCTTTACTCAAAGCTATACATGTTAAGATGCTTTAACCTTTCCTGGTAAGTTTTATCCTTCAACCCATGAACCAGTTTAGTAGCCCTTCTCTGAACTCTCTCCAAAGTATCAATATCCTTCTGGAGATACGGTCTCCAGTACTGGGTACAGTACTCCAAGTGAGGTCTCACCAGTGCTCTGTACAATGGCATGAGCACTTCCCTCTTCCTACTGCTAATACCTCTCCCTATGCAACCAAGCATTCTGCTAGCATTTCCTGCTGCTCTATTGCATTGCCTACCTACCTTCAAGTCCTCTGAAATTATTACTCCCAAATCCCTTTCCTCAGATGTTGAGGTTAGGACTGTACCAAATAGTCTATATTCTGCTTTTGGGTTTTTACGCCCAAGGTGCATAATCTTGCACTTGTCCACATTAAATGTCAGTTGCCACTGCTCTGACCATTTTTCTAGCTTAGCTAAATCATTTGCCATTTGGCTTATCCCTCCATGAATATCAACCCTGCTGCAAATCTTTGTATCATCAGCAAAAAGACACACTTTGCCAACAAGACCTTCTGCAATATCGCTAATAAAAATATTAAAGAGAATGGGTCCAAGTACAGATCCCTGAGGTACCCCACTAGTAACAAGACCTTGCATCGAATATACCCCATTGACTACAACCCTCTGTTGCCTGTCACTCAGCTCACTTATTGATAAGCCTTCTATGTGCGACAGTGTCAAAAGCCTTACTGAAATCTAGGTAAGCAATGTCTACTGCACCACCCTGATCTATTATTTTAGTCACCCAATCAAAAAAATCAATAAGATTAGTTTGGCATGATCTCCCTGAAGTAAACCCATACTGTCTCTGATCTTGAAATCCAAGCGACTTTAGATGTTCAACAATCCTATTCTTTAACAAGGTTTCCATTATTTTCCCCACTACTGAAGTAAGACTTACTGGTCTATAGTTGCCCGCCTCCTCCCTACTACCTTTCTTGTGAATGTGCACAACATTAGCTAATTTCCAATCTTCTGGAACTACTCCCGTTAACAATAATTGGTTAAATAGATCTGTTAACGGTTTTGCTAGTACACCACTAAGTTCTTTTAATAACTTTGGATGTATCCCATCAGGTCCCATTGACTTATTTGTCTTTACTTTAGACAGCTGAAGTAAAACCTCTTCCTCTGTAAACTTACATGCATCAAAAGACTCATTAGTCTTTTTCCCTAAATGAGGTCCCTTACCCTCATTTTCATTTGTAAAAACTGAACAAAAATATTAATTAAGGCAGTCTGCTAAGCCTTTATCCTCTTCTACATAGCATCCTTCTTTTGTTTTTAATCTAACTAATCCTTGTTTTACTTTCCTTTTCTCATTTATGTATCTAAAAAAAATGTTATCCCCCTTTTTCACTGACTGGGCTATAGTCTCTTCTGTGTGTGCTTTGGAAGCTCTTATAGCTTGCTTTGCCTCTTTCTGCCTACTCTTATAGATCTTTCTATCTTCCTCACTCTGAGTATTTTTATAATTACTAAATGCTAGCTTTTTATTTTTTACTATTTTAGCCACCTCTGCAGAGTACCACAGTGGTTTCTTCAATTTTTTGCTCTTACTGACAAGCCTTATGAAATTTTCTGTTGCCTTCAGTAGTGCAACTTTTAGATAATCCCATTTCTCCTGGACTCCATTTAATTTGCTCCAGTCTGATAATGACTCCTTCACATCTAATCTAATTTTAGAAAAGTCTGTTTTTCTAAAATCTAAAACTTTTGTTTTTGTGTGGTGTGACAGCGTCGTGTACAGGGAGAACAGACGACCTGAAACACTTCTGCCTCACTGAAATGATTTGAGGAGTCAGTCTGATCAGTCCCATGTAAAACAGGGCAATTGACCGGTACGGATGGCAACTATGATTTCCCTTAATGACCTACAATAATGAATATTTACCAGGTTTCCTATTCCTAACTGCCACTCAACATTTCCAAATGAAGCTCCCACATAAAGCTGTATGATCGTGCAGCATACCAGGACGAAATATTGTCCTAACAAAAGGTTTACTGGGTCCTTTACATATCTCGGGGATGGTGATTACACATGGATAGTGAAGTGGAGCTAGAACTGGTTATTGTTGGTGACATGCTGAGGGAGTTGTACTGTGAGGGGGCGTGTTCCCGAACCTCTCTATGTACATACAGCGTACAGACATGCATATCAAGCTGCAGGGATACAAGAGATCTGTATTGTCCAGTCTTCTCACCTTTATTCACTGCACTGTCCCCAGCCGCCAGAAGATCCCGTAACTCAGAGGCGGAGATTCGAACCCGCTCCAACGTCGCCGCCATCTTCCCTGCGACCGCCAGGAATCAAAACAAGCTGCGAAACGCACGACTATGGTGGCCACGCTGACCCAATCAGCAAACTCGAAAATGGCGCTTGTACGGAATTCCGTTATGCTACATCACCTTACTGTTTGGATGTGTGTGCAGGGCAGCGCCATATTGCTATACGGAAACAAATGAGCGAGCTGTCCGCATCGAGACCTACCTTTGATCTCACTGAAAGGAAATAGATTTGCAACAACTTGTGGAGCATTCAAACATACTTGGTGCGTATCTCTCAAATACTGACTGCACTCGGGTACGGAAAATGTGTATTTATAATGGTATCAATAGTAACTTGTACTACAGAGTATGTATAAGTAAGTAATGATTTTCTTGGAATCATGTTTTAGCAGACATTCACTGGAGAAGGAATAGAGTAATATTCACAGCTGGTGTTCTGCAAACATACTACAGTTCTGTCAATGTTCTCAGGTCACTGTCTTTACCTTCTACCCAAGTCCCAACTCTAAAAGCCCCACACTTACCTTAAAACTCTTTTAATGAAAACCCTAATCTTCAAAGTGAGAATCCTAGCAGTAAAACATTTTAATGTGCGACCCATAATCCGGAGAATTATTCTAACACCTGTTTTTTTTGTTATTTTGGTATACATGCATCCTGGAAGTACAGTACCAGCGTACATTGAGCTAATGTCCGACGTTTTGGATATACTGTCACCATTATTACAATGTTAGTTAAGAGTGATGAACATTTCATATTATTGGCTTAATTATACATTGTGCCGGTGTTCTGACGAATTACTCGAGCAAATTCTCCTGCGCAATCGCAGGAGAATTTGCTCACTGCGCATGCGCAGAAAGTTACAGCTGATAACTCAGCTGTAACTTTATGTCCACCGCGCATGCGCGAGCTAACCAACCCACATCCCGCCCCCCCGCACACCCCTTCTCACCAGCTGATCGGACAGCGGCGGTACACAGCGCATGCGCGCGGCTATCATCTTCATGGGAGTTGTGATCCTCCTGCTGCATAATACAGCAGGAGGATCACAACTCCCATGAAGATGAGGCAGCCCTCACCAGGGTGCTTACCTCTCTGTTGGCTCCTTATGTCCCCCCATTCCCACACGGCTTGATAGCCGCGCGCATGCGCTGTGTACCGCCGCTGTCCGATCAGCTGGTGAGAAGGGGTGTGCGGGGGGCGGGATGTGGGTTGGTTAGCTCGCGCATGCGCGGTGGACATAAAGTTACAGCTGAGTTATCAGCTGTAACTTTCTGCGCATGCGCAGTGAGCAAATTCTCCTGCGATTGCGCAGGACAATTTGCTCGAGTAATTCGTCAGAACACCGGGATAAACCTGTTGAGTTTCCCCCACTAGAAGAGATCAATCAAAGTCTTGAATAATCCTTTAAATATTGATATAATGTTCATTTAGACTCACCTACACTTCCCTTTTAGTGACTAGCTCCCTTTTATTTTATGCCTATTTAATATGGCCTTCACCAGGGCTTGGCAAATTCCACAAGCCAGGGATCCTAAAACCACTACTTCTGGCTCTTGAATGTTTGTTTATTGGTTCACATAAAAATCTATGTAAGTAACATTTTTGTGGACTATAAAAATAGTCACTCACTGTCTTTTACCTCAACTGCTTTCCATTGTTTGCTAAGGCAAGGCTTGACAAATCCTAGGGCTCCTAAAATCCATGTTGCTGGCTCTTAACTTTTTTTGATTGATTTACATAGAAACCTATGTAAGTACCCCATTCATGACTACTACATTTTAATAGGCTGGCTCCTAAGAACAACAAATGTTTATCAAGTAATTCACTAATGTATGAAAATACTTTGTTTTGGCGTTATAGGACCATGTGTCCTCAGTATTGTATCACTCTAGAAGATGTGCAGGATGCTCAGAAAAACATCTGCGGATTAGTCCACATGACTCCAATCATGACCAGCTCCAGTCTGGATGCACTGGCTGCACACAAGCTGTTCTTTAAGTGTGAGGTGCTACAAAAGACAGGGTCTTTTAAGGTGAGTCAGACTTGACAGGTGAAATAGACATATCAGAATGTTATTATTTTCTGTACTTCTGCTTTATACCTTACTCTGTTTTGAGAAAAAGAAAGAGGCCGCTCACCGGAGATGTGTGGATAAAACAAATAAATCATTTATTTGCAGAACTGAAGATATAACATCATCACCAAATGTAGGACGCACTGAGTAGAAACCTGATGTGTTTCATGCATAAAATCATACCTAATCATAATTTAATAGATACGGGGCATTTACATCCCTAAATACTAATCTCCCAAATCATTATGCACTTATCACAGCTGGGGAAAGGGTGGAGGTGTAAGAACTCCTCTCCCTAATCTCTAATCCCTCAGTAACAAATGCAATAAACATGCATACTTTATAAACGGGAAGATAAAATAAATGAGTGAGAGTAGTAATATACAGAACAGTGTTAATAAAAACAAAAATGCCCATTATTAATCTTGAAATGTCTAACAACATATTTATTGCATAACAAAATATTCCTGTGCAGGAAAAAATGAGTATACCAGAAAAATGAATACAAACATGTTATTACAATAAATGAAACAAAATGCCAATAAACTCTATATGAAACGCATTCTTTGTATGATCTTTGGAATGCTTTAACAGCAAGTGGAAAAAAAAGGTCAAAGGGAAGATAGGTACACGAGAGGAGAGACTGACTATACTACATCATACAAAGCATCAAACATCAAATTCTTGGTTCAAACTGTTA
Organism: Pelodytes ibericus; assembly: GCA_036172795.1. NCBI lineage: Eukaryota > Metazoa > Chordata > Amphibia > Anura > Pelodytidae > Pelodytes > Pelodytes ibericus. The sequence continues at coordinate 50,218,843 of CM069857.1, read as the reverse complement.
GGTCTCCTAGTTTGTAATTGAAAGATGCACTTGCTAATGTCATCATATCTGCATTCTAGAAAATGTTGTCTAACAAGGATTTCCTTGAGCTTTGTTCCCTCATCAATAAAAGTAGATGATGAGGCAAAAGCCCTCTCGACTCTCTCTAGCCATGTGTTAAATGGATGTAAGATATTCATGTGCCCATGGTTATAGGGACCTGTTTATGCCCGACATATTGTATTTTGCATTTATCACATGTAAGGAGGTAAATAACATGGGTAGAATTAATGTAATGCTCTGTACAATGGCATGAGCACTTCCCTCTTTCTACTGCTAATACCTCTCTCGCATTTCCTGCTGATCTATTGCATTGCCTACTTACCTTTAAGTACTCCTAAATCCCTTTCCTCAGATGTTGAGGTTAGGACTGTACCAAAAAGTCTATATTCTGCTTTTGGGTTTTTACGCCCAAGGTGCATAATCTTGCACTTGTCCACATTAAATGTCAGTTGCCACAGCTCTGAACGTTTTTGGTAGTTTAGCTAAATCATTTGCCATTTGGCTTATGCCTCCATAAACATCAACCCTGCTGCAAATCTTTGTATCATCAGCAAAAAGACATACTTTGCCAACAAGACCTTCTGCCATATCACTAATAAAAATATTAAAGAGAATGGGTCCAAGTACAGATCCTTGAGGTACCCCACTAGTAACAAGACCTTGCATTGAATATACTCTATTGACTACAACCCTCTGTTGCTTGTCAGTCAGCCATTGTCTAATCCATTCAACAATATTGAAATCAAAACTTAAAGATTGCAGTTTATTGATAAGCTTCCTGTGTGCGACAGAAGTGTCAAAAGCCTTACTGAAATCTAGGTAAGCATTGTCTACTGCACCACCCTGATCTATTATTTTAGTCACCCAATCAAAAAAATCAATAAGATTAGTTTGGCATGATCTCCCTGAAGTAAACCCATGGTGTCTCTGACATCATTCAACAATATTGGAAGCTGCTTATCCACAATAGCTGTAATGGCATAAGATTTGTTGGTATAATCTTTGTATGTGATACTGTCAGAAACTCCTGGCTTATCTTTTTACAAAACTGTATGTAAATGTAAACTTTTTAATATTGTATGCAACTATTTTCATAAAAATGTTTATTGAAAAATTGCATTTCTTGTTTTTATTCCCTTTTTCTGCACCCACATTGCACCTAAAGGAATTAACACAGAACCATACAGTACCGACAGCACTTGGTTTGCACTCATATTGCACCCACATAATTTGGCATGCCACAGTGTCAATTTGCCCCAAAGAACATACCACAGTGTCAGTGTCACTTTGTCCCACAGAACTGCCCCTGCAGAACAAGCCACCGTGTTACTTTCCCTCATAGTACATGTCCCACAGTACATGCCACAGCATCACTGTCAATTAAAATAAGCCACTGTCAGATACCAATTAACATGGCACATTCACTTTGTCATTAACATATGCAACAGTCAGTCTGCCTATTAAATATGCCATCATTTGTCCATTAATATGCCAATGTTATTTTGCCATTTATATGCCACAGCCAATTTGCCCATTAGTATGCCAGTATTACTTTTGCCATTAATATGCCAGTGTTACTTTTGTCATAAAAAAGCCACAGCCAATTTGCCCAATAATATTCCAGTATTGTTTTGTCACTAAGAAGCCACAGCCAATTTGCCCAATAATAATTAGGCTAACATAGTACCATTACGTTACAAGGTTGTGAATAGACTGCAATATGTTTTTGTCATGCATGTGTCAATGTATGCACATTTCTAGATAATTTTTTTTAGTCTACCTATTTTGTGTGATTAAACATGTAATTCCAAGCTCATAGTAACTTTTCTTCTGCAGTCATGCATTTTCCATCAAAACTGTTGTTGGCCTTGTTAAAATTAAATGTAAGAGCTGAGGGTGTGCGTCTTGGATGCAGGTAGATATTTTAGCTGTATACAGCAGTGTTACCTAAATGGTGGGTCCTGACCCAAAAGTGGGTCACAATCTGGTGTGGAGTGGGTCGCGGACGTGTACTTCGGGCCACAAATCTAACTTGATTAGGGGAGGAACGATAATGTAGCAACACATGGCGCATTCATCGTCTGAAGCTGAGAAGCCTGCCAAGGATGGTGCTTCTAGGTTTAGGTCTATCCATTTTGTGAAAATTACCTTTTTTTTTGTTGGATTCATGTTGTGAACACTGCATACATACATTGTGGGGTACTGTGCAAATTATGTTGTGCAATTAATTATAACGACCATGAAATTGAAATTATTTTTGGGTCGTGACTCAATGACCAAGGACAAATATGGTTCCTGAGGTTAGACAGGTTGATTACCACTGGTATAGTTCATAAGCTAAGGCTGAGCACCAGAGGCCTAGTGGTTTATGTGTGTGAGTGTATACATGTTTATGCCATATGTTTATTGTTGTCCCAGATTCGAGGTGCATTGAATGCTGTGAAAAAGTTGCCTGCAGATAAGTCCATCTCTGTTGTGACCCATAGCAGTGGCAACCATGGGCAGGCTCTGGCATTGGCGGCTCACATGAAAGGTATCTACCGGTAATTAGCCACATGTACAGATACCAGTACAGTTACAAATGAACCATGAGATACTTTTATATTGATGTCTTAGGCATTCCTGCACATGTCGTGGTACCACGAAATTCTGCATCATGCAAAAAAGCTGCAATTCATGGTTACGGCGCCCAAATTATTGAATGCGACCCGACCGATGAGGTAAAAAGACAGATATTTTATATTTGTGACTTCTGAGCATTGCTCACTGTAATATAAATGTAAATACCAGCACAACCACATCCACAGGATATAGGAAAACTACTTGGGTGCCGCAGGAAACTCTCCAGCACTAATAAATCATAGGGTCTCAATAAAGAGAGAACTTCGGGGAATTGAGATGTGATATTTTTAAACGTTAGGCCAATGTAGCCGAGTAGGAAAAAATCTACAGTACAGCTGAATGATTGCAATTTTTCCAACTCCGCTACTTTGGCCTTAAAATTTAAATTCCTCTCTCAATTTCCTTAAACTGTGTTATATTTAGCAAACTGTTTTGCACAATGAATTGATGGCTACAAATCGGCTATTAACCCCTTGCCGACATTGGACGGACTAGGTCTAAGATCGCAAACACCGCTAAAACAGTGATGCTTTAATGCCTCGAGGTCATGGCATAAAGCATCCCCGAAATCCGTGATAGCTCCAATCAGCGATTCGCGGGCGCCATATTGGAGAGCAGCATGCTCCTCCAATACGGGTGCTGCCCTCTTGTTGATAGAAGTGAAAACATTACCCCTAGAGGCAGTCAGCAACATTACAATGTAAAAAAAGGCATAATTAGCTAAAAATCTAGGGTTAGAATTTTGGTTAGGTTACAATTAAATAAGGGTTAGGGTTTAAATTATAATAAATTAAGGGTTAGCATAAGGGTTAGGGTTAAATTTAGAGTTCAGGTTGGGGTCAAAAGGTTACTGTAGGTGAAAATTAAAAATCACTATTTTTGGTTGTTGCCCTATAACTCACAAAAAACTGCAGAAAAACATGGAAACAGCATATTTCTAAAACCGGGACAACATTTAGAAACTATTTAGATGAGGATTTTTTTAATGATTGTATTTGTGTAAATTATTTTTTAGGTCAACGTTAGAAAAACAGTTTTTTCATCATATTTTGTTTTTGTAGTAAATGATAAGATATGATGAATATAATGGTAACTAACGAAAGCCCTTCTTATGGCGATAAAAAACAATATATCATTTCTATCAGTACAGTATGTGAGAGAAAAAAATTACAGCTAAACACAAACACCCCAGAAATGTCAAAACAGCCCATGTCACCAAGGTCAAAAGGTCATGTCACTAAGGGGTTAAAGGCATGCCATGTTAGCGGGTTATTAGTAATAAAAGTGATGGTTTAAACTGTTTCTCAATAGGATATTTTTTTAGCAAATTACAACATGTAGAATGTTTGCATATGTAGTTTAAAGGAGCTGCCTAAACAGAAACAGAAATTCATGCAATACAGCAGGGCTTTTAAATATAGTTTTAGGAGCCAGACAACAGGACACACACAATCGCGCAGAGAGACACACATAGTCATGCAGACTGACACACAGACTGTGGGATATAAAGAGCCACATTGACAGACAGACAGTCACATATACAAACAGTCGCAAGTAATTTTTTTGTTAAAAAAGTTACATCCTTTTCAAGCCTTATCTGCCAGGCACAGACCATCTTCAAGTGTCATCCTGCTCAGTGCCAGAATGTCATCTGACACTACTGGGAAACAAATTGGTCCCAGTGGTGAGGGGCACCATGTAGATGGCAATACCCAAGCACATAGTCTTATTTTCTGGTCGCCATGGTGTCCTATAATTGTTGAGCCCTGTATTACAGAATACATATATAATGTATAAAATGATACAGACTGTGCTCTCTTTCATCTAAGTCCCGAGCAGAAGTGGCAGCTCAGACTGTAATGAAGACCGGTGGGGTTTTGGTGCATCCGAACCAAGATCCAGCTGTGATTGCAGGACAGGGAACCATAGGACTAGAAGTTCTACAGCAGGTACTGCAAGGATTAGTTTTATTTCTCTTTTTAATACAAAAACAAAGGATTTATTCCTTAAAATAACTAAATAAGGTTTATAGGTGATGTCTCTTGACTGACAGGTGCCAGCAGTGGAGGCTGTGGTCATACCTGTAGGAGGAGGAGGGATGTTAGCAGGAATAGCAGTTGCTGTGAAGGTTAGTTGGTTTGCATGTTGGTGTGACTTCCATGGTTTGTACTTTTGTAATGCTATCACATCTTCCATGTGTTTTAGGAAATAAATTACTAGATGTATTTAGATGAACTTTCACTCCAAAAGTTCCTGGAGGTGAAACTATGGGTTCCCTAGTCTGAAATGCCTGTCATACAAAAAATGTTTTTATCATTATATATAATATAGAAGCACAAGTGAAAAGTTAGTTGTCCCTAGTATGAGGATGAACAGACGTGTACACACCAGTTTATCCTCTGACCGACAGCTGCCATGCTTCCATAGGAAGCAGGCAGCCGTCTGGTCGGTGACTCCTTGTTTTTGCATGAGATCAGCAGGGATGATCTCATCTAGGTCCCCCTGCAGATCCCATGCAGAAACGAGGGTCTCTCGCTGTGCTAGCAGCGAGAGACCCTTGCATTTAGCTGTCAGAGCAGGGCAAGCCCCCGCTCTGATTGGCTGTGCACATGCTGACGTTTGTCAGCACGGGACAACCTGGAACTGCTGTGTCTCGCATGCAAGATGATATGTTCCAGCCCCTATATAATACTCGCACAATACTATTTACCACCCAGTAAAAATAATGCCTCGAACCCTGCCATTATATTAAACCTCCCCCTGACTAAATGCCCAAAGGGCCCCATATAATAATACAAATATTCAGGGGCTGGACAAATGCCCTCTGAACTCATAATATAAAATAATGAATCCCTTTCCCCAGATTAAATAAAATAATTACTATTTACCCCCACCTCTACTTGCCCAGGTAAAGGAAGAAATACAAAGACACCTGTTGGGATAAAAATGTGCAAAAAAATTATACATCTATGGCAGGGGGGATAGGAAGTAATTATTTTATTTCTTTGGGTCTGGGGGCATCATATATTATTACAGGGAGAGTGGAGGCATTTGGGCAGCCTCCAGATCCCAGGTTTTTTCATTAACTGGATGGGGGGTCCAGAAGCATTTTTTCTTGCAGCCTCCAGACCCCTGCAGGGAATTAATTTTATTATATGGGTGGCCAGGGCAAGCAGCCCTGACCCCCAATGTCAGGGGGTTTAATTATTTTATATGTTGTTTAGGGGCATTTGGGCAGATCCTAGGGCAAGTATAATATATTATATTTTTTCTACAAATTGAAGATACAATGGGGACCACCAGTAATATGCAATCTTATTTCACCATGCTCCATCATCACATGCATAAAGACATTTCCAGCTGACAGAGCCAAAGTGCCATTGTTTTCAACCATCATTTGTGGTTGCTTGCGATTCATTTAGCATACAAATAGGAAGGAGAAATAAAATAAAATTTACTCTAAGTGCAAATGTAATAATTTGTATGATTAGTCCTCTAGATATATTGCAGTACAGTGATCATAGTGAATCAAATGTTTCTCCTGTAATACACCCACAGCGACAAACATACATAACACACCATAGAGATGACTGGGCACATTTTCTCTTGTGTACATTGCGTGCTTTGTTCATCAATCTTACTTCACAGGCAATCAAACCAGAGGTGAGAATATTCGCAGCAGAACCTTTAAATGCAGACGATTGCTGTCAATCAAAGATTAATGGAGTGCGGACCCCTAACCTTAGCCCCCCAGACACCATAGCAGATGCTGTGAAGACTAGCATTGGTCCCAATACTTGGCCCATTATCCAGGACCTTGTGGATGATGTGTTTGTGGTCAGTGAGGAAGAGATTAAGGTAATGAAGTTAATTCACCAATACATTGAACTCTAATTATAAACTCTGCCACCAATATAGAACACTGTAGTGTGAGACAAAATAGTGATCTATTTTGCTTGAAAATAACTACCTTCCCTTATTAATATATTTACCAGGAAAGGATGACTTTAATGCCTAATATTTGCTGGCATATTGCAGTTTCAGGACCTGAGCAGCATTGGAAGTTTATTTTAAGTCTGTAATTCTCTCTGTGGGAATAGACTATTCATAGCTTGACCATACATGTTCTTAGCTCCCAGGTACCATTCCACAGACCGTTCCAAAATAAATACTAAATATCTATCACACCTTGGGTGGCAGAAAGTAGCAGAAAATATAATAACCTACAAAGCTGAGGACATGTTTGAAAGCAGAGACTTATATAGCAGCTTTGTAAGGATGTTCCATCTCAATGGTATCTGTCATTTTTATAACATCAAGTTTTGTTCTACATACAGATTGCTACGCGGTTGGTGTGGGAAAGGATGAAGCTGCTGATTGAGCCGACAGCCGGTCTAGGTTTAGCTGCCGTTCTCTCCAAACGTTTCAAAGATGTTGCAGGCAATCTGCAGAACATATGTGTGGTGCTGTGCGGAGGAAACCTAGACCTGGGGAGCGTTGACTGGCTCCAGGAGCCTGTTTAACCTCACTTGTAGCGCATGGCATTAAAAACAAATCAGTTCCAGGTATAAAGGTTGTGTATTACACAATGCTGAATTTGAAATCTTTGCTTATGCTGAAAAATAGGAAAACTTGAGCGGCACATTCCTTCTTATTTCAAATTTTTATAATTCCCACCTCTCACACACTTAAAATAAATACAAGCCAGAGATGGTGCTTTTTCAAGGCACAGCAAGATGTTTATAGGTATTAACTCAGTCCATTTCCACCTCAGCGGGATCAATTGTAATCTCATTCTTTACCCAGGTCACGGGTTGAGGGACATATGGGTCAAAAGTCCACCGAGGGTACACGCGTTTATAAAGATTCATTAACACAGTGTCCTGTGATTTAAGCTGTCCATCAAAATGGCACTTCATATGTCCATGTGTTCCTGTTAAAACAAAACAGTGTTAGCCTGATTGCTAGCCCTAGATGTACCCCCCCCCCATCCCCCATCCTAGTGACGACTTGGTAGCCTCAGAGTTGGCACATAGTTGAGCCATGTTAGCCTACTTACCAAGAGGTTCTTTGATATGTCCCCTTCTGCCCCACTTTGTACGCAGCTCTACTGGTTTAAACCACAACACATCCTCTGTAAAGATACAAAAGACAGTTAAGAGATGTTAAGACTGGACACAATGGTGTTTTTTATTAACTTTTTATTCATAGACACAACAGACACTAGTGTGATAGTATTCAAGTTAATCAAAATTCAGAAACTTGTTGATTTAATGCTGGTTACTTGCTGAAAGATTTTGAATACTGGTATGTCCAGTCTAATTCTGGGATTCTTAGTTGATTTGGAAGCAAAAGCAGACGGACAGAGGAATTTTAGATAATACATAATGTATCTGGCAAGAGCCAGCACAGACCACAGCAGGAAATGTTGCACAGACCTGAAAAACTACACCTGCAAGGAGGAACCAGATCCTCTAGGCCAGGGGTGGCAAACACAAGGCCCGCGGGCCGAATCCGGCCAGCCGGACCTTGTAATGTGTCCCGCACAGCAGTGACTAGGGGGGTGCCACCGGTGCTGCCGGCAGGAGGGAAGAGAAGACTGCACAGAGGAGGCGTCGGGAGCAGAGACCAGCCTCGGTAAGTCATGGGGAAGGGGGGGGGGAGGAGGGAGCACAATATTACTGGGCTTCTGGCTGGCACAATATTACTGGGTTCTGGCTGGCACTATATTACTGGGCTCTGGCTGGCACTATATTACTAGGCATCTGGCCGGCACTATATTACTGGGCATCTGGCCGTCACTATATTACTGGGCATCTGGCTGTCACTATATTACTGGGCATCTGGCTGGCACTATATTACTGGGCATCTGGCTGGCACTATATTACTGGGCATCTGGCTGGCACTATATTACTGGGCATCTGGCTGGCACTATATTACTGGGCATCTGGCTGGCACTATATTACTGGGCATCTGGCTGGCACTATTTTACTGGGCATCTGGCTGGGACTATATTACTGGGCATCTGGCTGGCACTATATTACTGGGCATCTGGCTGGCACTATTTTACTGGGCATCTGGCTGGGACTATATTACTGGGCATCTGGCTGGCACTATATTACTGGGCTCTGGCTGGCACTATATTACTGGGCTCTGGCTGGCACTATATTACTGGGCATCTGGCTGGCACTATATTACTGGGCATCTGGCTGGCACTATATTACTGGGCATCTGGCTGGCACTATATTACTGGGCATCTGGCTGGCACTATATTACTGGGCATCTGGCTGGCACTATATTACTGGGCATCTGGCTGGCACTATATTACTGGGCATCTGGCTGGCACTATATTACTGGGCTCTGACTGGCACTATATTACTGGGCATCTGGCTGGCACTATATTACTGGGCTCTGGCTGTTACAATATTCCTGGGCATTGAGTGGCACACTATTACTGGGCACTGAGTGGCACACTATTACTGACCCATGCACTGTGTAATTAGCGCAATCCTAACCGCTGCACTGTATACGTAGCGCAATCCTGACCCATGCACTGTGTACTTAGCGCAATCCTGACCGCTGCACTGTATACGTAGCGCAATCCTGACCGATGCACTGTGTACTTAGCGCAGTCCTGACCCATGCACTGTGTACTTAGCGCAGTCCTGACCCATGCTTGCTATTATTCTTCCTAGGCTTCTGTTTTCAAGGCTAGTTATTACTTAAATTATTATTAAAACCAGTAGCAATTGAATGCAGAGGCAATTATTCATGATAATAAAGAGTAGATGCATAATCCTATACAACCGGCCCTTTGAGGGTAACCATACTGCTGGTGCGGCCCCCGGTGAATTTGAGTTTGCCACCCCTGCTCTAGGCTGTAGTTGTCTGCATTGGGGCAGAACATGGAGAATGTACAGACAAGGGTCAGACTGGTCAATGCAGGCAGCACAAACTCAGAGTCCAAAACCAGCACAGGGCCAAATGCCAGAAAATCCAACATGAGGCACAAATCAGCAAGGCAAGGAGCTCTGGTTCAGGTTGTTATTCACTTTGAACAGGGAGCAGAAGTTTGTGTCTAATGCGGATGACCAGCAGATGTGCGCTCTGGCTGGCAGAATGAGATTTGCTGACAGGAGTCACTACACACAGTTACTAGAGAGCCCAGTTCAGTGAAGACTTGCAGAGGCCTGACAGTGTCAATATTTTTATCATGTGCCCTATGAGCTGATGTAAAATGTAAGCATTCATAATGCAGTTTTGCTCAGGAAGAAATCTAGGTTATGCCGGATTAAAATACTTCTAGAAAGCTGCTCCATTCAAAATATAGTGTTTTCCATTCAGAAGTCCAACTAAAAGACCTCCAATCAGCACCTTCATGGCATGTGCTATTGTGTGGGCATAAGACAAAGAGAATATGCTTATCTCTTTGCTGCTACAGGCTGTGAGGCATGTCAATGCATGACTGATAAGTTCACACCAATGATAGCCATAACCTGTCCAATTACTGGCTCCCTGAGCTGCTCAATGAGTTCAGATACATGAAATGGCAGCTTGAAAGTCTTTAGTAAGATTCCTGAACAAGGAGAAATATGTTTTGAATGTTGCACACTAGGAGTGGCCTACAATGCCCTTTATATTTGATGAAAGCAAACTTGCTGCAGTTTGTAAGGACTTTAACAAGCCAGTACCAGACCTATGATATTTATTCTCATGCTTTAACATGCTCTGACTAGTAATACTAGTATATGCACTGCTATCTGGTGAGGAAGTATTGAATTTATTATTAAAATGCACTAGTAACACTATACTCATAATTGACTTCGTATCAGCAGCCAAAACAAGAACTACTACTATCTCTCGACGCCAAAAAGTATTTTGAAAGAATTAACTGGACCTACCCACTGACTGTCCTCCCCCTTTCTTTTGTGACAGCTACCAAAGTCCTTAACACCAACCAGACAGCAAGAGTATTCTACTCTAATCCCTTTTCCATCACTAACTGAACACTGTTAGCCACACTCCCATTCACGGATTGCAGAGTATTAATAAAGTATTAAAACTCTTTGCAGACGACATCTTCTTGACGCTGACAGATTCCTCCATCTCCATACCGGCTGTACAATCCCACTTAACTACTTATGGATTTGTTTCACACCATAAAAGTAATGTTGAAAAAACCCAAGCGTTAGCAATATCCCCCCCCCCCCCCCCCCCTGCAGCTCTCACATAAATTTGAATGGAAAAAAGATTTCCTAGTTTACCTCGGTATAAGAATCACAAAATCTTACTCTGTTATCAATCCACCTTAATCAGTTTTATCTGGTGCAATGGAGACCCCAGAATTGCAGCTTCAACTTTACAGGAGGCCTTGGCCTATCAAATTTCTCCCTCTACCACAAAGTTACGGCACTGGCTCAAATACTTCCCGCATATAAATATTCTGAACCGCCCCTATGGTTGTATCTTGTATCCTCTTATATACGTCTCTGCCACGTGACAGACCTATTGCGGCTCACTAAGGACTTATTGCCTACACTCAAAAAACTCGCTTCCCAGCACTAAATGGTCCCTGCAAATCTGGATGCTACACTCATCGGCCAACTACTCTGCAACCACTTTAATTCTCTTTTCAAACTATTTAATCCGAATTTACTATATCCAACCAGGAAAGTCTAGTTTAAGGCTTTAAAATATCCTCAATACACTTACTTATGCAGCTGGATACAAAAGACAACACTTACCTTTGCAAATACTTGCAGCTTACCCATTGTACTAAAATTTGTTATAAAACTTTTATTCTCCATAACAGACTGGAAATACTCAACTACATGAAACAATGGGGGCAAGAACTTAACGGAGAATTCACGACAGAACAATGGAACAACGCAGTGATAGACATGAGTGGTGTCTCCAAATGCACTAACCACTCTGAATCAGAACGGAAAGTGTTATTGTCTAGTTAGTATATACCCCACTAGCAGTGTTACTACGGCGCTCCTGGACATGTTTCCCATTGAACTTAACACCCGCTAAAAGTCAACACTCCACATACTGGCTGCGGCAAAATGATTAAATTGCCAGAAGATGGAAATCTGAACTTCTACCTTCCAGTCACCAACTCAAAGGAAATTGATTTTGTTAACTCCATGGAACATATGACTGCCATCAAACTAAAACATATCAAATCCAATATGAAAATTTGGGAGCTATGGTACCTTTATCCAATGCCATTTATGAATCAACATATCCTCCCAACTTACTTAATTTTTACAATATTTAGGGGACACACACAAAAAAAAAATCAGATCATAGTTTCTTTTGTCATATCTAGTTAAAGAGTGTTGTCTGCATATTTAAAGGAATATCCTACATATGAGCGTTATGTAACTCTAAATAAGGCCTCGAAACCTGATGATGCAATGGAATAAGTACTATAACACAGCTTCATGCCTACAAATTTAAGACTATAGCTTGTTACTAAATCAGTGGGGCACATACCTCTGTTGAAGAACATGTAGCGTACCACAGCCGTTCTCTTCAATATTTTAAATGGGTGACCACTCAACACAATCCTCTTGATAACTACTCTGTCTGGATCAACACCTAGAAGAGAGCCAGTGGCTACCAGATCATGCATTCCTAGAGGAAAGAGATGAAAGTGACACCAGATCCCCACAATGCCATTAGATTTACTTCCTCTAGTAACCATATACTTACCATTACTTCTCTGCTTAAACACAAGCACTGATGCTGGTGGGAATATAATTGGAGCGTATACAGTGACAACCACTGTCGTATCGGACCGCAGGAAACGCTCTGATTTGTGTTTGTCAGCTGCAAGAAGGAATCAGAGGCCGGTCATCGGAAACATTCAATTCATTGTAATCTTAATAGCAATTGGCTAAGAGCTGGCATTGAAAACATACTCTCATAGCAATCTGGAAAGACATAGGACTGACTGTTGTACAGATCAGTGCAGTAAACAGAAGCCTAGTCTTATAGTATCTTGGCATGTAACATTTTTTAACACCACACGGTGTGAGTTAAAGGGTGCAGGTGGCATCAATATTATTATTGGTCTCTGTTACCTAAAACATTATACCTGGGATTCCAGCACCACTTGTGAATGGAGAGGTAAAAAAAAACAATGGCTGAAATTGATGAGAGAGTCAAACAGCAAGCGTTTCATACCAGATGTATGCTGAGAGAACAGAGGGGATGCCTTGAAACGTCTAAATCCACAATGGAATATCAGCTCTTCCTTCGCTTGCACGGGTTCATTATTTCCAGGATATCTTCTTACCAGCATATTCACAACAGACATCTGCAAAGAATCCCATTCAGAATTAGATGATGAAACTGAGGGCAGGTCACATTTCCCAGAATACACTAAAATGCTAGAAAAGTGCCAACAAGCATACATAAAAGACGTAACATTCATAAAAAGGAGTGTGAGTAGCTCTGTAAACAAATACTGTATTTTTGAGGTGCGTCTTATAATCAGACCTCAAATCGAGGTCTGACTATAAGACTGGGATCCAGGTCCCCCGCAGAGCTGCAGGGGATCTGGATCCCCCTCGCAAGCAGCTGGTGCGCAGACAACTTCCGCTGCTGCCCGGCACGTCCGTTGGGACTTCTAGGGTGGAAGCCAGGTGGTCATGTGACCTTCAGTCTTCCGTCATAGAAATGCCGGGCAGCAGTGGAGGATGTCTGCGCGTATCGTGCCGACATCCAGCAGCTGCCCCCACATACATGCAGACATCCTCCGCTGCTGCCCGGAACTTCCGCTGGGACTTTATGATGGAAGCCGGGAGGTCACATGACCTTCCGGCTGTCTGTCATAATAGACGGAAGTGTCGGGCAGCATGGAGGATATCTGCACATATGTGCAGACCTCCCCCGGCTGCCCCCACTAGCCACCAGGGAGATTGGGTACATTTGGGGGAGGGAGGGGGGGAAGAGAGCCAGCATTGGGGGTGGGAGGGGGGGGAGAGAGCCAGCATTGGGGGCGGGAGGGGGGAGAGAGCCAGCATTGGGCAAGTCTGGGGGAGGGAGGGGTGGAGAGCCAGCATTGGGCAAGTCTGGGGGAGGGAGGGGTGGAGAGGCAGCATTGGGTAAGTCTGGGGGGTAGGGGCAGCATTGGCACATAAAAGGAAATATAAAGAAGAAATTCATTTTTTTTATATCATAATTTTTATTAAATATGAAAAAGCAATTTACATGTGAATATATAGAACAGCTTTCCATTTTTTCCTAAAGGAATATCCAAAGTGTGCAGGGTCGTCTTATATTCGAGCAAATACGATACTACAAATAAGACTCTAAAATTTCCATTTCTCATTAGACACAAAATGCAAACTTGGCTGTAGATGTAATGGTAAAATACAGGGAGCCGACCAGTTTGCACCACAGGAGACTACTGACTGAAGCCCATATACAAACCATTTCATCAGGTCTCCGGATGTTTTGTCTCAAAGGGATCTGGAAAGCAATGCCATGCATACATGTGTGGTACTAATGTATACACAGTACTCTGTTCACAAAACAAATACATAGTATCCAATTTACTTGCCTTCTGTTCATGGGGAAGAAGAGAACAAATGACCAGGGGACCCCCTTGCCGAAAGTGCTCCATAACAGACACAGGAACCCCACTGATGTGCACAGTAACGTACCAGCCAATCTAAGATCAGGAGAATATGTTAGACCAAATGCCATTTTATCGTATACCTTTGGTAGTCAGTATTTTGTGACTTCCCTGTGTGTCCATCAATTGCTTGTCTGACTTCAGTAGCAGGAAATGTAGTTGGAATAAATAAGGTATTCAGGTTATTTACCATTGCTCCTTCGTTCTCTTCCTCCAGCTCTCTGAACACACGTTTCCTGGTCCTGAAGAAATCATGGAACTGGAAGATACGAGCGTAGTCTCGGGGAAGGTTTTCCTTGACATCCCATGGAGAAGTGCGAAAGCTTTTCAAGCCACGATATTTTTGAAACCTATAAGATGAGAGGCAGACCGCCATCATTGGCTTTATTTTAGTGTGTATAACGGATTATTTGAGGACAGTTATATCCTTTCTAAAGAAACAAAAAGGAGCACAGCGCTGCCGGTACACAGTACAATAGTAAAAGGAGCACAGCGCTGCCGGTACACAGTACAATAGTAAAAGGAGCACAGCGCTGCCGGTACACAGTACAATAGTAAAAGGAGCACAGCGCTGCCGGTACACAGTACAATAGTAAAAGGAGCACAGTGCTGCCGGTACACAGTACAATAGTAAAAGGAGCACAGTGCTGCCGGTACACAGTACAATAGTAAAAGGAGCACAGTGCTGCCGGTACACAGTACAATAGTAAAAGGAGCACAGTGCTGCCGGTACACAGTACAATAGTATTTAGTACTATTAAAAAAATAAATATGTATAAAGCAAGTAGCGGAGCTTTTTTCCCCCTGAAGAACTATTTTGGATTATAATGTAGTTGTGACACTTCTGTCATCTGTAACCATCCTTAGAAACCACTTATTATGTGTGAATGATGTATTTCTAGAAGCTAAACGTTAGCTTCAATTGGGTAATAATAACCTATTATTCAGCTGTCGATTCGGTCAATTCCAGGAACATGCCATATAAAAGGGCTTTGAGTCCCACTGAGAGAAAGGCGCTATATGAGTTACTATGTTACAAACAACATTATAGGAAATTGTATACAATACACAAGAGGATCAGTGCACAGCCACACAAACAGGCTATACATTTTTCGCCTAATGTTTCATAAAAACATCTATCAGAGGTGGAAACAATCATAAATTTAGTCACATTCTATTGCCATATGATGCTTAGCACTGCATCAAATAGGTCAGTACTGATGAGTAGCACGTTAAGGATTATAAAATGTTACATCAATCAGTATAACCTCGACTGATCTGGTTTATATCATTCTTATAATGTAGTATGAATATTAATGAGTGTTGACATTTGACAGTATATTGCATATTTTAAAAACATGAAAGTTAATATAATATGCTGACAGCGCAGGCTATCCCTTGAATGCTATGCTTATCAATTTGATAAAGAGGGATTCATTTTTTTTTTTAAAGTTACAACTACTAAGGCCAAAATACACCAACTGTAAAAAAGAAAACTACACCCTGTACCATTTAAAGATTGGATCCAAAACATATTTAAATAAATGACAACAAGTAAAGTGACTGTCAGAAAAGACTTTCATACCTCACTCTAACAGACTGGTTCCGGGGTGTATCAACTTCATCAGGAAACATCTCATCCTGACGTTCCAGCTTGTACTTTTCCAGCATCTGCTCTTCATCTTGTTCATCAAGATTCTCATCGTATTTATCATCTCTCGTGCTATCTGGGATTGTAACCGTTTCACTCTCTTCCGCCTCCTCGTGAGCACTTCTTTCCTCATCCTATCAACAAAGACACGCGTTTCAGACAATGGGAAGATGGCACAATCACAATTGTAATTAACAATTTTAACCCAAGTAAACCCAATTTGTAGTTTGATACACAAGGGTTTACTCTCTGGGTCTGGATGCTGGAATGTGCTGACAGTGTCAGTACGTGCACAGCCAATCACTGCAGGGGCTCGCCTTATCGGTGTCTGCAGCGTGAGGGGGAATCTTTCTGCTATTGCAGAGAGAGACCCTTGTTTTTGCATGGAATCAGAGGAGAGCACCTATTTAGCACCTACAACTAAGTACACGGTGTCAGACAAAACAAGTCAGATAAATGCGGTATTTCTGTTTGGCATTCTGTGCTTAATATTTCATCCCTGATCATTCAGACATCTATTGTACGGATTTCCTTTATTTTCTCTCTATCTGAGCTAGCAGAGAGAGACAGTCGTCGACCAGACCAGATTCCCATGTAAGCATTGCAGCTGCCGGTAACAGGAGAAACTGGCATGTACTATCAAAAGTAAATACCAGTTCTATATTAGACGCGCAAGTTAACAATAACAGTTTACTTGTCCTTTGAGAGTCCTTTGAGAAAATGAGAATTGTACACCTCGCAGGAATCCAAAACATTTTGGTTGTAATCCGAACGGAATTACATAATAGTGATTCTGGTTACCTCGGAGAAAGCTTCATCCATAGCATCTTCATGGTCATCTTCCATATCACCATCATCATCGTCATCATCCTCACTTCCTTCTTCCCCATCACACTCCTCGTCATCCAAAATCCATGCTGCTTGATAACTGGATGTTCCTTTGGGAACTTTCTTCACAACCTTCACATTACCCCGTAAAGAATCTATGTGCAGAAAATGTTATATTTATTATTTACTCAATAAAGGGAACATTCAAGACATAAATCAGTAACATATCTGGGCTATGGAATCAGAATGCCAATGAGAATAATACTAAACACTGTGTTAGGACTGACTTTTCAGAACAGACTCATATCTGTTTTCCAAGCATTTAAACCAGTAAAAATACACATAAAAAAAGCATATAAAAAGATCACTGTGCAAGCAGTTTCCAGAAACTCATATTTGGCTTTTTTAAGTTTGAAGGATAAAACAGCATTTGACATTAAGGATTCTAGAAATTTGGGTACACACTGACCTTCTGCCTCCTTCAGCTCTTCCTCGGTTGGCCAAGTCTGTTCACCATCCATAGGATCAGGAATTACTTCAGACTGTAGAGATTCTTGTGCTGAGACATCTGCCTTCATCAAGACTTTGACGTCTTCGTCCATTTCAGAGCCGTTATCGGCATGGTTGTCCTGCGAAACAGAACACTGAAGATTAGCTGAGGAATAGTTTTATAATTGGGGACAGAGAGAGGCCCCCAAAGCTTTGAAAATCTGAAAGATTGCATACAAACCCACTTCTCCAAAGATTTGGGAAGAGAAGCAGAGTTTGACAGTAGTAATATGTTTAAATTGACTTTACTAACATTACAAATAATAACCTTACAGATATAAAACAAATTACTAAGCAGGTGTAATATGAGATATTTATGATATCTATTTCACGCTTTCAAGAAATATACCTTTATTTGTAATGGACCACCTTTTATAAACGCCAATCACAAAAATATTGGCACAGCCTACATGTAATGCAGAGAAAGCTAACCAAACAACATCTGCCATGATCCTCCGCAAGAACTTATCTGGATTATGGATAATCAAGGATATTAGGAGAACTAACCATTAGGTAACCTTTAATTTCTCATAATCATCTGTGGATTACTAAGACATATATATATATTACATATACACACACACAGCAGTTATTCACAATGGAAAATTAAATATTGGTGACCAGTGAGGAACCCATAAAAATGCAAATGGAGTTCTTTATCCAGCTTTATTGGGATAAATCACTTAATTGGCTGCTAAATGAATGTAGAGTAAAATAGCACATAGATTATTTTCATTATGTTCATTGATTCGTGTGTTTAAAAAGGGAAAAAATACTTGGTGTGAATAGGCCTAAGTAGAGAAAAAAAAAACGAAACGCACCTCCATATCCATATCCTGCCCTCTCTTAGACTTGGTCTTGTGGACTCTAGGATTCATTGGGTATGGGTCAGAAGGGGCATCAATCTGGATCATTTGGAAGTCTCCGTACCCCACAATGTGAAGCAGTCTGTTCGCATCCAGTTCTTTGCCTCGTATGTACCCAGACACCTTTAATGTCCCTATCAAGCCACTCTCATCAGTTGGCAGGAACTCTGCTTTCTGGCCCAACAGATAGGATCGGCGGCTGCGGAAGGCCAGGTGACGTTGCTTCTGGGTGGCCATTTGCCTTAAAACTACTGCTGCCTCCTGAGCAGTGTCCAACTGGAAAAGCTTGGCATCGGGAAATCGCTTTTCTGTAATTCTGCTTAACTGTTTCTTCACGTCTGTCCTTTTCTTTATTGGAAGATCATTCATACCTTGGATACCAAGAACTGAAACAAAGCACAAAGAACACAGGTTAGCATTTATGTATAAATTTCCTAACTACTGCGTTTTACATTTCATCTTCAGTAAACTTACAACAGAGAAGATGAAACCCTATCCCTTTAAATTTATTAAAACATCACGTTTGTTAAAGAAAAATATATATTTAAACAGAGGGAAAAGTGTATTCATTGAGATTAGTAGAGCTCCAACCTGTTGGAGGTGACAGGTGCCCTCCGTAAAGGGGCGTACCTATCCAGAATTTATCAGAATAATTTTAAGGACACGTTTTAATGTTACTACATCATTTGCTCAAGAGCCATTTCACATAATACATGGTTTGAGCCTAATTTTAGGCCTTCTACAATCTAAAAAAGTACACCACAGCTTTTTAGAAGTTCTGACTAACTAGCCACACACACATTTACTTAGCAATCAAGGTAACCCTATTTAATAAATGTTACATTTAGAATAAGATCATTTTTTAACGTATGTAGGGGAGGTGGGGGATATTACTTTCTGGTCACTTACCATGACTGGGAAGGCCTTGAGCAAAGAGGCAGGAAAGGCAGTAATCACCGTAACTGTCCCAGCCCTCCTGTAAATCAAGAACAAACAGGAGAGTGTCGGCCACCTTTGCGAGGTCCAGCAGAGAATGAAGATCATCTAGAAACAAAGAGAAGCTTGCGGTTCGGTGATCAAACAATATAAACAAAAACATTGTTTAACCATAGCAAATCTTCAAGTATAAATGGAGCATAAAATACGGATGCCTTCTTACCCTGTTTTGATTGCATGAAGCACCATCTCTGCTTGAGCTTTGGGCACACTAAAGAAAACATGCCACTTGTCTGATCATCTTCATGCACCACGTCATCCTCATTACTCTGTATCAATTTCAACAGACTGCTAGTGTCAATTCTGGCATGAAGTGAAACCACCACAACCAGATGTGGTGGGCCATCTTTACTGCCCAGATTCCGCTTCTCTGTTAGGACCTGCACATAGGGAACAGGTAATAGTCAGTGATGTTTATTTTGTACAAAATAATGTGCACTGCATTTGACTGCCAAACCTAGATGTATACAAAAAAGACAAAGGAAACACAGGTGCAATGTTAAATGATGTATACATTTTTAACACTCACTTATTTATATGCTTCCAAAGATGACCTAACCAGAAGTGATTGAAGAGCCATAGAAATAAGGACTGAAAAGCGTCACCTAAATCGGCTATAAAAACTGATTTCCTTGCTAGTGTTCTGATTCTAGTTCTAAATGGTAGTACTGCTTCTATGTCATATGCTAGCTGTACATAAGATTGGTTCCTGACCTCTTCTGCTGCCATTCTCTTAGTGTGCTTACATTCAAAACGTGAATATGCTGTCAAAACTAATGGGTCAAAGGATAATGACATTTCTAAACCCTAAAGAATTCCAGAAGCAAACCTACTACGCATACTAAAGAATGTGAACTAGACCCATTCCATCTCTCATTTACACATCGAATGAAGTGCGCAAACATCAAACCAGGGGTTTATCCCCCAAAAAGTCATTTTTGGGAATATAACAACTATAGTCCAAGTGCAATTTTCACAGAGATTCATTTTCCAACAGGTGTGAGTTAGCAAAGGAGTTCTTAAAGAAAGACTCTTTAGAAACATTGATGCTGAAAAGTATAAAAGGCCACAATGTACTTACAGCATCTTTCCTGTGTCTGCGGATCTGATTGGCTTTGTGTCTCCTATCCAGTTTGCTCAAATCTTTCCGAAGTTTTTTACTGAGAGCTTTTGCTGCAACTCGACCTGAATTGAATGAAAAAGAACAATAGATGGTATTGTAATAGTTTAGGAAAGAAAATCTGGCAACATGGAATTTCTTTTTTTGGGGGGGTAATTGAGCAGTGACCTGCTCTAAAACTCAGTGTCATATGGCCCTCACAATCCACACACAACAGTCTTCAATCAAATGAGTGATCTGCTCACAACACACTGATTTTGTACATTATAAAGGTTGCACATCAGTTAATTTCATACTTTGGTACAAAAGCTTGGACTATGCAAGCCAATTTGGAGGACAACTGTTATACTATATAAAGTGGCACCCAAGTGCTATTCCAGCATCCAAAAGATGTGCCTGTCCATGTAATGATACAAAAAAAGGGGGAGGGGACACAAAGCCTGTGCTGATAATTTTGGAATAAACAGTGTCCCACATGATGTAAAATGTGGAAGCATGCACTGGGGGCTGTCTTCTCTAACATTAGAAACACTACAGAATATGGAAGGGTAAAGTGCACTTATACAGTACCTAAAATCAATGATTTTCGCATGTAATATTTTTTAGAAAAAAACATGACTAATGGCACATTCTATATAGCATGACGATAGATCTTTAATCTAATGAATTACAGTATTCACGCATCCTAATAAATTGCACTAAATACAAAACCACCTGCAGAGCATAAGTAAATTGCAGTTTGTTAAATCAGTGATAACTTATCTAATACTTATTTTGGCTAAACTTTAATACTCCACTTGTTGAGAACATGTTCCAAGATGCTGAGAAAGCGATGCCGTAGACTACTATTTCCATGTTGTCATTTTGTGAATTACATTTGATTTCCCATAATTCTCTGCCAAACATGGGTCTGAAAATGTAGTCCACTATAGTTGTACTGTCAAAGACACACACATATATATATATAGTGTAAGGAGTGCACAGAGGAAGCATGTGTGCTATGTAGTGACAACACGTGGAGCTGTTAATGTCCTTCCTCTAATCTTCCTTCAACTTAAATGTATCTCACAGCACTCCGGAGTGCAGATCACCTTTATTTTCCCTGTCTTGCGCTCCCCTCCCTCGATGCCTTCCGGTTTTGTGAGGTTTGTTCTGTTGTTTGAAAGCACCTGGCCGGTGAGCCGTCTGCTGGTCGCCGGCCGCCATGTTAACACAAGAACATTAACCACAGCGAGGACTTCCGGAACAGCTGAGGCAAAGCTTAACTCCGGGCGGAAGTAACAGCCCCCGTGACCATAACAACAAGACCGTGTACTGTGGCGGTGTGCATGGGACGTACTAAACTTCACATTGGGAATCACTGCAATGCTCAGCACAATCACTAGATGTCAGTGTACTTTTTAAAAACATAAATGGCAAGGACTGTTGGAATTGAGGATCTGTTGTTGTTTTATACAGTACTTGAAACTAAGTTTCAAACTATAGTGTCCCCCTCCACTCTTAGTCCCCATGTATAAAAATACTCTTAATAATACTCCATATTCTTATCAGAAATAGATCAAATGTATTAGTTGGCATCTGTAACCATGGTATAGAAACAGAATGTGTTGACAGATAATAACCATTGTTCCATCTAGTCTGCCCAATTTTCAAAATACTTTTATTAGTCCCCCGTTCCCTATCTTATATCTAGTATAGCCTTGTGCCTATCCCACGCATGTTTAGACTCCTCCACTGTGCTTACCTCTACCACTTCTTTTAAATATATTCTCCTCCTTTACTGTGCTGATTCCCTTTATGTATTCCACCCATAATCCCTAAACTATGTTTAAATATAATTGTACCAATATACTTATCAGAAACAGGGCAAATGTGTTACTTGGCATGTGTAACCATTGTATTCTGTCCATTATCCCCATGTTTAACCATAAGTATATCCATATTCTTATCAGAAATAGGTCAAATATTTTATTTGGCAAGTACATTAAAACAGTACTGGTTGTGCTACATAATTGTCAAGCGTAAGAATATGCCTGTCAACAAACACCCTGTGAGATCAAAACATTTCCGGATTCTTGGATCTCACTGAATAAACCATACTACAAAATAAGTTGCAGCATATTTATTTTATCACTGTAGCAACTTTAGAAAAACAACATACAGGCCTAATATAAATCAAGAATACAAATCGAGTAAATTACATTTTGGCCATGTTAATTAGACTTGGCATTGTACTTGGTGATGTGAGGCTTGCGTGCAGCTATGGAGTATTGGAGACTGACGCACCATGAAACTCAGCACTCTGTGACCCCGCTTTTTGACTTTGTCGTTTTCCGCTTTACGGTTGAGTTACTGCTGTTCCAAAACTCTTCCACTTTCCAATACAGGTTGGGTATCCCTTATACGAAATGCTCGGACCCGGCAGCAGCTCAGATAACAGATACTTACAGCTAACAGATCATTTTGGCAGCACCAGCCCGAAAAATTATCTATATTACCTAAATTCAATGTGAGCAAGTTGCTTACATTGAATTTAGGTAATACAGATCATTTGCAGCAGAGGAGCTGGTGAACTTTCCTGCTCCACGGTGCTGCCGAGATGATCTGTCCATTGAGTGAAGTCCCACCCTGCCGTTGCAGCGCTCTGGGAACTACATTTCCCATGGGCGCTGGCTCCTCATTTACGGTGCCTGGGAGGGGCGCCAGGAAGAGGCCTTTTCCAAATTGACCGACATCCAATTTTTTTCCCCCCGATTTTGAATCCTTCGAAAAGGGATACTCAACCTGTAATACCACTTACCGGTGACCGTGGAATATCTAGTAGAGATGAAATTTCACAAAGGTGACATCCTATCACAGTACCACACTTGAATACACTGAGCTCTTCAGAATAACCCATTTTTTCCCCACAAATGTTTGTAAATGCAGACTGCATGGTGCTTGATTTTTTACACCTCTGGCAAAGGGTCGGATTGAAACCTGAATTCAATAATTGTGTCCCCCGATACTTTTGTACATATGGTGTGTCATAAGCACAACATCCAGAGATTTTACTATTACCTAAACTAATGGTACTCATATCTCCTTCAGAATGATGAAGGGCTGAGTAGATCCTGCCAGGAATTGAACCTGCAAACCTGGGAATTGAACATATTCTACAGCAAGATCATGAGCCCAACTAAGCCATCTCACCTCAAATGAGTTGTATAGTAAATTGAGTTATTAAGTCTCAATACCAATTCTGGCCACCGATTAGAATATTATCTACAAGACTGTTCTTTCGAAACACCAAGAATCACAGTTCATCAGCCATAAACAGCAATGGAGTCCCGTCCAGGTAACAGGTATTGCTTTATTAAAAAACAATTAAGTGTAGGGTAGGAAACATCAAAAAAAAAAAAAAAAAAAAAAATTAAAACAAACACATTCCCAACAGGCTCCTTGAAGATTTCCGATAGATGTGAGATTGTGAAGAAGGCTCAGCACTGTGGGAATTTCTCTAACGCAGCAGCAGTTTCAGGAGGATGGAGTCCCATATAATTCCACCTCTCAAAAACAAGACATGGGCTTCAGTGGAAGCATGTCACACAGCTCCCTTACACAATATCAGGGGCTAGGAGGTTTAGCTTGTTTCTTTTTCGTTACAGTTTTACAAAGTGCGGTACAGCCATAGCTGTGTTCCTAGAATCACTACCAGTGAAGACCAGATGGGGGCGTCTTTTCATCTTTGTTGCTTTCCAGAGAGAAAGGAGGAATCCGGACATCAAAATGTGAGCCATCAGGTCGCTCAAAGCGAAATGTACCCCTGAAATGGATAAATAAGCGCACATATTAGAAAGAGCAGAGGGCTAGGAAGGGTTAATATACATTTTTAATGTCTAAGCTGGTTTGGGAGTTACTCGTCTCACGTTAAAACTTGGCTGGAATGTCACCATTTTTTTCAGACTTCAGATCTTGGAACATGGAGATGTTTTCATTTCTCAAGTTTCATATAACCGGTGTTGTGTTTACACAATAATTAGATAATTTTTATTACATATACATGCCTCAATAGCTAATGAGCACATAAGTATTTGCAATGCCACCCCAATGAATCCCATACAGCAAAATTAGTCTTGTACCAACATCGCAGAATTAAGAAAACTCGTCCCGACACATCTTTAGGAGATATAGGATTTTCCATCCTGAATTATTATCTGATGCCAAAATGATCAAACTTCTCTCAATACATTTCTCCTGATCCAGACCCTGCAGGGTTAATTCGCCAATACAAGCAGATAACGGATCCAGTATTTAAAATAAAAATAATAATACATAATCAATGATAGATGCTACACCAGTTCTCAATACAATGCTATCGTCCTTCCCAATGATTATCAAATAATAAACTAACTTCTGCCTACACACACGTATTTGTTCTAAAAGTTACAATGCTTTTACCACATATGGCCGCTGGATGCTTGCAGTGACACATGGCTACTGTACTGAAAAGCTGGCTGCTCCTTAGACAGAACTGGCTCCTGGAGGAACAAAACAAACAAAAAAAGAAGACAATAAAAGTTGTGTTTTCTAAAATGGGTAAAGGAAATGTTCCCTGCTTTCCCCCACCTCAATACTTCTGCAATCATGCAAGTATAAAAGGCCCTTTCCTCGTAAAAAATGTAATAACTAGAATATAAAAAATGTTTGGCCAGTGGCTATTTTTAATATTGGTTCTCTCTCCTGCACAGTACAATGCTAGAATACATGCATACCTTTTAGTAGCAGCTCAAGTTTTATTACTCATCATATTCGGAGGAGAAAAACCAATTTTCAGAATGCAATCCCAAGATGGCCACCTCCACACTAACCAGATCTTTAAATGGTAATGGCAGCTTAGAGACAGATTTATCAAGGCAAAACAGGTGCTATTTACTTTTTAAAAAGTGCTAAATTTAGAGCAAACTGTCATAACATTCCATTGGTTTCCATGGTAATTACTATTATTTTAGTACTTTTTCCTGAAATAGCATGATTTTTGGCTTGACAAATATAAATGTACTAAATGTACTATTGAATGTCTAGATAAAATATTCAATCTGCTGGAAATATTGTTTCACAGGACTGTGAAAGAGCCACTTTATAGATAATAGAATGTGATGTAAGGAATTAGTGAAACTCACAAACATAAACTAGTAGTTACAAAAATGGAAACACACAAAAGGTTCTCACCCTGCCCACAACGCCACGTCCTCTAACAGTTTCCAGAGTACCCGATAGGCTGAAAATCCGCCAGTGTCTCTCTCGCAGTTGGACCACTTCAATGCCAAGGTTCTCCAGGCGGATGCAGTAACGCCACTGCAAATATTAAAGCATAGGGAATATGAGTACGTGTAGTTTGTGTCTTCAAATATTTTTAGAGCATAAAAAAAAAAAAAAAAAAAAAGATTTTCCACCAAACTAGTGCAAAGCTAACTCTAACACACTTATCCCAACAAACTAATGCAAGGACAAAAAGAAAAAAATGTCAGAACCACAGGACTGCAAGGTTTAACTAAACGTAAATTATTCAAATAACATAATTAGAATATTAATAATGAGATGCAAGGTTAATATTTATATGTAAGTTTTGAGGTAGCCTTATCATGCTCTTGATTTCCCATCTTATAAAGATTGCTTGATTAAAAAAAATTAAAAGTCCAGTTTGAACCACAGAGGTGGTTAAATTCTTTTTGTCTTTTCACTACTGCATTTGCCTCAGAGATGGGAGGGAACCCTGCGTCCAGCATTTCATGTCAGTTTGTAACAATAGAATTTATGGGTGGACTAGGAGTGTTGTCCTGCATTTTGATTAGGCTTGTTGTATGTCTTAGCAGAGAAAGCTAGAAAAAAAATCAAACGATAAAAAAACAAAACAGAATTGATCATTTGGAACTTCAACTTACCCAATAAACATGGGAATTCTGAGCCTCCTGTAGATGAAATATAAAATAATAACGTGTCAGTGTGTGTTTTCATTATCAACTGCTGTAAACGAGACTTGATCTATTCTCTTATTGTAACTTTGGTCCTTATTCTTCCAGAACAAACAAATCCTATTTGAATCTTTACATCAGATCACCAAATATAGACTACATATGGCCTGATTCAATCCTAAATACTCCCATCTGACTCCTGATTTCAGAACATATGGGATAATGCATTACACCTGCCTTTTACAAATTCAATGCCAGATTTCATTCCATTGACTAATAGTTGACATTGTTTACTGTATACAAAGAAAAGGTGCACAATTTGATAGCTATTCACCAACAGTGAGCTGCTGGCGAGTTGAAAATTAAATTGCATGGACTTCTCTATGCCTCATAAAAAGGGCCAAATCTGGTGAGCTGCTCCTGCTAGAATCATTAATTAAATCTCATTGATTTAGTTATGCATTTTACAGGGCAAACTCCTCAAGTTCTTGTATGAACTGACAAGGTTAATCATTGTGCACTTTATGGTTAAAGGGACACTCAACTTTTTTTTTTCCACTTGTGTTTCTAATATAGAAGCACAAGTGAAAAGTTAGTTGCCCCTAGTATGAGGATGAACTGGCGTGTACTTTTGATAGTACATGCCAGTTTATCCTCCATAGGAAGCCGGCAGCCGTCTGGTCGGCGACTGGCTCTCTCTGCTAGCGCATAGAGAGACCCTCGTGATTGTATGAGATCAGCAGGGGGGACCTTAACTAGGTCCCCCCTGATGATCCCATGCAAAAACGAGGGTCTCTTGCTGTGCTAGCAGCGAGAGACCCTCGCAAGATGTCAGCTGTATTAAGATACAC
This sequence comes from Pelodytes ibericus, assembly GCA_036172795.1. NCBI lineage: Eukaryota > Metazoa > Chordata > Amphibia > Anura > Pelodytidae > Pelodytes > Pelodytes ibericus. Next base: position 50,191,714 of record CM069857.1, on the reverse strand, counting down.
GTCGGGTTTACTTAATTCTACCGGGAAATGTATTGTTTAACCCTTGCTTCCTTTAAGGAAGCGAGGGTTAAACAAAGTTTAATTTCCCTTTAAATCAGTAAAATAAAATGGTCATCTCAACGCAATGAAACGCTCCTTAGGTGAACGAGAAACTTATAAATGCTGCTCTTAACGCAAGTCACAATACAGACCCTCATTCCCATGTAGAAGGGGATGACTGTAATTCTGATGTTCTCAGTAGTCTCTCTGTGGACATCTGAAAGCTCCAACCATGGATGGTTCTTCTCCTGCCACGCACGCAGGGTTTCCCGTGCTACAAATGGTGGCACTGTGTAACAAAAAAGACAAATCATTGGGCTGCAGGTATCAGACAGAGATAGCTAAAAAAAAAAAACAACAGGTTTTTGTCAGATATTTACCTTTGGTTTGATCAAAACTCAGGAACCTCTCAAACAGTTCATGTTGTATAGGGATCTGGTCTGTGGAGTTGTAAGGAAGGATGTCTTCATGGCTTACATAGTCCAAACCTTGAAATACCAAAACAGAATAAGAATTCACAAGGCATGTGATTATCCAAATGCTGGCTAAGGAGATATAATGTTTACATACCTGGAATTGCATAAAGGGCTCGACTGTCATCATGGTTGGCAAGGAAAGTCACAGCCTCTGTCTGAGACCTTTGCGCCTGAGACAGAAGACAGAGGACGGTATAGCGAGCAATTTAATGAGTCAATCTAACAGAGCAAGGAATGGAGTTACTCATTTTACAGAGCTTGTATTGTGAGGATAGTTAACCCAAGACTGTCTGGAATAACGTTACCCTTCCAGATACATGGTTAATCGGATAATGTAGTTCTTGACTAACTTCTGAGCTATACATAGAATAACAAGGAGCTCAAAAGGAGAAAAAAAAAAGAAGAAATGGAGAATATCCACCACGCTTATCAATAACTCAAATTCTATCTTCATTTGTATATTAAATATTAAAAAAAAAGGTTTAAAAAATGTCTCTGCCCCACCACAGGATTCAGCAAAGGGAGTAAAATCTGTTATAAATCTGTGCACCATTTGTATGAGATGTGTCACAGAGAGGCAGATGATAACCCACTTCCTTAAAACCGGAAACAACAAAAAGATTTAATACTTAAATGTGTCAATAGTTAACATTCACACTGACAACAAACAAACTCCATGTTATATTTGATAGTTTTTGTAAAACTGGATACTTACTATGTGAGGACAATCCCGTGCATCTATCAGCACTTGGTAATATGTGTGGGTTTTGCCTTTGACCTCTTTGGATCCATGAGTTGATGAGGTTTCTGTCCTGTATGTTATAGTCAAAGGATTAGTCAAGCACTATGTCCACACAAAAACATATCAAACTACTAGGGCAGGGGGCATCAAACGTGCAGCTTGTGAGCCAAATGTGGCCAGTTTGACAGCAAGGTGTGGCCCTCCTGACTTACCTGCCTATATTCTCATTATCCCTATAAACCAGAGCTTTCCAAATTTTTCTTGTTGAGTACACACGTTTACCATATTTGATTGAATATAAGACAAGGTTTTTTTCAGAGCAAATGTCTTATATTCGAGGTCGTCTAATAATCTGACCTCAAATCGAGAGAGACAAAGCTGGGGGGATGGGGAGAGAGAGGCAGCATTGGCACATAAAAGGAAATAAAAACAAGAAATGCATTTTTTTTATATCATCATTTTTATTAAATATTAAAAAGCAATTTACATGTGAATATATACAAGTTAAACTTTTTTTCCTATAGGGTAGTCTTATATTCAGGCTTTTAGTTTTTTTCCTAAAGGAATATGCAAAGTTTGGGGGGTCGTCTTATAATCTGGGTCGTCTTATATTCGAGCAAATACGGTAATAACTGTATCATTTTGTGAAACAGTAATTCAGTTATTAGCATCCCGGAGGTTAAATTAACCCTTATAAGAGATTACAGCATATCTCACAAAAACCTTTCATGTATATTAAAAAACAAATATATACGCTTTGTATGATAACATAGATCTCCAAGATTGTTGTAATTTATGATTAACAATATGTAAATATATGCAAGAATTAAAAAGTATACCACATTTAGTTTGCCCTTTAAATATACCACAGTTTGCCCATTAAAATATGACCCAGCCAGGTAACAATTAATATGCCACTGTTAGTTTGCCATTAACATGTTCCCCAGCCAAGTGACCAATAAAAACATAACACCCTTCTGCCCCAAGTATCTGACTGCTGCTCTTTGATGTGCCTGGCCGTCTTATCATCACCTTTCACTTTGAGGGAAATTGCTGCCGGATATGACTTGTGCTCATATATATATATATATATATATATATATATATATATATATATATATACGGCGGCAAGGACGGAACACCGCATCGGCTGGATGCGAGCTACCGACTCTGCCCTAGCATGACTCTCAATATAAAAAGTCACGCGGTCACCCTAAAAGATAATGTTGCGTGAAGTGGGCCGCACTATACTAAAATCGGCACCACGTTAGCGCAACACACCTACACAATGCAGCCACACACTAACATGTCGCGGCACACAGTTTGGAAAGCTCTGCTAGAAACACATACTGTTGTTTAAATAAAGTTGATTTCAACTGCTTTTGTATTAACCAACAATTTTCGTATGGCTTACAAGCTGTTCTTTATCATTACTGTAAATAAATAAAAATGAATGCGGCCCAACAGATACATACTTGCATGTCTGATTATGTAGCCCACTTCAGACAAAACTTGTACGACCTTGTACTAGTGCATACGTGAAAACGTTACAAAACTATGTGTTCTTCCAAAAAAAAAAAAAAAAAAAAAAGAATGAAATAAATTGATACCAAAATATATAAACCCATAGAGGCAGCTTTTTTAAAACAAAATACTCACTTTTCTGTAACAGGGGAAGCAACATCTCTGTCATACAGTCTTGCCTGCCAGGGGAAAAGCACAATGCCTCTGTATCCGAAGATACTGTGAAGGAACAGCTGCAGGAGATAGAACAGTACAATAACTACACTGTCATCACATTATCCCACAGTGAAACTATTGCATAACGAAAGCACTGATAATGACCTGAAAAAAATGGCCACAACATTGTGGAGGTTTCAAAACGTATACATGAAGCCACTTGATTATTCTAAACAATAGTGAATTTACTGTGCTACAAAATATTACAAAATGTATAACTCCATGGGGGGATGAATACTCAAACAACGAAAGAGTTATCAACTTTAAAAGCCATGAGCTTGGGCAACGATTATATGGCTTGTAAAATGGATTCTGCTGCAAAGATTTTTACTACAGATCTACTAAATATTATATGCATTATCAGACAAGACATTCAGATCTTACCTGACCCGTTTCATATTTCCCTTGTGGCTTTGGCACCTCAAATACGCCTACCGTTTCCAGAACCTTACCCTCAGGTCTGTTTCTAGTAAAACATAAAAAAGGCTATGTTAAATAGATGTTTCGGGGCCTGAGTAAGACACAGACAAGGTTGCAGTATTAAAGAGGACTGAATTACCTAAATATTGCTTATATTATGAATAGAGAGAATAATTATTTTTTTTTTTTAAAGTTGAAAATGATCCATACATTGTGTTGGCAAAATTGCAAGCCAATGCCTACATTAGGAGAAAGATGTGTTTTAAATGTGTCTGTGGACCTGTTTATGACGTTACCTGTGACTTGATATGCAAATTTCACATTTCCTATTAAAAACAGGTAATTTGCATATAAAGTAGCATATGGAGTGACATTGGGACTAACACTACTCTGATTATTTAAACACTAACTCAATTTTCTGGCTAACAAGTCTCTCTACATCTAAGGTAAAATGGTATTTTAATAATCTAACGATAGCCTGTCGTTCTTGGAAATGAAAGCCTTTTTGCTACTCAATATATTTTAGAGGAAATGAACTGCTCTACAAACAAAACTATGACTGATTTCTAAGTATATACACAGGAAGTCTGCGATTTTTCCTCTTATATAATGTGCTGATATACATCAATATCGAGTAACAAACATAAATTTAAGCCCCTAGAACCATAGGCTGGACACTTAACTAAACTGACTTTCTTTTAACATTCACTGTATCTCTCTTTCACTGGAAATAATGTCTGTTACTTGTGTATTAAGTCTTTATGTTATATTGTATGTGCTGCCTGAATATATAGCTTTAATTGAGACTAATAAAGATTGAAAATCTTTTAACGTGTAGAGATATTCACTAGCAACCTACTTTTTTCCTTTGAAATTACAATATAAGCTGAAAAGGCTGTAAAGCACTTTCCTCAGCTGCATGTAGTAGCCATGTCCAAATAACATTAAGTAATAGTGTGAAGCAGGATGCCAAAAAATCCTGGTTTCATTTCAGACAGAGCTGTATTTCAGGCCTGTTATGTCAACACAAGGTGATCTTGCCAAGTCAGAACAGAAGATTTGTGTTTACACTTACAGCTCAGTTGCTTTGGATGTGCTAATCGCAACACGCAGGCCACCAATATTCTCATTAATCTTTTTAATGTAATTATTCTAATATATGTATCAGAGTGCCCATTTGTTTGGTGCACACTGACTGTATAGATTATATAGTACTGTTGTTTGTCTCAGTTGCACAGCCCTGTGCAGTATGAAGGATAGCTTCCAGGTTTTACCTATTTAATGCCCAGTTCCCATTTATTTTATCAACAAAAGATATGTAAAGTACAGTCTAATAAAATACTCTCACTGCGCCATTTTAATCACATGCTAAAATCCGAAATTAGCTAAAAAAAAAAGTGACATCGCTTGTCATGCATATCGCTATATCTATTAATGAACATAGATAGTCATTACATCCATGGTATGCCACCGACCATGCACCACTGTTCATGCGATGCTTAGCCAGCCAAGTCTGGCTGAGCATGGTGAGTAGCACAGACTAAAACACCACCTAGGTTTGTCTGTATGGTGTATGATAAGCTCACATGCTGAAGATATACTCCACGTTAAGGACATATATTATGTTGCGACCCGCGGGTCCTAAGTACCCATTACCGGGAAGACAGTGCCCTGTGCTGTTGAAGGTAACAGCCGCACACCGGCCGCAGGAGAGCTGTCCGCAGTTCGATATTCAGATTGCGTTGCACTCCTAGCCGCCGATACCGGCCCAGTACCGACAAGCAGCGCCGTGCAGCACACGCCGCCATCGTGCTGCGGGGTTAGTACGTCTGACGTTCCAGACGTGACAACTTGACAGACGTGCCGTGCGTGCCTGAATATCCCCCGGCTCTGACCTTCTACCCAGAGAGCTGTGCGCTGCTTGTTGGAGTGAGGAAGGATGGCTAAAGCGTACCGTGCAGGGAAGCCGCTGTTGGAGACGATAAAAGAAGAGAAATGCGCTCTGAAGGCAGACTCCAGAAGAATGGCCGAGGAGGCCTTGGCTCAGGGACCTGGTGCTATCATTCCTTTCAGTGTCGTGAGGGAAGTGCATGAGATCCTGCGGGCTAAAGGTCAGAGAAGCAAACATCAGCTTCACCTTGGATGTCCCCTATAAATTGTTGAGATTGTTCTCGTTATAACACCACCCTCTCATCTGAGACCAAAGTGTCCCTCTTTTGCCATTTGACTTGTTGGGAGATATAAAAGGATCAACATAGTCCTTGCTTGGTAAATGTTAGTAGCAGGACTTTTATAACACCAAATAAAGCAAAGCAGCAGTACACACATTTACTTTTCATAATATCTGACAGGAATGCTACAAATCAATAAAAATATATAATTATTTATTGCAACAAATAAATGTCTTGTTTTCAACAGAGCTCTATCTCAGGCCTAACTCCATACTCAAGAGTTTCTAGCAAATACAGTGTTACTGTGCCTATTACACCAATCCCAGGAAGTTCTTAGCAATGGGATACATATTACCATATTAAAATTAAGTGCTATAATAATCTCCATTGCACATGCCCAACCATATTTAAAGCAACACAATCCACAAATAATGTTCTAATGCTATTAAACCATGATTATAGGGCAAAGAGTACATTTTAAATACATCGAAATACCAAGTGTATGAAGTAACAACCACTGTAAACAACTTAATAGGTAAAACCTGTTTGGGTATATTTGATAAACAGAGAACTGTGGTGAACAAGAAGATTGCACCAAAAAAATCAGGCCAGATTAATGGAGTTGGGAAAAATGGCCAATTCTTATATTTAGATCTTTTTCTCTCATCAGTTCACTGTATACTACAAGTCTGTGTTCAATAAAGGACTCCTGATCTTTTTTTTCTTTTCTTTACCCTTTTAGATTCTCCTCTCTATCTCCATGAGCTACTTGAAGGTAGTGAAATCTATCTGCCTGCATTGGAGTTACCTAAACGGGTAATTAGTCAGGACATATATTTTTATATACTGGGGATTATGTAACAACTAATGGAACTGTTGCCACGTGCACTCATGGTAATATTTCCCTGAGAAGTTGGAGATTTTCCTGCCTATTGATCAAATATTTTTGTTTTGTTTAGAACCCAGAACTTGTCGCTCGCCTGGAAAAAATAAAAGCAAAGTTGGCAAATGAAGAATACAAACGGATCACTAAGAATGTCAGCTGTCAGGTATTGGGTCCTAAAATTACATTAAATAATAAAAGGTGACTTTGTTTATGTTACTCTTTTAGACAGTTTGCCTTTATACAGAAAAAAGACTTGCATTTTTAAAGTACTACATCTAGTAAATTAATCAGATTAAATAGTTTATCACTGAGGTTCCTGTTTATAGGGAACATCCTTACTAAAAATAATCAGATTTTTTTTTTTTTTTTAAATAACATTTGTGATCTGCTAAAAAAGTAAGTTGCCTTCTTATGGCCACATTTTATTTTTTGTTTTAAATGGTAAAGTCTTACCAATCAATTTAAACCATATAAATTCATATGCATATTTTCCTTGGACAATGTTGATTATTATAAAGCTCCTTTTAATTTGGTTATGTTCATTAACTGTTTATATAGAAGTGGTGTGTATGTGTTTCTTTAGTAAAACAAATGGTTAAACCACATGGATAATTCTGAGTGTATTACATCATTTAAGTTGAGACATTGCACAGATGTTCTACCCCAACAATTAATGGTCTCGATCACAAAGAAAATCCAGGTTAGATACAAGTTTCCAAAGAATGCTGTCCTCCTCTGCACTGATCACCTTGAAATGTAAAGAAAGGGCATTTTGAAAGACACTACCAAGGATTCCCTGCATGCCTTTGTAAGCAAAAAAGTTTGTAAATTGTATAAGTTTAACACTACCAAATACATCATAGTTCCATATCTGAAGTGTATAACCATTTGGCTTTCTCTTCTGCACAGGCCAATAAGCATGGGACTCTAGCTGACCTGAGCCAACAAGGTAAGGTGCAGCTCAAATGTCATTGCCTACTAGGCGAGATGTATAAATAAATCATTAGAAACGCTTTTAAAAAAAATACCAAAACTTAATTTTGCCACAACACTTTTTAGGTTTCATTAATCTATTATTTTCTGTATAGACACTCTCGTTAAAGGGACTGTATCGTCTAAATATTAGATATAATGTGAATGTTGAGAATAAAAAATAAAATAAAATGATCTATACATTGTGTTAGCAGAATTGCACGCGATTACCTCAATTAGAAGAAATATGTGTCTGTGGAATCTCCTAGTTATGATAGCAACTGTGGCTTCATATGCAAATTAATAATTTCCAATTGAAAATTAGTTAATTTGCATATCTAGCCACAGGCGGTCATAAGCAGGAGATTCCACAAACATGTTTCTCCTAATTGAGACATTTGCTTGCAATTCTGTTAACACAGGTTATAGATGTTTTGTGTATTCTCTACATTGACAGTACAGGTTGAGTATCCCTTATCCAGAAATCAGTTATCCAAAATTTCAGATATTTGCACAAATTTTACAGGCTCAATACAGGAAAACACAGGCTCTACCTATACATACCGTATTTGCTCGAATTTAAGACAAGGTTTTTTTCAGAGCAAATGCCCTGAAAAATACCCCTCGTCTTACATTCGAGGTCGTCTTATAATCTGACCTCAAATCGAGGTCAGACTATAAGACTGGGATCCAGGTCCCCCGCAGAGCTTCAGGGGACCTGGATCCCCCTCGCTAGCAGCTGGGGGATGTCTGCGTGATGAGCGCAGACTTCCCCTGCTGCCGCCCGGCACGACCGCTGGGACTTCTATGATGAAGCCGGGTCCTTCCAGGAACAAATCGTGACGTTTTGGTGCTTGCGTCGTTTGGTGGCAGAGAGAGACAAGGGGAGGGAGGGGGGGCAGAGAGAGACAAAGCTGGGGGGAGGGGGAGAGAGGCAGCATTGGCACATAAAAGGAAATAAAAACAAGAAATGCATTTTTAAATTTTATTAAATATTAAAAAGCAGATTTACATGTGAATATATACAAGTTAAACTTTTTTCCCTGTAGGGTATATTCAGGCTTTTTGGTTTTTTTCCCCCTAAAGGAATATCCAAAGTTTGGGGGGCCGTCTTATAATCAGGGCTGTATTATATTTGAGCAAATAGACTGGGTCTTTTTTAATGATTGTATTTGTGTAAATTATATTTTAGGTCAAAATTAGAAAAACTGTTTTTAATTTTTCATCATATTTTATTATTATTTTTTGTAGTAAATTATAAGATATGATGAACATAATGGTATCAAATGAAAGCCCTTCTTATGGCGATAAAAACAACATGTAATTTGTGTGGGTACAGTATGGGAAAAAGAAGGAAATTACAGCTAAACACACACACCCCAGAAATGTCAAAACGGCCATTGTCACCAAGGCAAAGTCAAGGTAAAAATGTCTTGTCACTAAGGGGTTATATGGGCAAATAAGGTGAGCAGAATTATATTTTCAGTATTGCAAAATCTTAAGTCTCGTGGAGGTATAGGGATACCTGATTTTTTTTTTTTTTTTTATAACTATTACCTGGCGACTAATGCCACTACATCACTTAAGTTTGGCCTACAAAGTCAGATTCCACGCTGGCTTGAGATGGAAAATGATAGGATGTCACCTTATTCTGTAAAGAAGCACTGTGGCTTCTGATGACTGGGCGACCCAGGATAACGGAGATGTTTTCCACTACTAAGATGACCATCAAAGCTTGGGTTAATGTGTTTAAAGTAGTCGGCCCTTCCTCTGGGTGGTCGCCAGTAATGCCGCTGTCTGTATTAAAAATAGATTTTCCTGATTTAAATTTGAATAATTGGCGCACTAAATCAATTAAAAATTTTAATAACTTTTTCTTAGGTAATTCTTTAATGTCTTTTAAGAAACTTCAAGATAAATTTGGCCTAGAAAATAATATGCAATTAGAACATGAATTAATTATTAATAAGATAAAGGATACATTTTTCATTCAAAAATCTCAATGTGACTCTTCTCTAATGCCCACACCCAGATTAAAAGATGATTACATGCTTGCATGGGAAAAAGAAACGGGAGCTTGTTACGACCTTGAAGAATGGCTTAAACTTGTACCAGCTCTTAAAGGAATTACACAGTACTCCAATCATTGGGCAAATCATTTCAAAATAATTTATAGAGGTTGAATAAAATGAACTCCAGATATTTAGATAAATGTTAGAGAAACTATGGAATTATCGGCTCACTTTCACATGTTTTTTGGTATTGTCCTAAACTCACACAATTTTGGCAGGAAATACATAAATCAATCCAAAAAGTAAATCCAAATATTCCTGTACTCACTTCAGAATTGGCTTTATTCAAATTCTTCCCTGATACTAGTGATAAAATTATAACTGGACATATCCTTTTAGCTGTTACTACGGTCATCCTCAGATACTGGAGGTCACCAACAATCCCTACTATTAAAGAAGTTTTTAATTACCGTATTTATCGGCGTATAACACGCACTTTTTCTCCCTGAAAATAGGGGGGAAATGGTGTGTGCGTGTTATACGCCGAAAAAAAATAAAAATCTAAAACTTACCTCCTTCCTGCTCTGTCCCCCGGTGCTCTGAAGCTGCGAGGCTGTGAGGGAAGCGTTATGAGCTTCCCTCCAGCCGCGCGGTCAATAAAGTCTGTTTTTTTTTAAACAAACTTTATTGACCGCGCGGCTGAAGGGAAGCTCACAACGCTTCCCTCACAGCCACGCAGCTTCAGAGCACCGGGGGACAGAGCAGCAAAGAGGTAAGTACTGGGGTCTGGGGAGGGGGGGGAGGAGGGTGGCATAACGAGCATACTAAGGGGCAATATCCTGGCATATTGGGGGCAATATCCTGCATATTAAATGGCATATTGGGGGCAATATCTGGCATATTAAAATGGCATATTAGGGGCAATATCTTGCATATTAAAATGGCATATTAGGGGCAATATCTTGCATATTAAAATGGCATATTGGGGGCAATATCCTGCACATTAAATGGCATATTGGGGGCAATATCCTGCATATTAAATGGCATATTGGGGGCAATATCCTGCATATTAAATGGCATATTGGGGGCAATATCCTGCATATTAAATGGCATATTGGGGGCAATATCCTGCATATTAAATGGCATATTGGGGGCAATATCCTGCATATTAAATGGCATATTGGGGGCAATATCTGGCATATTAAAATGGCATATTGGGGGCAATATCCTGCATTATAAATGGCATATTGGGGGCAATATCCTGGCATATTAAAATGGCATATTGGGCTTCAAAGTTCTTAATTTAAGTTCTTAAGTTTTTTTTTTTTTCCCTGAAATTTCGTTCTTAAAATTAGGTGCGTGTTATACGCCGGCGCGTGTTATACGCCAATAAATACGGTATATACTAGAAAATAAGGGGTACAAACTGGCTCTCAGACAACCTTATTTGCAGTTAGATAACCTTAGACGCTACTGGGACGAATGGGAAACAAATATTAAAAAAGAATATAGGTTCTGATTGCTTGTATAAAGAAATGTATTTGAAAAATTCCCTTCCCCTTTTTTTTTTGCCCCCCCTCCATATTTTATATTTCTTGTTTTAATTATTAACATTGTAATTTAATTGCATAATTCATCCATACCAATATGTCATCACAATGAAAAATGAGTATAAAGTGCTCAATACTGTTTGAGCACTTTATCATTTGATTTACATATGGACTGGACACAATGATATTTACTCTTTATGTATAACATATATGGTATTTTCTTTTTTTATTGTAAAAGTTATTGTAAAAATATCTCTTTAATAAAATATATTTGAGGGGATTTTTTTTTTTACACACACAGCTGTCAGAATCAGGGGCGTACCTAGAGCATTTGGCACCCGGGGCGGACCCCGAGTGTGGCACCCCCCCCCCCCCCCCCCAATAAAAATGCAAGAAAATACCCACAATTTTTTCAATGCTTGAAAATTGTACAATTATAGTTACCAGGAATAGTGTGCCAGTCAGATACCAGTAATATTGTGCCAGTCAGATACCAGTAATATTGTGCCAGTCAGAGCCCAGTAATAGTGTGCCACTCAGAGCCCAGTAAGTGTGCCAGTCAGAGCCCAGTAATAGTGTGCCACTCAGAGCCCAGTAATATAGTGCCACTCAGAACCCAGTAATATAGTGCCAGTCAGAGCCCAGTAATAGTGTGCCAGTCAGAGCCCAGTTATATAGTGCCACTCAGAACCCAGTAATGTGCCAGTCAGATACCAGGAATATTGTGCCAGTCAGAGCCAGTATTATTGTTTGTGCTAGTCAGAGCCCAGTAATATAGTGCCAGTCAGTGCCCAGTAATAGTGTGCCAGTCAGTGCCCAGTAATAGTGTGCCAGTCAGTGCCCAGTAATAGTGTGCCAGTCAGATGCCCAGTAATATTGTGCCAGTCAGTGCCCATGAATATTATGCCAGTCAGATGCCAAGTAATTTTGTGCCAGTCAGATGCCAAGTAATTTTGTGCCAGTCAGTGCCCAGGAATATTATGCCAGTCAGTGCCCAGGAATATTGTGCCAGTCAGTGCCCAGGAATATTGTGCCAGTCAGAGCCCAGTAATAGTGTGCCAGTCAGAGCCCAGTAATAGTGTGCCAGTCAGATACCAGGAATATTGTAACAGTCAGAGCCCAGTAATATAGTGCCTGTCAGTGCCCAGGAATATTGTGCCAGTCAGTGCCCAGTAATAGTGTGCCACTCAGAGCCCAGGAATAGTGTGCCAGTCAAATGCCCAGTAATATTGTGCCAGTCAGTGCCCATGAATTTTATGCCAGTCAGATGCCAAGTAATTTTGTGCCAGTCAGTGCCCAGTAATAGTGTGCCAGTCAGTGCCCAGTAATAGTGTGCCAGTCAGTGCCCAGTAATAGTGTGCCAGTCAGAGCCCAGTAATAGTGTGCCAGTCAGATACCAGGAATATTGTAACAGTCAGAGCCCAGTAATATAGTGCCAGCCAGAGCCCAGTAATATAGTGCCAGTCAGAGCCCAGTAATATAGTGCCAGTCAGAGCCCAGTAATATAGTGCCAGCCAGAACCCAGTAATATAGTGCCAGTCAGAACCCAGTAATATAGTGCCAGTCAGAACCCAGTAATATAGTGCCAGCCAGAGCCCAGTAATATAGTGCCAGCCACAGCCCAGTAATATAGTGCCAGCCAGAACCCAGTAATATAGTGCCAGTCAGAACCCAGTAATATAGTGCCAGCCAGAGCCCAGTAATATAGTGCCAGCCAGAGCCCAGTAATATAGTGCCAGCCAGAGCCCAGTAATATAGTGCCAGCCAGAACCCAGTAATATAGTGCCAGTCAGAACCCAGTAATATAGTGCCAGTCAGAACCCAGTAATATAGTGCCAGCCAGAACCCAGTAATATAGTGCCAGCCAGAGCCCAGTAATATAGTGCCAGCCAGAGCCCAGTAATATAGTGCCAGCCAGAACCCAGTAATATAGTGCCAGCCAGAACCCAGTAATATAGTGCCAGCCAGAGCCCAGTAATATAGTGCCAGCCAGAACCCAGTAATATTGTGCCAGTCAGAACCCAGTAATATAGTGCCAGTCAGAACCCAGTAATATAGTGCCAGTCAGAACCCAGTAATATAGTGCCAGCCAGAGCCCAGTAATATAGTGCCAGCCAGAACCCAGTAATATAGTGCCAGCCAGAGCCCAGTAATATAGTGCCAGCCAGAGCCCAGTAATATAGTGCCAGTCAGAGCCCAGTAATATAGTGCCAGTCAGAACCCAGTAATATAGTGCCAGCCAGAACCCAGTAATATAGTGCCAGCCAGAACCCAGTAATATAGTGCCAGCCAGAACCCAGTAATATAGTGCCAGCCAGAGCCCAGTAATATAGTGCCAGTCAGAACCCAGTAATATAGTGCCAGCCAGAGCCCAGTAATATAGTGCCAGTCAGAACCCAGTAATATAGTGCCAGTCAGAACCCAGTAATATAGTGCCAAATCGCTGCTTCTCCCGGACGGACGACTCCTCCGTGCAGTCTTCTCTTCCCTCCTGCACGGAGGAGGGAAACACAGTCGCCGGATGTGACGTATCGTCACATCCGGTCACTGTGATTTTTGTTTTGTTTTTTCACCCGGCGGCCGCATCCAGAGGATTCGGCCGCCTGAGAAAAAAAAAAAAAAAAGGTAAGCAGCGCGGGGGGTGCCGGCAGGACCGGTGGCACCCCCCTAGTCAGTAGCCCCCCCGCCCCCCCCTCGGGACGCCACTGGTCAGAATGCAAGCACCCAACAGTTTATTCATCGTCCAGCCCCCTTAAACTGTGATTTAGCCTTTCCATGCATGCTCAGATTCCCCCATGCCTACAAAGTGTAATACAATGGCACGTGTTCAGCCTGATGTGTCAGCGATGCCTCACATCACAGTTGCATTACAGTAAAGCTATTTAATTTGCTTTGTAGAGTATTTGTTTTGATACTACTGTTTTTCATAGGTGCTGAGAGGCTTTAATATATCTTATTGGTGAAAATTATCCATTATCCAAAGTCTTTCTGGCATTTTGGACAAGGGATACTCAACCTGTATATACTATAATTAGGTGATACAGTCCCTTTAACGCACATAGGCCCAGTTCTCTAGATTGATAGAATTCAGTGGTCTTTGAAAATTACTGCTTAGAACTACCAATTATTTATACTGGTGTGGGCAAAGGGTGAAAGTCAATCGAGCTCTGGATTTCTTTATAACTAACCAACTGTACCTTATGTTGCAAACTGTCTTCTTAATGAAAAACAAATGGTCAGAGAAGCACACCAAAATGAGTTACCATCAGCAAGAGAAAATTTTAACAATTAGATGCATCACCCCAAGGGGCGTCCACCATACACCCCCAATAAGTAGAATAACAGAAAACAAAAATTGGGGGAGCACACCATAAAGAATAGATAAACAAGTAAAGGGTATAATGCAAAAAATATTTTAATAAATATTAAATATGTAATAAATACCAGACAAATATATATAAGACAAAAATAAATAAAGAAATGACTTACTTTGAAACAAAAAGAAATAAGTTACAAACATATACAACAAAATAAGCAAACAAATAAACTAGAAAAAGAAAATAATGAATAAATACAAAAAATGCAGACAGGAATGGAACAAAGCAGGACACACAGCGCAAAAAATGGAGGACATGGGTGTTTAGTGGGTATTTATTCATTATTTTCTTTTTCTAGTTTATTTGTTTGCTTATTTTGTTGTATATGTTTGTAACTTATTTCTTTTTGTTTCAAAGTAAGTCATTTCTTTATTTATTTTTGTCTTATATATATTTGTCTGGTATTTATTACATATTTAATATTTATTAAAATATTTTTTGCATTATACCCTTTACTTGTTTATCTATTCTTTATGGTGTGCTCCCCCAATTTTTGTTAAACTGTCTTCTTAAACCAGCCTGTCTCTCTGCTGTAATCTGTGGGGTAAAGTCTGTGCTTATCTTTGTTGTCTTTTTGTTCTTCTTGCCAGACAGGGTCTTCATTAAAAGGTGATCTTACAAGACAAAAGAAAGGGAAATTGCTCACAAACACTCTAGGAACTTCAAACACCTAACATAATTTATTTTGTCAGTGCATTCTGAATGCAGCCTGAAAGGACAAAGTTAGTCAGTACTTCCTCTTTCTCAGTAATCCTATGTCTGATGGTGAAAGAAATGTAGTTGAGATTTTTAACTCCTTTCGGACCTGGAGAGACGCACATTCCTTGTCTTTATGTAATTAATCCAAATTGGAAGCTCTGCTAATTTACTGCAGCTGTTTATCAAGCTCATTATAATATTTGCAGTATACTTTTCTACACTGTTGGCAATGCTCCTTAAAACACACAATTTACTCTTTGTGGCCCTGGGGGCAGACAAATGCATTGTAACCTGGTCAGAGACTGGCCACTGACGTCAAGTGTTATAATCCAGTTTACCTGTAATGAGATGCCTACATCAAACATAAGGTTTAATTTGCATTTCTAATAAACACATGTAAAAATAATTGAATACAGACATTCTGTAACAAAGTGTGGCTTGGTGCTCCTACCTAATATTCTGATAATCTGATTTATTACATTGTTTGCAGGTGCTAGTTTTGGTATAAAGGATTTTTACATATTGAGTTTTGCTACATATGTTCCTTTTAAAGCACCATTATTAATTGTTCTGTTTTAATGTTTTCTGTCATGTGACAAATGTTGTCTAGGTGACACATTTTACACTGCAGACCCTAGTTTCAGTCATAAAACGTTTTCTTTTTTTTTTTACAATGGCAGATTTTCTGCTTCCTGAGTACCCCAAAGTCATGGGCTATTCGGATCACACAAGTGGTCCCAAACCCGGAGCAAAATTGGAGTGAACGTCACCCCTCAGATATTTCTGTTTGTCAAGATAGAGCTAGTAGTGGGGATACGCTCAGTAAGGTGTAACTGTCATTGAAATCCCAGTGTACATTCTTGGACTTGGAGTAAGGCAATCTGAGGAATGGTTAGGTGGTTGGACAATATTCCATAGGTCAAGAGCATTGTGAAATACTCATTTGTTAAATGGAACATGATGAAACTGGGAGAAATACACAAACGAAATACTGTATGTTACAAACCAGAATCCTTTTTGAATAGTTCTTGTGTCCTTGTATGGTAAATATGTCCTTTTTGTAGGAACTATTCTGTTTGATGAACACCGGTAAGGGGGCTGTAATGCAATATGAGAAACTACATGTGTCACATTGACTTGTTAAAGGTTTGTTTCTTGTTTCCTGTTTTTAATTCTTCTTTCTTTTTTTTCCAGTGCGACCAGTAAAGACAATGGTAATAACTGTATTCAACTTCCTTGTCACGG
Source organism: Pelodytes ibericus (assembly GCA_036172795.1). NCBI lineage: Eukaryota > Metazoa > Chordata > Amphibia > Anura > Pelodytidae > Pelodytes > Pelodytes ibericus. Next base: position 50,175,385 of record CM069857.1, on the reverse strand, counting down.
TTGCGGCGGCTTTCGCTTGCACCTACATAGGCAGCCAGTACTTATTCACAGAAGCCCCAGCGGTGAGTAGAAATTTGTCAAAGGATGGGATCATGGAGAGGTCTATGGCAAGACCTTTTCTAGATTTCATGTAATCATGCCTGTTACTTTAACACTTTTCTGTCCCTCTAATCCATTTAAAGAACTGCTAGCAATCTACATACTATAACACACCACATCACAATCACAATCAATACGTCATCATGTTAACCATTTTGCATGCCCTTTTTTTTTGGTGGAAACTGTAAAAAAATTTTTTTTTAAATGCACCTTTTGGACGGGCATATCCTGTGGACTTCTATTTAGGGCTCAGTGATTTTAGAGTAATACAACCTTGATTTATATCTATATATTTTATTTCTGAGGGCAGGAATTCATGATTGACTGCTGCTGTATGGATCATCGTTTTAGTATGCATCCATGTCGCTTTATATCTTTTCAGACATGTCTGTGAAATTGATGTTAATTGGAATTGTATGCAATGACACATGATAATTCAAAGATTGTAATTTTGTTTTTTCTTGGTTTTTGTTTTTTCCCCCAGCGCATTCTCAGCTCTGTAGTTGTGTCATCCTTGGTGGGTTTGGCAGAACTTTATGTACTGGTCCGAACAATGGAAGGGCAACTTGGAGAATTCTAGCCATGGGTGTAAAGCTCCAGTAAAAGCAATCCTTTCTACTTCAGAGCTGAATTACAGAACCTTTATCCAGACTGCGTGGAGAGGAGTCTGGTTTGGGTGCATCTGACCCACAATAAACCTTTTTCATACCCTTGACTTGCATTGCTCTCCGATCCTTTCTCTAGAATCCAAGCAAGTATCTCATAATCAAATTGACTTTTCAAATCCAGCTATCCCAGTCATGTCAAGCATTTCTTATTGGTGCTGAGGAATGCATTCGCCTGTGCTCCCCAGCAGAATGTTGTAATAGGGAAGAAAGTGGCAAAAATGGAATGGGACAAAGATATTTGGGACTCGGAATACTGGTAGTGTAAATGGGAGCATTATGCTGGTTCATTTTGTTCAAAGTGTTTTTTTTTCTTCTTTCTCTGTGTCTTTTTTACTTGTCACTACTATGTACTATTGTGAAATTGACCAAAATAAATGGGTTTTATTTATGGACTTCTACTGCTTTTCTATGTTTTTTTTTTTCTTTCATTTGAGACGTGTGTGTATATAATATAAAACCGCTATTGTATACTATAATGTGGGTGTGCACAAAAAATGCAAACGCTCTGAGCACTTGGCTTATTGCAAAAAGTTTAAAATACATATGTTTTAAAAACTTCATAATGATAATCAAGTTTGCATTTTTATAAATACTATCTTACAAACATTTCATTCAACATTTGTATACTCCTCTCACTTACTGGTTTTCAACATGAATTTAAGGTGATGACTTGGCCTCCAAATTGCCCAGATCTCAATCAAATAGAGCATCTGTGGTTGTGCTAGACAAACAAGTCCAATCCATGGAAGCCCCACCTCACAACTTACAGGACTTAGAAGATCTGCTGCTAACACTGGTGCCAGACACCACAGCACACCTTTAGAGTTTAATGACTTGACTGATCAGGGTTGTTTTGGTGGCAAAAGGGGACCTAGACAGTATAAGGCATCCGCCATAATGGTGCAGCTGATTGGTGGGTATATATATATATATATATATATATGTGTGTGTGTATGTATGTGTATGTGTATGTGTGTATATATATATATATATATATATATATATATATATATATATATACAAAAAAAATTCTTCTAAAAGAATGATCACTTTTTTTAATTTGTATCTAAAAGCTTAATGTTCAGAGGATTTTATGGTAATTGACGTTTGGTTTTCATCTTTAGATTAAAACTTTTGTATGAATATTATGTCATACTATGGTTACCATGAGTTTGCTAACCTAGTCTACACTATCTTCCACCCTCCCAAAAGTAATTTTTTTTCTCAAACTTTTTTTATTTTTTTTATATAAGACAATGTACAGTATCAGATGGTTCCATACAATGATTACAATTCTCCTTGTTTCATTCCAATTTTTTTTTCTTTTACCTGCTCCTCAAACCAAAAGGGTCCTTGTAGTTCAGATGTTCCTTACAATTGAGGAGGACACACACAAAAATAAAAAAATACTAACATGATCATTTATGCCAAGTAATCTGTTTGTGTTGCTAATGGGTGCTGATCCTGCATATTTTTTCTCCATTTTCTTTGTTGTTTTTTTCTTTTAATTTTTTTTTCTTCACAAACTTTAAATATATTAATTTTCTCCTCATTTTTTTATGTTTGTTTTTTTTTCCCCACAGTGAAATTTTTCCTTTGATTAAAAAAAATTAAAACAGTCATTGTACACAACCACACAACTTGAAACCTCTATTTTCAAAAACAAAACTGCTTTGCATGGCCTGCTCCTTGCTGGAATAATTTCCTCTGCCTCTAAATGGAGATTGTTGGAGTTTAACATTGCTGATTAATGTTCTGATATGTGCTAAGCTCCATATAAAAAAAAAAAACACTTAATATATTATTTTTGTTTAGGTGCACAGAGCTAACCTGTTTCTAAAGTTGTGGCAGGATTAGGTAATATAAATCCAGAGCCACATCTCTCTGACAATCATCTGTAACTAAGGGGCCAGATTAAAGCAATGTTCAGGAAGATTAGTGGGCATTATGGGTGATTGTGATGTTCCGGGACATGCCATAATCTACACAGAGCAATTCTGGGATTCTACTGTAAACTTCTTCAAGAGTGAACTGTAATATAATCCATCAATCCATTGAATATTAAAAACGGGATAAGCTTGCTTTATTACTATTTTAATACACAAATATTGTGCTCTGTAAATTGTTCTTTGCAATGAAAGATCAGGCTTGATGTCTTGATTAGGAATATGTAGATTATGGGATTGGTTTGACTTGCACAGTGATAATACACATTGAAAAGTATGTATCTGCTTTGAAAAGAGCTCTGTGAAACTGGTACCCAGGGGGGAGAAGGAGGTGGGCTAAGTTTGAGAGTTTTCACTCCAGAGCTATTATACATGTATGAATTCTCCAATGCAGCTGAATGGAAGAATTTTTCCAACTCCATCCACTGCACTGGAAAATGTTTCTAACTCAGCTACTTTGGTCTTACCTTTGAAATTCCCCTCTCAGTCCCCTGCAATTCTCTCTTCTATGAATAAAGCCCTTAGTTTTATGTCAACTTGAAAGACTGCATCAAGTTTAGGTTTTTTAAATTGAAATGAAACAATACATATCAAATACCTTGCTGAGCTCTCATTACTTGTATAGATCTATCCGAATGTGGATATCTTAGGTCAGATGCACAAAAGATCTAACCCAAGATCTTATAAAATGTCTGTCCCCTGATTAGAGCTTTATGAGCAAGCGAGAATTTTATAAGATGTCTTATTTGTATTGTTTTATTAAAGAATTTATTTCTAAAATGCCTACCTTTGATAGAATCTTTCAATTAAACAAAATTTTTTTTTTTTTTTCCTTTTACCAACAGTTGTGCTTTAAAGGACAACTATATGTTAATAATGTACATACCAGTTTATCCTCGCACCAGTGCCACTCATATTTTACTTGTGCTTTTATATAAGTAACACAAGTTGAAACAAAAGTGTAGTGGCACTTTAATGCAACATGTAAATATTGATATTTGGTACATACTTTATTTTCCTGAAATGTTAAAAACATATAAAAAAAAAATTGAAGACAGTTTATTTCTAATAAATGGTACAACCAGAATAAAAGCCATCGCTGTAGCAGAAATCCATGCAAGGCTCAATCCCAGAGCTGGATTACTGGATGCTCAGGCATTTCTAGTAATGTCACTTAAGACTCAAGAAAGGGAAGTATCAGCTTTAGGTGATATTAAGGTAAAAAAAAAAACTGCACTTAAAATTTATTTTTTTGCACAAAACTGTGTTATTTTGTAGTTTATTTTTTCATACTTTTTTGAGTTTTAATAGTTTTAAAAAAATTTGTATAGTTTTGTAAGTTTTTCTTTAACAAAAATTTGGGATTGTAGGTAGGTATAAACACATCTTGCTTGGCTAGACATACAAATATACATTTTTGATGACCAATCACCCACCACCCCAGTGTTCTTATGGCTTGAGAGGTTGGTTATAATTCTCCTTTAAGCCTTAATCCACCAGCTGTAATTCTTCATTCGGTCCATTATATGGATTCTTCACCAGAGGGTTAGGAATTCTCGACATTGGTAATTAAAGCCGCATTGTATATGAGATCAGAGATATAGCCTAATGAGGTCTGGGATGTGTTGCCATTGGTTTCCTGAGGGTACATATCCAGATAAGACACATCATCAGGTGTCATGAATTCCTCTCCATCCAGCAATGGTGGGTCATACAGCACAGCCTCGTAGCCTGAGCTTTGCATAGCAGCAAGGCGACAATACTCCCATTGGTGGCCCTGAGGATCATAGGTACACTGCCAGGTGTCCTCTCCAAAACACTGTTGAAAATGGAGAGGTGTTGGATCTGCGGCTTGCTGGTAGGGTACTAGATGTGTGGCAGATCCTTGCTGACCATAAGAGGCACAATGCAAAGACTGGCTGGGTGAGCAACATGTAGCTTCTTGCTGAGCAAATGAACCATAATGCAAAGGCTGGTTGGATGAGCAAGACATAGACATGAGAGGCTCTCTTTGCATATAGTTCTGCTGAGATGCTTGTGTGTCCAGACACAGATTGTGAGTGCGGAATGATAACCCTCTCCTGAACGCTGCTTTATCTGGTTTTGCACACCGTTTTCTCCTGGCTCTGTAATTCTGAAACCAAATCTGAAAATAGAAAGGGAGAAGTTCAGCCAAGTGGCACAAAGAATGTTTCATTCCTAGGGTTATATTCTGAATATTCTGCTGATCTGAGATTTATTTTCTCATTAACTGCACCTAGTTATACCACCAGCATAACTGCACAATCACATATCATATTTTCTAAAAAAAATTAAAATTATATAGTTTAAACATAAATCATTGTGAGTTTTACAGCAGTGGAGCTCTGAGATACACTCAAACACAATCTTAGCTCATAGAAAACAGGGTCACAAGCAGGAAAGAGCAACAGAGAATTGAGAGAAAATATTCCTTAGTCTAAGTAAATGTGCTTGTTCTGGTTTGAGCTAAATGGTCTAAATAAGCATAACAGTTATGCTAGTGATCTCCCTGTTAAATGAACACAGTCATGCTCTGGCACTGTTAAACTATCTGTCAGATTCAGTGAATCATTCATTTCTTATTTTATGGCATTTATCCTGCAGAGTTTCTACACAGATGTCAGTCAGATGTTATTAAGTCAAACAGATGTTGCTGGGCAAACTTTTCAAATCTGCATTAATGGTCAGTTTTAATTTTCTGATATCTATGATATTCCACAAACTATTCTTGCAGTAATGTAAAATCTGCTTACAATGAATTAAGTTTAAAATAATAGTGTTCCATTAAGGAAATGTAGCTTAATCTTTCTGTTTTGGTTTGGCTTAGGTTCATTTCTGAGCCCTTTAGGACTCGGTTGGTTATACATGGGGCATATTTGGATGTACATTACTTTAGGTGTTGCTAATCTCCACATATAATCAGCATATAACCCAATACTAGAAGTTTGGGTTAGGATACCAATTCCAAGTCAATATCCACTTACATTCCTTATCACATTGTCCTTCTCCCCAGATAATAACTAGCACTTGGTCAGACTAGCTAGGCTAATTGGATCTTATCTGCAGCATATTCTATGTTTCTATGCTTCACTTACCTGAATTTTGGATTCAGTTAGACACAGGGCACTGGCAAGTTGCTCCCTCACATATATATCTGGATATTGCACCAGCTCAAATGCGCTCTTCAGCTGGGTCTGCTGAAACTTAGTGAATAGCGTGCGCTTCCTCTTCCTCTTAAGAGCCTCGTTTCCATTCCCCTTTGGCATGCTTTTATCAGGGTTACCGGCTGGTCCTGTGGATACGATACAGACAATTAAGCGACTGGTAACTGTTTACCTTAAATACAGATTTATTTGTCAATGTTATCTGACCCATAGGGCTCATGGAAACCAAACCAGCTGGAGTGCCAGAGGTTAGTCATCACTACACTATAGGAGCAATGTGTCTTTATAATTTAAATTGAATATCTCGATTTTATTGTAAAAATAAAAAGTCTCCTACAACTTACAAACTCCTTACAAAGGAAAACACAAATGTTATGTACAATTTACATAACACAAGGTTACTGGATAGAAATATGAAAATATATTTTAAATCAAGAGCAGGGCTTATTTATCTATCGATCGGTCTATCTATGTATCACCTATCCATCTATCCATCTATCTATCTATCTATCTATCTATCTATCTATCTATCTATCTCTGTATCATCTATCTATCTATCTATCTCTGTATCATCTATCTATCTAGCTATCCATCTATTTATGTATCATCTATCTATCTATCTATCTATCTATCTATCGATCTATATGTCCATCTATCTATGTATCATCTATCTATCTATCTATCTATCTATCTATCTATCTATCTATCTATCTATCTATCTATGTATCATCTATATAGCTATGTATGTATTATCTATCTATCTATCTATCTATCTATTGATCTATCTATCGATGTATCATCTATCATTTCTGTGGATGGCTGAGCAGCGTGGGGTACTAGCAATCCTTCCGTTTTTTTTTTTTTTATCTTTAATTTTTTGGTTAAAGATGCATCCTTAATGTGAGAGTTGGATCTTATCGTACTATTTACCAAAAGACTGCCGACACCGGTAAATGTCTGTTTGTCTGGTCTAATATCATATATTAGTAATAAGCATCATAGTAAAAAGAACGATTCAGACAAAGAATACACATCACAACTGCTTAATAGTTATAAGAGTATATTAATTACAATAGCGAAGTCGCCACTCAAGTCTCAATTTTCGATATAATTTAAATTGCTTTAATCGATGAGTAGACAATAATAATTCAAATTCACACTAGCGGCAACATGGGGGTTCCATATTAATCCAATAATATTGTTTAAATCATCCATAACTAGTTTGTATCACTAGAGATGATGTTATATTGTAAATTTTAAATTATACAATGCAGTACAATAAACGTTATTACAGTAAAACTAATGACTTGACCACTGCATGCAGATATTACCGTACTTGTATTAATAAATGCATAAATATGTGTGTGTGTGTGTGTGTGTGTATAAATATATATATATATATATATATATATATATATATATCTATATATATATATATCTATATATATATATATATATATATATATATATATATATATATATATATATATATATATATATATATATATATATATATATATATATATATATATAATATATACACGTACATAGACAATCGAATAATTTGTTTTTGGTATTGTGTATGTACAAATATGTGTGTGTGTATGTGTATATATATATTCACATACACACACACACATATTTGTACATACACAATACCAAAAACAAATAATTCGATTGTCTATGTGTATATATATATACACATACACACACACATATTTGTACACACACAATACCAAAAAAAAAAAAAAAAAGTTAAGGAAACTCTGATTTTATATATACATATACAAAAAAAGTGAGTACAAAAAAAATACACTTAATGTAAAACCATGTCCTGAAATTCTAGTTGTTATCTGTACGGTATGGATTAAAATTCCCTATGCAACAATTCACTATATGGCTCTACAAATTGTAAAATACCTAGATTATCTATAGTATAAAGCTGTCTGCATCTATTCCACCTTTCTGTGTGATTTAATCATGTTATAAATCCCATAGGTTACCCCATTTATACTTAATTAACCATTCCCAGCGCAGCCTTGCGCTCAAAGAGTTGTAATAAAATAAACGTTCCCTTTAATTTTTTTTTATCTAGTGGGTGATGCCCATGGTACCTGGTACTGGCACGTTCTCCTGGATGCTGCTGGATGCCTCCGGGTGTCCTTCGGCAGTAATATCCTGTGGTCTGCGAATATCCTCCGTGATGAAGGGAGTTAATAACTCAGCTCTGAAGACTCGTCTCCCATCCTTTCATTTCCTATTTCCTACCTGACCTGCTCTGTCTATGCCTCTTTATACCCCTAATAAGTTCCCCTCCTCAGCAGACTCCAGGGGTCCCCTTGTCTCCACCTTCCTCATAGCTTTTGAAGTGCTTGGTGTAGAGCATCTCACTTTGATCCCAGTCATCTATCTGACAATGCAAAGTGTCTGACACCTGGATTGTTTCCCTTGCTTTATCACTGGTCTCCTTGCCATAGTCATTTGGAAAATGCAATGTCTCTATCACCTTGGTCTGCTACACGCTTCCTCACACAGGAAGAGACGCTGCCTCACCCACCCTCACTGTATTGGAATCGATCACCTGCTAAAGAAAAAAAAGGAAAAAGGAAATAGATCAGTCAGTGTATTTGATCCATTGATGCACCTCTCTCCCTTTCACTCCATTCATAGGCATTCTGTATATACCGCTTGTACATTTTCTGAGATTCCTTCCATTTGGTGGATACCTGAATAGACTAATTTAAAAAAAAAAAGGTTTTCATACTGTCCAGAGGAGATAACAAGTTTACTTAAGATATTAGATATTAACTTAATATCAAATCTTTGTTTAAATGTCATTTATTTTAGCACTGTCTCTGTCTCATCTCGACTCAACCCAAACACTGCTTATATACTTTGAATGTAGAGAATACAAAATTATGAGAAATGATCCTTACATTGTGATAGCAGACTTTATAATATAAGATAAATATATGTTTATTTGGTCTGTGGGGTTTCCTGTTTATGACATAATCTAGGTCATGCTATGCAAATTAACTGTTTTTAAATGGGGAATATGTAATTTGCATATCAATCCACAAGGTGATGTCATAAGCAGGAAACACTACAAATGTAATAATTATTTTTTTTATTTGTAAACTATATTTCTCTTGTTTTATGCATTTGCACTCAATTTTGCTAACATTGTATCATTTTTCATAATTTTGTATTCTCCATATTCACAGCATAAACAATGTGTAAACAAGGTATAAATTCAGGTAGAAAAAACACAGATTCATGCTTCACCCCTTTAAGCTCCTATTAAATGTCACTGACAAGCTGTTGGGGCACACATATGGTAGTGATAAGCTGTATGGGGACAAAGATGGTAGTGATGAGCTGTATGAGGACAAAGATGGTCATGGCATGGTGTATGATAAAACTGTTTGGGGACATCAATAGCGCTAACAAGCTGTTTGTTTAGGGCGCAAAGATGGAAACATTGGATATTCATTTAGGAAAAGAATGAAAAGCCTGAATATAAGTCTACCCTATAGGGAAAAAGGTTTACTTTTAAATATTGACATGTAAAGTGCTTTTTCATATTTAATAAAATTTATGACAGAAAAAAATGCCTGTTTGCGCGCATCGAACAGTCCTTCCACTGGCTGCTTGCGTGGGGGATCCAGGTCCCATGCAGCTCTACGTGGGGGATCCAAGTCTCATGCCAGCTCTGCGGGGGACCTGGATCAGAATCTTATAGCCAGACATTTATTTGAGGTCTGATTATAAGACAAACCTCGAATACAAGATGAGGGGACTTTTTCAGAGAAAGACAGGGTTTTTGTAGGTCAAATTTAGAAAAAGTATTTTAATTTTTCATTTTTTTCATCATATTTTAAGATTTTTTTTGTCACTAATGGCTTAAGAGATTGCCTATTATCTTTATTTGAATATCTTTTCTATATTTTTTCTTTTCTTGGAGTGTGAAGATCTTTGGAATCAAACATATTGGCTATAACATGTATTGAATATCTACATCATGTAAGTAACTGTGAGGTTGCTGTTTTTTTTTTTACATAACATGACAAAGTATTGTTTTATTCTAAGTGTGTTATAAATTAAAATAGTTTGGATGTTATATGAAAATATAACTTGTGTACCTCTCTCTGGTTCAAACCCTGCTTTGTTTTTCAAGAAAGGGCATTATACTGGTCTACCTGAGAGAATTACACAAATTGTATTTTTAAAATAACTCCTAACCTATTCTGTCACTTAGGGCTTTATTCAAGAATGTGAGAATTGCAGGAAATTGAGAAGGCAATTTCAAAGTTAAAGGAACTGTGTAAATTAGGAGAAAATATGTCTGTGGAGTCTTCTGCTTATGACATCACCTGTGGCTTGAAATGCAAATGAACTGGTTTTCAATGGGAATGGCATATCAAGCCACAGGTTATGTCATTAGAAGGAGACTCCGCATACACATTAAAACACACTTTTCTGCAAATGCATAGCTCATTCTAAATCATTTTTTATTTTATACAACTATTCACCTATATATAGCATTCACTTGTGCTTCTATATATATAAAATACATCTAAATATCTGATATAGAAACAAAAGTAAAAATGTGAGTGGAGGATAAACTGGCACATACTTTTTAAGCTAAATGCCAGTTTATCCTCTGTCCAGCAGCTATGATGCTTCCACAATGTGTCACCTTAACTTGATCCCCTCTGATAGTGGCAGAAAGAGAACTGTTAGTATAGTTGCCAACATCGGCCATGTTTCCAGGGACACATATTTGTTCCACATGCTGCAGTAAGACCAAACAAAGTGCAGCCCAGCAGTATGTAGGATGGATATACACTCAGACACAATCCAATGAATTAATCAGGGTGCAGCTATTATAGGACCTATCATGATTAATTCATTGGATTGTGTCTGTGCGTATATGCATCCTACATACTGCCGGCTGCACTTTGCATGCTCTTTCTGCAGCAATAATATTTGTTCTCAACGACTCAACTATACATTTTGCAGGGCCATTCCTAGTGAGTTTCTCCAGCTATAAGAGCTCAGCTGGCAATGTATAATGCAATTTTTAAATTATAAACTCTCTATTTAACAATACATTATTGTGTAAACCCAAATGTGTTCTTGTAGTAGGAGAAACTCACAAGTGTTGTCCTTGCAAAATGCATTATTGATCGAATGATACATTAAAAATGTAAATATTCTTTTTCCTGTGGTGACCGTTTAAAGTATGAAACAATTTGCTAAATGACAAGGTCTTGTAGCATTTTACAACATTGGTTTTGTTACATGTTAAATACTTGTATTCCCCCTGTTGTAGATTATTGTATGTTATTTGGGTGTGACCTCCCTCTCTTAGATCACACTTTGCTGATTTGTTTATGGTACAGTGTGTATAGTCAGTCCCCTACATAGATTAGCTAAGTGGTCCCCCTGGGTGACAAATACCCAAACATTAAATTGATTATCACAGCACAATTAGGGAAAGTTTTTCCAGATAACATTTCAGATGCAGAGAAATAACCAAAATGTACAGTCCCACAGCCACCAGTGATGTGCATTGGTAAAAATCTTCTGATCAACATGTAAAAGAAGTAATGTTGATCCTGGATGAATCTCAGTGATTGCCTTTGGAGTCATGAAGGTTGAAATAGATGTTTGCATTCTACTAACTCAACAAAGGTGGACTGTTTAAGGATTGATTTTGATGCACTACATGTCTTTTGTCAGCTTGATTAAAAAGGGACTAAACCCTCCACATCAACTTTCAATCAGACAGAAGCCCACTACTGTCTGGTTTGGATGGCTTTTAAATGATGTTTCTGTGGAGCCCCTTCAATGTTTATAACTAATTATTTTGGAAATCTTACTGAGATTTCCAGGCTGCCAAGTGATAGAGCTGCAGGTCTGTGACAGGCAGTGCTTATTGGTGTGTGTTGTGTCTGAAACATTGAACACACCTGAAGATGGGAAGGAGATGTCCCTCTGTGCACGTCACTTTACACACACCAATAATAAAGAGAGACATTTCTCTGCTATAGAGCCCTACATAAATACCTTTTCACAATTTGGGCACCTTACAAAGGGCAGGTTTAATGAGGCAGAAGTGGGCTTCTGCCCTGATAAAAAAATAATAATTGTAGAGTTTAGTCCCTGTATGTAACTCTGTAACACATTTACAAACAACAGCTACAGGAAGCTTGTAAAATGTCTAACCTGTCAAATGTGTTCTATCTGTACAGTGTTTGTTATATTGTAATAGTGTTAACATAATAATGTTGTTCTCTATAATTGGTGATAATGGTGCTGATGATTCCTCATCTGTAGACTATTACAAAAGCAAGGTGGATTCTCCCAGACCTTCTTTCCTGACAGCAATATAATTGGAGGGAATCGCAAATCGAAACTCGTGGATGTCACACCACAGGAATTTCACTCTGCCCTTTAGTTTCATTACATTTTTATTAGGGATGTAAAAGCTGGTATCCAGTGCCTATTGAGTTTAAGGATGCCACCTTTATTCCCCAAAATACCGGCTTTGCTATTGTGTTCATAGACTTAACATTGGCCTCAATCTTGTGGGTAAAATACAAGCTGCAGAGTGTGTGTCCCCAATTTTAAACATTTAGCTATTTTTTTATGGTTTTTTTTGTAGGTATGCATGCAGGGATTAGCGCCACAAAATGTGCGGTTTTCCCATCAAATAGTGATGTTTTTTCCTTTACATACAATGTTGATGCTGACAACTCTGCCTGTACACGTCTTCCAAAACTCACAGGATGCAGGCCTTGTTTGGTCATGCCTGAGGCACAGAATGAGTATGTGAGGGTGCTGCTCATTGTGTGTGTCTAGGGCCAATCACCTCTGCCCACTTTTGTTCCCCATAACACCTCGCATTGCTTGTTTACATCTTATTAACTTGGTGAGTACATTTAATGAGACAGCTGTGGAGAATTACAAAGGCTTCAGGGTCAATGTTTTAGTAAAGTGCATTGTAAAGTGAAAATGAACTTTGGTTTTCCAAGGCTGAAAGTTGTCCTTGCTCTAAGTCCTGAAACTCAGGCTTTGTAAACCTTGCAGATAGAAATACAAGTGTTTTAGAAATTATTTAGGATTTTCATGGACATTTAATGTTAACAATAAATTCAGAATCCTGAAAATATAAGGAATTAAAAATATTAGGCTTCATAGAATATTGGATTAAATCCATCCATAATCTGTTTTTGCACTTCATCATACTAAAATAATTATGGAAGCTCTGGAAGCAGTGTAGCCAACTATTCCACAAACATCTATCCCAATTTTCCACAAAAATCTAGTCTGCTTGCTCCCAAAAGTAGCCCAATTTCCCCAAGCATTTAGCCCAATTGCTCCCAAAAGTAGCCCTATAATAATAATAATTAACTGTGAAAGTGTGATACAACTGATAGAACTGTTGTGGTAGCATGATCCAACTGATATAACTGCTCTCATAGTCTGATTCAACTGATAGAACTGCTGTGATAGGATAATACAATTGGTAGAACTGCTGTGATAGTCTGATACAACGGATAGAATTGCTGTGATAACCTGATTCAACTAATATAACTGCTGTTATAGTCTGATACAACTGATAGAACTGCTGCAGCCCCAATCGGCATTCGCCACCCAAAAGCTGGCATCCAAAAACAGAATTGTTTTTGCACAATAATATATGTATACATGGCCAGTTGGACTCTTTCTCTTGGCTCCTCCCCCTCCAGTCACGCGGCATGCGATGAGGCATATAAACAATGAAACACAGGCCGCTTCTAAAAATCACACGCAAAAAAGCAAAACAGCCCAATTCCATGAGAAAACCACAGAGTTGCCAACAGTTGTGTGGAAAGTCAGTTTTTGCTGATAGCGGGATAAAACAAATGGGAAATGATTTGGGTAAGTTAGAAAAATGATCAAGGCTGTGGCAACTCAAGTGTAATGTTTAGAAAGGCAAAATTGTGGGGTATTTCCTAGACAGTTTGCAGCTTGTGTATCACTTGGAACAAGCGCCGTATCACCTCACTACCTACTGTCTTTAAATTCACAGAATATATTTGTATCCTACTCTGTAAAATACACACTAACAGTACAACCGCAACATCTGAGAAAAGGGAATTAGTAATAATTTTAGACATAAAGGGGCAGTTCCCCCTAGCTTATTTTCTGTATGTTGTACATGTTTTTTGTGTATGTAATAAGCACTTAATTTTACTTTAAAACAAATGACAGTTCTTCTGTAGTTTTAATTTTAAAATCATTTCTCAGGGGCCTCGAAATTCAGAAATTGTGAAAGGATTGAACTTAATGTCTTTTTTTTTATGATTAATACCTTAATCTTGTCACATATTCTCTCCATTTTCAGGACCCTTCTCACTATATTTAGAATTAATAAATCATGATAATTGATACTATACAGTAGGCAGATTTTAGACCAAGCAGGGTGGCTTCAGAGCCATATCTGTGTAAGAGTAGGACCATGACAGACTCTGTCATGGTCCATGACAGACAAACTTTTTTTTCTTTGGGTGTCAGACTGCATTAGCTGCTCGTATAATTAAAGGCAAACAAACCTATTTGCAAGATTCTCAAAAGGATTTACAAGTTGTGAAAAAGCTCTAAAAAACTGTTGTACTGAGAAAAGCAAAGTGGTTTAAAACATTTTACAGGAGCCCGGGCAGTTTTCTGTCTTCTTTCCAACATGCCCAAAGATCCATGATGGAAGTGGGAAGGTAATCAATAAAATTATCACTTTGAATTTGTAAACATTACCCCTTATCTGTACACTTCTTTTTTATTTCACTACATTTATAAATAGTTTGTTTATTTTTAAAATAAGTTATAAATAGTTTTGAGAGTGTGAAGTACAAATATTCTACCTCTGATAATACTCCCATGGCTCGTACCCTAAAATGAAAGGGTGATATTCACTATACATGAGGGGCAGGGGATTTCACTGAATTAACTAAGCATTGTGCAGTTATTCCTGCAAGAACAACCAGGTTGGCCTTGCCTAATGTCTTGTAAAAAAAAAATGAAGAGTTTTTCAAAGATTTAATGATGCATTATGTAGGGTTGTATACCTCAAATCTTTCTATCTGACTTGTCCTTCTGTATATTCATGCAATTACCTCCCAGAAAGATAATGGGGTTATTCACTAAAAATTAACTGCAAAGTTGCAGCACTGGTCAAACTCAGCTATTCCGCCTGATCTTTGCGGTACACTGTGCTATACCCATACTTATTTAAGTTGACACCTATACATCCCTCCCAACTTCTGCACCCAGGCAAATCTGGATCTGTTGCGGTCCCAGACACTGGAGAATGAGATCAGGATTGGAGTCTTGAATACCGCTGTCCCACCGAACTCTACCCCTGTCTCGAAAGCAGGAGAGCTCAGGGGGACAGAGGCTCAAATCCCGGACTGTCTCGTGTAAAATGGGACAGTTGGGTGGCATGCTACTTTCACCGTATTTTCACAATAATTAATTAATCCACCCCTGTCACCATATTATTGTTGGAAATTGTACTACTTTGTTCACAACACATTTTGTCTTTTAAATTGTCATGACTTCAATGCACCTAAAGGTAAAAGACTTTCTGGGGATGCTCACTAGCAGGGCTTTGTATATGGCACATAATACACAATATAGGAGACTGCTGAAACCTTCCATCCCCCCAGAGTGTGGGGGAGATTGTATTTCCCCATTAAAGTACTGCTTATCAATAGTGACTACAGCTCATAATTGTAAACCCCAATACACAGTATAGGAGAGTACCAGGAGTACAGGGGAATATTAGAGCCTTGTGCCTCAAAATACGGCTCTAATGAGAACCAGTTTATGAA